>CAMXCT020002996.1:31399-79397 GCA_947184155.2 Cladocopium goreaui | reverse complement strand
ATCGAAGGTGGTCCAAGACGCTGAACTTTTCTATCTTTGAAGGGGTCCCCTTGCCATCTAATCGACGTATATACATATATATAGATATATAATCAAATATATAATTATATATATATGTATATATGTATATATACACCCTCTGGTTATTTTACATAGCTGTCGAAAATCCCATGTTTATAGAATATTTATAATTGTTTACGCACTAAACGTGGTGGTTTTCCATATCAACGTCAAACATGCAACTTCTTATCCCCTACAGTACTTTTTTTTTCGGAGGACAGAAAGTAGATCAGCGTCATGTTAATTCTTCACCATTTTTTTGTGGCAATTCCTGGTCAACCTTGAATGGGTACTTGAATGCAACTTCACCTTTGGCTATAAATTTGTATTGTACGGCAAGCTAAACATTATTTTTTTCTGGGGTATCTAAGGTTTGGCGTGTTGATTCTCTGAGATTTTCATGATCTGCTTGGAAGCTTCGCATCTGAGGTCCATGGTTGAGGCAGACTTCCTGACTCAGGATGCCGGGGTCAGCAGGGAGTGATGAAGAGCTACAACTTGAGTTTCAGCACATGATATACCATTGATATTTATGTTCCATACATACATATATATATACATACATATATATATACATACATATATATATATATACATATATATATATATACATATACATATATATATAGATACATATACATATATATATACATATACATATATATATATACATATGTATATATATATATATGTATGTATATATATATATATATATGCTTAGTTACGTTCACCACTTTCACCCATCATTGTATACGTTCATGAACACGTTCCTTGAGCCGGTGTTTTTTTTTTTTTTTCGTATGCTTCAAAGTCCAAGGTTTCACTCTGGTTTTTTTTTGTGCTTAGATTTCGAGCTGCTTGGTTTAAAGCACCTCCATTTTTTGTTGATTCAACTGTTAAATTTTTAAGTTTGAATCCTATGAGCTTTTTGGATTCTATAATGTTCTATTGCTTGCTGGAACGTGGAGGTTCCACCTCACTCTTGGTCGTCCGAGGAAATGATGTCTTACCATTTTCATCCATGTTCATCCATTTTCATCTATTTTCATCTATTTTCATCCATTTTCATCCATTTTCATCCATTTTCATCCATTTTCATCCATTTTCATCCATTTTCATCCATTTTCATCCATTTTCATCCATTTTCATCTATTTTCATCCATTTTCATCCATTTTCATCCATTTTCATCCATTTCTTACCATTTTCATCCATTTTCTATATGTTGATTGAGTCAGCCCCATGTCTAAACCAACTGCTGACGGGTTCTTAAAGAGGGATTGGATTAGCCTGACAAGTTGTTACATAACCATACTAGACATAATACATCATAATACTGCCATTTCTAAGTGTTGAAGTAAGCTAAGTTATACCCTGTGAAAGATTTGTCCCATTGTTCCGCTTAGCAAGTGGTTTGTAAACCCAATATACATGGTTAAGCATGATTAAGCATGATTACATGCATACATATATATATATATACTGGTTGGTGGTTTGGAACATGGCTTTTATTTTCCCATATATTAATAATAATCATCCCAACTGACGAACTCCATCATTTTTCAGAGGGATGGCTCAACTACCAACCAGTATATACACACAAATGGGAATCTTCCGTAAATCTCACTGGGTTTAGATGTGGTGATCGTATGGAAAATGTGCAGGAGACCCCGATCCTTTTCATGTTAATTTTGCCGTACTGTTTTTTAATCTGTGTAAGAACTTTTTCATACTATGAACATTGTTTTACCACGGTTACCATCTTTTTCCAGTACTTACATACTATGCTTATCATATCTCTCTATATATATATATACATATTTATCACATTCCCATATGATGGGGTATTACACCCATCATAATTCCTAGTTTTCAGTTTTCTGATTACAATATTACACCATCATATACCATCATAATTTCAATATGACACCCATAGTTTTCTGTTTTATGTTCATTTCTCCTGATGTTTTTGACCAACATATTATCATATGGGTTTTCCCATCTCTTCTTCCTATCAATGGATTGGTTTAAGGGAAAACTTCACCGGAAACCATCGATTTTTCCATTAAATATGAGTAAAGATGGGGCTTTCCTGTTTCAAATTTCCCTTAAACCAATCCATTGATCCTATGGTTTATTGAACATGGCCCATAGAAATAGTTGATTTACCTATCTTTAGATGGTGATTTTCCATAGCTTTTTGTATGTTTACCAGAGGGTATACCATAATTATGGGGATATGATAACCATTATAATCATCATAACCATTATATAGCCATTATTATAACCATTAGTTACCTATGGGATATATGACCCATGGCTTTTCCCATGTCGGAGGCATGGTCCTTCATCATTTCCGCCCGCCTGGAGTTGTCCCTCTTCGTGGCGGCTCTGGTGGTGCCAGCACTCAGCGAATCCGAAAGAATCCGAAAGTTTGGTCAACCTGGATGATTTACCCGGCCTGGTAAACTAACGTAACTATGGAAAATCACCATTTTTAGTGGGAAAACTCACTATAAATGGCCATTTTCAATAGCTATTTTGACATAACCAGAGGGTACCCGGCCTGGTAAACATACAAAAAGCGAACTGGAAGCCATGGCCCATAGAAAGTTCGTTGATTTACCCATTGAACAACTGTGATTTTCGATAGTTTTTTATATGTTTACCAGAGGGTAGGACTTTAGTCTTTAACATTAGTGGTAAGGAAAAAAACAGATAAATTTAGGACTTTAATGATCTTTAATCTTTTGCTGTTAGAGAATTTAGGACTTTCATCTTTAACAATGGTAAAATCATGTAAAATTAGTCCATTTACCAGCTATAAGTTTTTTTTGGCAGGTATTTAAGATTCACCATGGTATTGGGCCATCTGTTTTTTGGCTGTATTTTGGGCGGAAGATTGTGGAATGCTGGGCCGATTTTTTTGGGCCTTAGCATGTTTTTTTTTTTTCCACGTATGGTTGGACGGAGTATTCTCAGGTTCTAGGCTCAAAAGTGAGAGATCCATGGATTCCAAATCAGCCTGTGAGATGTTTCTTTTGATGTTTTTTGCAGGATCCCACTTTCCAAGAATCAAACGTGGTGGGCCGCGAAGTCCCGGAACTAAATGGAGGTTTCCAGTTGGGAAATTCATCGAACTATGGCTTCACTGGGGTAAACCTTGCGATGCTCGCAGGCACATTTGCTCCTGTTTGGCCAGTCTACTCCGCAGAAGTCCAAAAGAAGCAAGGACGGAGCGTTGCAACCCGGGGTACTGAGCATGGATCGAAATCTATGAATATCTAAATGTCTATAACATGAAGATGTGATATGTGATATGATGTGATGACTTTGGGACCATTCCAATCTCAAGATTGAGGACTGAGGAGATATGAGGATAGCTCAAAAGCCTCAAAATTCCACATCAATTGGGGGATGCACATTCATTTTTCCAGCTAGTTCGATGTTCACTTCGGTACCATTTTGATACATAGCCGTATCTCAATATATTTACGGCCTTTTTCTCGCACACCCCCAAAAAGACAGGGACTAAGTAAACCAATCCCATAGTAGATTTTCCAATAGACTATTTTTTACATATAGTGACAAACTATAGAAATGAACTACCCTCTGGTAAATAAACATCGACCCTGAAAATATGAACATCACCAATTTGTAATGGAAACAAACGTTCATCTTCCAACCCCCAAGTCATGGCAGGGTCGTCATGTTGTTAATTTACTGGAGGGTAAAATCACCCCTCCATTTTTCATCATTTTCCATGGGATCATCTAGTAAGTGGCTTATAACTCATATACAACTGGGCTATATCCTGAGAGTTGATGACTTTTCCATCGTCTCGTTGGGGAAAAACCTGGGCTCAGGAGACCTTTTCCAGCTCCCCGCAGCATTTTTCCAACGCGAAGGCGTGGGATGATTCCCCCCACCAGTTTTTTTTTGGCGAGGATATGGTGGAACCAAAGGAGGATTTGTTTGATATGGTAGATATGAGTTAGCTTTACCAGATCTTTTTGGATGGGTATATATATATACATATGTATATATATATACACATATATATATATATATGAATATGTATATATATATATATACATATTCATATATATATATATATTCATATATATATATACATATTCATATATATATATGTAATTATATATATATATATATGTATTTATATATATATATATATAATTCTATATAGATGCAATTATATATATATATATGTAATTACATATATATATATGGTAGCTTTTCCGATGTCCAGATGTTTTTGGATGAAGGGTAAATGATATTAAATGGGAATTTGGAATGGGTCAACATTCTTGAGACCCAACGACAGATTGGTTTGTCTGAAAATAGGGTAGCCCTGAAACTGAGTGGATTAAATGGATAACTTTGGGGTATACCCAATTTCTGGACAACCACAGATTTTGGTGATTCTGAAGTATGAACATGTAACTCTGCATCGGCTTGACTGGGAAGCTCAATTTTTGAGACCCAAATCACTCAACGAGACGGGCTTCTGAAGAGTCTGCTGTAAGAGGGCTTGTATTCTTTGAAAAACCTCTAGCGACCTGAAACGCTCTCAGTTTCATTGGCATTCATTATTAATCCCATTCCTAAACAATACTCAACCAGGATTTCTATTTCTGGTGGGTATTTCACATTGGACGAACGGTGTTTTTTTATTTGTGTGTAGGTCAACCGTATTTTTTTTTTAAACTTATATAAATCAGAACTGGAATCTCATGCGGGACTACGGGACTACTTTGCTCCTTTAAAGTTTAGCAACATGCTTGTGAATGTACTATGTTTTGGTAGATGTTTTTTATGTGTTGATTTTTACAATATAATCATTTTTAGCTCCCTGTTTGTCGCGTTCCATAAATCTTCCACTGTGGTCATTTGTGGTGGCAAATCACCCTGATTCCATACTGGTTGCTGGTCTCCCATATCTTTTACATGTCAACCTGAAGATGGAATGTCGACCCTAGGCCTAACATGGCCTAACTCATATTTTGCAAGTGGGTGATTTCTCAATCCACCAGTTCAGTGTAGTTTATGTACCCATTTGGAGGTTTCCTGAAATGGGGACACCCAAAAAAAATCATGCATTTTTCAATAAGAGTTTCCATATAAACCATCCATTGTGGGGTATCCACATTTATATATCATAGAATTGGATTATGGGAAAATTTACAGGAAAGCCCTATATTTGATGGTAAAAACCATGGTTTCCTGTAAATTTTCCCTTAAACCAATCCAGTGAATATACCTATACAATTGATGGTCTTGTTTGATCCCATTGAGGCCAAACACAGCACGGGTTAGACTCCCCCACTGATCCCATGAAAACATCGCAAGATCCAGGATTTCAAACTGGTTGCATACACGCATAGGAAATCCAAGGTACACATATATATATATATATTCTAATCATATATATATATATACATATTATAATCACATATTCATATATATATATACACATATATACAATGATAATAATAACAACAAAAGTAGTAATTATGTATATATATATGGGTCCTTTCAACTATCATTTTGTATGGTTTTCTACGGCATTGTAGCTTTGTTTCAGGGTCCCCAATTGACCCATACCCAAGTAGCCATGTTGTTTAGATTATATTCTATTAAATTATATTATATTATATTATTATTATATTAATATTATATTGTATTACAATACATTATATTATATTATATTAGTATTAATATTAGATTAAATTAAATTGAATTATATTCTATTATATTCTATTCTTATATATTAATATTATATTAATATTATATTAATATTAATATTATATTAATATTAAGATTATATTAATATTATATTGTATTATATTACCTTATATTACCTTATATTACCTTATATTATATTCTATTATATTATCTTATATTAATTATATTGAATTATAGTATATCAATATAATATAATATAATATAATATAATATAATATAATATTACCCACAGACGCCGAGTGTTGCCCAGACATTAACATTGAGGATGTCGTGTTGTTGGATAAGATAGGAGATATTGTAGAAAATACTGCATATACACAGAGTTTTCTGGTTTAGGATTCAAAGTTTTCAGGGTTTAGGTTTTAGGCTTTAGGGTTTAAGGTTTTCACAGTACCACGGCTGCCTCCCCCCAAGTCATTTGGCGCCTTTCACGGGTTTAGGGTTTTCTACCCCCCATCCCCCTATCAAGGGGGTGACTTACTTTATTTTCTCGGCCGCAACATTCCGGGGCGATGTTGAAAGCCAAAGAGCTGTAACATGCGTATATGTTGCTTCACCCCACCCGCCGGTTGGGCCCAAGTCATTTGTGACGTTCCCCTTCCTCTTGAAAGCGGGCAAAGACCGCAAGGCCCACGACCGTGACGGAGATCCAGGGGAAGCGGCCCCGCCTGGGTCAACAAAAACCCCCACCGGGTCGTTGATGTCACGGTCGTGCCCAGGCACCCCCCCCGCAAAGGCCTTGACGCATCGCATCGCGGGACGGGAAGGGAGGCGGCGAAAGGAAGGGAGGGAGGGAGGGAGGGAGAGAGAGAGAGAGAAACACCGTCAAAGAGAAAGAGAGACACGAACAAACTTTGTAGAGTCGGCAGCACCCCGGCATGGCTGCGACCGCACTCGCCGTTGCTGCGCTGTCCGTCGCTGGCGGCATGATGACCCGGGAGGAGGCGGAGGCATGGCCTCCCGTGTGGTCAGCTCACCGCCACCTCCGGTTGCACCCCCAGAGCCTAAGGGCCCGGGGAGCAAAAGCCGCCCGAGCGCTGCTGGCCGCAACGTCTCGTGCTGGCGGGCAAGCTTCGAAGCTTACGACCCGCTGGCCGAGCTTGCTCCAGCCCCGCGCGGGGCAGCAGCAACCTCGGAGGCGGTCTGGTACCAGATCCAAGAAAATAACGGGCTCGAAGCACGGCCAGTTGGATTGTGCAATCAGAGGCGACTCTAAGAGCTGGGCCTGAAACGTTCCAGATTGGCATCATGACCGAAAACTGATCAAGAAGCACTAGTTGAGTTATTATATAGAATAGCATAGTTAACATATGTTAAACTCCAAGTTGTGTAACTTAGCCCACTTAGGAGCATTTTTTACTTATTATCATCTTGTATTATATATAAATATAATATACGCATGTTCACAGGGCTATACAATGCTATACATATAACTAGTGTCCCTGGAGCTGCTGGCTAAACCACTGACCATACTGAACATAACTGAACATAACTGAACATAACTGAACTGCACAGCTTCTTTTTCCTCCCGGCGCTGTTTTATTAATATTATATATTATATCAATATTATGATATATTAATATTACATATTCAATATTATATTATAACATATTTTATTATATTATATTACATTTATATATTTTTTATACTACATAATATTGCATTTATACTACATTAAATTATTATAATGTAATGTAATATGATATGAAATAATATATAATATATTAAAATTTTAATTATAATATAATAAATAATAAAATATATACTGTAATAAAATAAAATAAAATATAATATAGCATAATATAATATAATATAGCATAATATAATATAATATAATATAATATAATATAATATAATATAATATTGATTTAATACACAATATATATTTAATATATAATATAATCTATATATAATATTTAATATAATATGATATAATCTAAAATAATATTATATGACCTTGGATTTAGTTTAATATGATATAATATTTACATATATATATATATCTTATACATTATATTTTACTTAAGTTGTTAAATCACCATCTTTGTTGGTAAGTTTTCGAGCCATCTTCGAGCCATGCCCTGGAGGAAGTGGAGTCGGCCTTTGCCGAAGCCGTCCGCGGCGGACATGCGCGGCAGGTGGGGAAAAATCACCAAGATCCGATGGGAACACTTGTTCTTCAATGGCAAATGGGTGGTTTCATCCCCGGAAAAACACGCGTGGATTCCACCGCTCACCAGGGAGTTTGAGGAGGAAAACATAGGGGCTGATGCTCTGCAAACACTTGTCTCAAGACAGATGACCGTCTTGTTGCAGATGTGAAACGTTTGCTTATCCCAAGAATGGTTCCGATTGAACGGCATATTTCCTGGAGGATTGAAGACAACAACCAGCAACAAGAAATCCCTGATCATTGTCCGGAGGCGACCCTATGATTTCACTTGACGCTCCCCAAAATGATGTTTGGTGACCAAGAGTAGATCTTCAGAAATGTCCTATGAATTCAAAACAAAGCACAGTTAATTCATATTTTGAGATGTAGTTCTCATCGTCTCAAATTATGAAAGTTGATTCTCAGCACATGTTCACCCAAGGTCCTTTCCGTGGGTTCCTCTATCACTTGAACCACACACATGTAATATCTTACAGAATCCCTGTGGATTGGTCAAGCAACCAGAGTCATTTGGGACAGTAATTAATCTACGCTGAAATTCCACCATGTTCAAGAGGTAAGTTATCTACCAATTGGACCAATGACCTTTTTTTTGTTACATGGCAATCTTAGGTCACAAGGTGGTACTGTAGGATTTCTCCAATTTGAACAACTTAGGAACATTCAGACTATATTATGTGCCAATGTGTCCGTCAATATGTCAGGATACATGTCACTACATGTGTCAGTCAATATGTTCGAGTTATATCAGTGCCACTGTCAGCCAATCTGTCAGAACATATGTTTGTAATATATATATATATAATACTATAAATATGTCAGTGAGCATCCATGTGAACCAATACGCCAGTGAGCACGACCCTCAATCCGCCAGTATACATGTCAGTCCATATGTCAGACAAATGGCATTTCAACCCCTTCCCCGCAATACTAAATACATGCCCATGGCCCCCCCAAAACGAACAAATCCAATACTAAACCATACTAAACCAAGGTTTCTAGGGCCTAGGGGTATTCAATAGGAGGGGGATAGAACTATCAAAGGAAGTTGGGAAGCAATACTTCCGAGTTACGGACAAATAGAATTGTGAGAGTTGACATTGATGAAGGGCGGTGCGCGACTGAGACTTGACCTTGATGAAGGGTGGTTTTAGACTTTACATTACATATCAATACATCAGAAAAGAATGACCTTGATGAAGCGCGGTGTGAGACTTGACGTCACATAACATTACATCACAAAAGAATTGACCTTGATGAAGGGTGGAGTGAGACTTTACACTACATAAATATACATCACAAAAGAATTGACCTTGAGGAAGCGCGGTGTGAGACTTGACGTCACATAACATTACATCACAAAAGAATTGACCTTGATGAAGGGTGGTGTGAGACTTTACACTACATAAATATACATCACAAAAGAATTGACCTTGAGGAAGCGCGGTGTGAGACTTGACGTCACATAACATTACATCACAAAAGAATTGACCTTGATGAAGGGTGGTGTGAGACTTTACACTACATAAATATACATCACAAAAGAATTGCCTTGAGGAAGGGCGGTGTGAGACTTGACATCACGTAACAATACATCACAAAAGAATTGACCTTGAGGAAGGGTGGTGCGAGACTTTACATTACATAACGATACATCACAAAAGAATTGCCTTGAGGAAGGGCGGTGTGAGACTTGACATCACGTAACAATACATCACAAAAGAATTGACCTTGATGAAGGGTGGTGCGAGACTTTACTTTACATAACGATACATCAGAAAAGAATTGACCTTGATGAAGGGTGGTGTGCGACTTTACATTACATAACAATACATCAGAAAAGAATTGACCTTGATGAAGGGTGGCGTGAGACTTTACATTACATAACAATACATCAGAAAAGAATTGACCTTGATGAAGGGTGGTGTGAGACTTTACATCATAACAATACATCACAAGGGAAGTGGTGACTAAGGGAGTGTGGCGAACGAAGGGAAGTGGTGACGAAGGGAAGTGGTGACGAAGGGAAGTGGTGACCAAGGGAAGTGGTGACAGGAGCTGCATGAATGTTGCATGCTCTGTGTTGTGAGGAGGAAGCCGGAGTGGAATGGCTGCATGAATGTTGCATGGGCTTTGTTTTGGGGAGGAAGCCGGAGCACCGGCGATGAAAGGTACCTCGTGTGTGCGGCGGTTGCGGCTGCGGTCGTTCCGGACGCGATTGGTTCCTCCTCTGTGTTCTGCAACGAGTGGTTGTTCCTGTGTGCGTAGTTCTATGCGTTGCTTGAAGCTGTGGTTGCAGATCGCATTGGAATGGCTGCATGAATGTTGCATGGGCTTTGTTTTGGGGAGGAAGCCGGAGCACGAAACCTTGTATTTTTCCGTGTAAAGTGCCCGCAGCCGGCGATGAAAGGTACCTCGTGTGTGCGGCGGTTGCGGCTGCGGTCGTTCCGGACGCGATTGGTTCCTCCTCTGTGTTCTGCAACGAGTGGTTGTTCCTGTGTGCATAGTTCTATGCGTGTCTTGTGAAGCTGTGGTTGCAGATCGCAATGTAATGGCTGCGTCAAGGTTGCTTCGTGCCGCGGCTGCATGCGTAATACTATTGTCTTCTGCAGCTGAAGATCGTAAATCGTATTGGAGTGGCTGCATCCAGGCTGCGATAGTGATTTGTCAGCAGATTTTCGCAATTTTGGCGCTATTAATTTTCCTTTAAAAATCCTTTTAAAAAGTGCTTCAAAATCGTCTTTTTCCTGCTTTGGCGTCGAGATCCGGTTTTGGAGCTGCAATTTCCGAGGCCATTGCGCGTAGTTCTATGCGTGTCTTGTGAAGCTGTGGTTGCAGATCGCATTGTAGTGGCTGCGTCAAGGTTGCTCGGTGCCGCGGCTGCATGCGTAATACTATTGTCTTTTGCAGCTGAAGATCGTAAATCGTATTGGAGTGGCTGCATCCAGGCTGCGATAGTGATTTGTCAGCAGATTTTCGCAATTTTGGCGCTATTAATTTTCCTTTTAAAAATCCTTTAAAAAGTGCTTCAAAATCGTCTTATTCCTGCTTTGGCGTCGAAATCCGGTTTTGGAGCTGCAATTTCCGAGGCCGTTGCGCGTAGTTCTATTGTGTTTTACAGCTCAGTCTCTGCAGATCGCATTGTAATGGCTGCGTCAAGGTTGCTTCGTGCCGCGGCTGCATGCGTAATACTATAGTCTTTTGCAGCTGGATCTCGCAAATAGTACAATTATTGGGGTGGCTGCATCAAGGCTGCTACAGTCATTTGTCAGCAGATTTTCTCAATTTTGGCGCTAATAATTTTCCTTTTAAAATTCCTTCTAAAAAGTGCTTCAAAATCGTCTTTTTGTCGCTTTGGCGTCGAGATCCGGTTTTGGAGCTGCAATTCCTGTTGTGATTATGTACAAGAACACTTCTCTATGTAAAAACTTTTTCTGTAAAAGCTTGCTGTGTGTAAAAGATTTTGTGTGTAAAAGCTTGCTGTGTGTAAAAGCTTCTCTGCTTGAAAAGCTTGCTGTGTGTAAAAGTTTCTGTGTGTGTAAACGCTTGCCATGTGTAAAAGCACTGTGCGTAAGTGTTCTGCGTGTAGACGCTTGCTGTGTGTGAAAGCTTGCTGTGTGTAAAAGCTTCTCTGTGTAAAAGCTTGTTGTATGTAAAAGCTTCTCTGTGTGTAAAAGCTTCTCTGTTTAAAAAAACTTGCTGTGTGTGTAAACGCTTGCCATGTGTAAAAGCACTGTGTGTAAGTGTTCTGTGTGTAAACGCTTGCTGTATGTGAAAGCTTGCTGTGTGTAAAAGATTTTGTGTAAAAGCTTGCTGTGTGTAAAAGCTTCTCTGTGTGTAAAAGCATCTCTGTGCAGAAGTTTCTGTGTGTAAACGCTTGCCATGTGTAAACACTGTGTGTAAGTGTTCTGTGTGTAAAAGCTTCTCTGTGAAAAAGCTTGTTGTGTGTAAAAACTTCTGTGTGTAAAAGCTTCTCTGCTTGAAAAGCTTGCTGTGTGTAAAAGCTTCTCTGCGAAAGAGCTTGCTGTGTGTAAAAGCTTTCTTTGTGCCAACTTTGTATCACAATGAAGTACTGGGACGTACTTTCTGCAAGGCCTGTAGTACAAAGTAGTACTGGGAAGTGCTTTGTGCAAGCTTTGTAGTACAAAGTAGTACTGGGAAGTAGTTGGCACACGCTTGGTAGTACACAGTAGTACTGGGAAGTGTTTTGTGCAAGCTTTGTAGTACAAATTAGTACTGGGAAGTAGGTTGTGGAAGCTTTGTAGTACAAAGTAGTACTGTGAAGTGCTTTGTGCAAGCTTTGTAGTACAAAGTAGTACTGGGAAGTAGTTTGTGCAATCTTTGTAGTACACAGTAGTACTGGGAAGTGCTTTGCAAGCTTTGTAGTACAAAGTAGTACTGTGAAGTGTTTTGTGCAAGCTTTGTAGTACAAAGTAGTACTGGGAAGTGCTTTGTGCAAGCTTTGTAGTACAAAGTAGTACTGGGAAGTAGTTGGCACACGCTTGGTAGACGGCCGCGTACTTTTGTTGCTTTTTTGCTCATTGGGGTGGGGTGGGGTGGGGTGGGGTTGGGGTGGGGTAATAACGTTCATTTGCACTTCCTCACATATATGATGCTACGTTATTGTGTGGGGTGGGGTGGGGTGGGGTAATAACGTTCATTTGCACTTCCTCACATATATGATGCTACGTATTGTGCGGGGTGGGGTGGGGTGGGGTGGGGTAATAACGTTCATTTGCATTTCCTCACATACATGATGCTACGCTACTGTATGTCGTCTTGCAGCATGTGAATGCGACTTCCAAAGTCGCAGGACATACCCTGATGTCAGACGACGTCAAAGCGATGGTGAACCAATGGGTCTTTAGACAAAGTCTAGGGCCTATCACCCCCATTGCCTTCTTAGAAGAGCTGAAACAACTTTTGAAACAATGAAGAAAAAAAGGCTATGAAGTGCTGCTTCGCAGTAGTTTGGAACAATGCAAAATGAGGAACGTCAAAAGACATTGAGTTTTTTGCTGAAAATCCCATTTCGTGCCACGGCCGTCTATCAAGCGTGTACCTAGTGTGTGCAAGCTTTGTAGTACAAAGTAGTACTGGGAGGAAATACTTTGTGCAAGCTTTGTAGTACAAAGTGGTACTGGGAAGTAGTTTTCTGCAAGCTTTTGTAATAGGCATCAGTACTGGGAAGTGCTTTGTGCAAGCTTTGTGGTACAAAGTAGTACTGGGAAATACTTTGTGCAAGCTTTGTAGTACAAAGTAGTACTGGAATGTGTTTTGTGCAAGACATGGAATGAGATGAGAAGAGCCCAGATGAGATGAGTTGAGATGAAGCGCAAGTGTGAAGTGTGAAGAGTGCAGTGTGAAGTTTGAGGAAAGTGCTTGCTTGGCGTTGCATTGCGCCGGGGTCGTGCGCAGGTCATGTTCTCTTGGACGACAACACTGCAACAGCTTCGCACAAAGCACGCACGCACGGGCCTGGCTGGCGCAAAGCGCATGCAAGTTCCTTAGTAGTAGTACTGGGAAGTGATTCATGAAAGCTTAGATGACATATGAGAAGAGATGAGATTAGAAGAGATGAGCTGGGATGAGGTGAGAAGAGCTCAGATGAGATGAAGTGTGCAGTGTGAAGAGTGCAGTGTGAAGTGTGGGGCGTGAAGGGTGCAGTGTGAAGTGTGGAGTGTGCAGTGTGAAGTGTGGAGTGTGAAGAAAGCAGTGAGAAGTGAGAAGTGTGAAGTGTGGACTGTGAAGTGTGAAGCGTGGAGTGTGAAGTGTGGAGTCTTAAGAGTGCAGTGTGAAGCGAAGTGTGGAGTTCGAAGAGTGCAGTGCGAAGTGTGAAGTGTGGAGTGTGAAGTGTGAAGTGTGGAGTGTGAAGAGTGCAGTGAGAAATGTGAAGTGCAAAGTGGAGCTTCAAATGCGACATGAGAAACAGGACACCACTTTCGCAGAATGCACGCACGCACGGGCTTGGCTGGCGCACGGCGCATGCAAGTTCTATAGATGAGAAAGTTTTTTTTTTTTAATATATATATATATATATCCCTAAGCCAACTTCCGCCCCGCCTCGTGCGGGTACTACTGGTATAGTCCATCCGCAAGCATCGTTCTTGACTTGGGTATACACCTCAAAAATAGCAAACAATAACAAAACATGTGGAAATTGTGAATGTCCGAGTGCATTTAGGTTCTTTCCTGTAAATTTTCAGAGAAACCAAGTTCTTGATTTGCCTCAAATGAACTTTGTCCAGGCAGGTATAGGTCAGGGATGCCCAAGACGCCAATGAAGGGTGTCAAACCCGGCTAGCTGGAAAATACCTTATTCATCATAGATCAATTTCCCAGCTAGAAACCTCTATTCAGTTCGTTTTTTTTGATTTCCAAACCATGTTGGATGACACCGGAGGGTAACCATGGAAATCTGCCAAAGAATTTTGTGTTGCATTTTTTTTGGCCCACAGTGAGCGACCCAGAGTTCGTTCACAGGTGCTGAACTGCTGGTCTGCAGCAAAGAAGTTCCCTGATGCCATGGACATTCCCTTGGCTCCTCGACTCACGTGGGACCATGGAAATCCTGGCTTAAATGCGTTTTGATGTGAAAACCATGTATAACATGGGGGATTTTCCATTACCGGAGGGTACTTTCATAGTGGCTTTCCAACGTCCATGTTAAATTCCTGGAGGGCATCTGGTTTTTCTGGGCCTGTAACAAAAGCAGAGGGCTTGGAAAATGGTCTTTACTCTTTAAAAATAACCCCATCTAGGTTACCCTCTGGTCAACTAACAGTTTGCTATTGAAAAGGGCCATAGAAATAGTTGATTTACCCATGAAATAGCTGATGATTTTCCATCATTTTTTGTATGTTTACGACGCCGGGATGACCCCTGTCCAGTGCGCAGCTGCGGACATCATGTCAGCAACGGCCCGTTGCTACATGGGACACTCCGAGACCATAGTGGTTAGAGATATTGGTGACCAAAAAGACAACTTCTTCACCCATGATATCCCCATTGCCTGGATTTTAAGTCCTTTTTCGATTTTCGATTTGGTCAATCCACCAGATATTTGGACATTGTAGCGAATAGGTTTTAATTTTTGAAACGATCGTAAACGCAACCACTGTAAATGAATTGGGTTAGTTGGATACGATATAAGCTAAGGCTTGTAAGATTTCATTTGTTTAATGATGGTTGGTTAGTATCCCTACCTGGAGGATCATCCGATGGTTTCTGGTGTTAACCATAGTTCATCCATGGGATCAGCCACTGAATGGCAACTTAAATTGTCATTTTCAATAGCTATGTTACTTTGCCAGAGAGTATACCAGTGTTTTTACCAGTTAGGTCTAATTCTCCCCATCTATATCCCATTATATGTGTATATATAAAACCATATAAATGCATATTTCCATATGATCATATATTCTAACCTCAAAACATGAAGGTGGTTAGCCCATTGATCATCCATTTTCATAGGATTTTCCATGAAATAAACCATCAGAAACCATCCATTTTAAGGGATGAAAATCTCAACCCATCCAGCCTTCAACGGGGGTTATCCATGACATGCCATGAGGCCAACGTGGTGGAAGCCATGCAGCGCTTTAAGAAGGTGCACCGTTTGGGGTTCCGGGAATTTTCATGGTGAAGAATGGGTAATTTTTATATGGGTGATTAATATGGGAATACTATGGTAATAATGTATATGGGCAACAATAATATATAGGAATATACATGGGAATATATGGTATATAGATATGAATGGTAATACATGGTGTATATATATATATACATAACTATATATACACGAGAATACGATGGCAATTACTTTGCTAATCATTGCTATAGATTGGATAATATATGGTTAATATGGTAATGAGGATACTAATATGGAGAATACTAATATAATGGGAATACTATGGTTAAGAATGGTAATATATGCTATATAATGACAATATATATTCCCAATAGCATATATGATAACACTATGGTAATATGTGCTAGATAATTTTGATGGCAATCAATGATGAATGATCAATTTTGGTCATACATGGTGAATAATGGTTAAGACTGCTTGATTTTCATGGTTAATACGGAGAATAATCTGGTAATATGTGCTATATGATGGCTAATTGGTGATGAATGATTGGAACATTAGCGGAATTATGTGGGGAAATGTATCTACAGTAATAATGGGGAAAAGATTAGAATACTAATGAATAAAATGGTAGTATATGCTAATATGCATCATGGGATATAGATGGGGACACACTTAACTGGTCAAACATAGCAAGTGAAAAACCACTCAATGATTCAATGGAGGCGTCAGCTGGTTACAGATGATTTACCAGTTGAGAATGGGTATGGGAACATCTGGGAAATTGCGAGTTCGATGTTTAACCTACAGTATGAAAAATGGTGATTTTCCGTACCACAGATGACCAGAAGGTACTTTGTTGGTTGGTATCCGGTGGTGCCCCTCCACTTATGTATGGGATCGAATGGGGATCTGATGGGGAATGGACTTGGAAAAACACCATGTTGGTTGGTATATATAATTATATCATAGTACTTGTATATAGGATATAGCAGGGATACATGGGATATAGTAGGGATAGTCATTTGACTTTCAGGATCTTTGTTGCTTGGTGTAGTGCTTTGTTGGTTGGTATAGTGAATAGTGGGAATATCGACTTCAGAAATTTGGGGTTTGACCATCTCAAAATGCGTAGATTTGTGGATTCAATCAGCAAAGATTGGGGTTTAAGAATAAAAAATGGGGATATGTTCCAAACAAACTCAATGACGACATGGATTACCTCGTTAGTTTTCGAATGTTTTGGATTCTCACTACTATGGTTCGTAAAATGAGTCGTAAATGACTTTCAGGTTCTGTGTTGCTTGGTAGAATGATGGTATAATCAGGATAGAATGGGGATCTACCTGGCACCTAGGAGAAATGTTTTCATGGATTCTATGGGTGCGTCAAGGGGAGCAACCCTGATGTTGTTGACATTGAATTTGTTCACTTGGTACCCTCTGGTCAACTATCAGTTTGCTATTGAAAATAGAAATAGTTGATATACCCATGAAACTGGTGATTTTCCATCGTTTTTTGTATGTTTGCCAGAGGGTAACAATCGATATGTCTAACATATGACTAGAGGAAGTCTGGGCTGGTTGAAATCCTGAGATCCTGGGGGTACTTGGTGGGTCCCGGTGAAAAGCCAGGACGGGGACTACATTGCGAGTCCCTGGGCAGAGTTATTGGTGACGCCAACAGCTGGGATTGTGAAATGATCCGTTTGCCCCAACAAAAAGGCTAGAGAAGAGCCTGAGCTGTTTTCCAGTTTTCCGCACACGTACGTGACATATCCCCCAAAAAAATTCCACAAAAAATCGTTGAGTCGTTGAGCTGTTCAGGAGAAGGGTATCACTCTGTTTGGTTGGATCAGTTAGGGTAACGAGACATCTCTCATTCCCAGGTAAACCGTCCCCAAGGGACCAGAGATGAGTAGGAAACGGCATCCCCACATGGTGTAGGAAACGGCATCGGCCTCTCATAGCTGATGTGGCGAAGATTTTTCGGGTTTAAGATGGTTTGGTATGGTGTAAAGTGGTTGAGCATGATTCAACATGATTCAACATGGTTTAGCATTGTTTAATATGATTTAATATGATTTATAGACCGCGATTTAATATGGTTCAAGGTTTAATACGATCTAACATGGCTAAACATAACTGAAAATACCGCAGACTGAGTCGCCCCAGGGAACGGACATGGGATCCGGATGCCTTGGATGCCTTGTACACTGTGACACTTAATAGCCTCATGATGACCTCACAGTGCTCATGATGACTTCACAATGATGACAAGTGAAAACAGAATCACTTAAATTAAGTGGTCTTGTTTTTGATTTAGGAATCATTCTATACGCATATGTTTGCCCAGATGTGGAAAAGCCAAAAGCAACCCCCAATTGTTAAGGTGTATAAAACCACCGAACCTTATGAACCTTATGATTATTTCCATGGTTACCATGGGTTGACATAGGGTTTACCACATTTTTGCTGGCCAAAATCGGCTTTGGGATGCCAAAAAATACCTCCCCACCACCCAGGAGAGCTTTCGGCATACCTCACGAAGCACCGCAGTTGCTTCGGCTGTGCGAGTCGGTTGGGCTTTCGAAAAAATAGACCAATTCTTCTTAGCAAAACCCTAGGGGTTTTACCCTCTGGTAAACTAACGGTTTGCTATAGAAAATCACCATAACTATAATGGGTAAATCCACTATTTCTATGGCCATTTTCAATAGCTATTTTGACATAACCAGAGGGTATGGTTTTTAGAAACCCAACCATCGCATTGCTGTTGAGATCTCCGATCACCACTTATGGTTTTTCCCAAGGGAAAAGCCATGAAGCCCCAACGGTTTTTATGCCTTGATTTGTGGGTGTTTTTAGCCGCTTTTAATGGCCCAACTGTGGCTGGTGACATGAGAATATATAGCAATATGTCATTGAACATCGTGAAAGATGGGGTTTCATATGATTTTATTCACTTAAAGTACTTTTTTTTGGGCATGGAACCGATTCGCGTTGGCTGTTAGATGGGTTTGAAGCAACCAATGGCTGTGGACCAGGATGCCGAGCCAATGGGGGATGGACACCATATAGTTGCTATCTTAGACTAAGTATAATATCATGACGATATAATGGGATTTTAGGACACCTCCATATAACCAACCATATGGCATCTGCGTCTGAACATGTTTTTTTTCCCCCCGAGATATGGCCCATGGCCAGATGTGCTCAGTCGATTTGGGGGCCGAGCTGTCCTTTTAAGGGCATGATTATTCCCAGGTAATTTTCCTCCGCTGATCCAACAATCCCTGAACTAGCCATGGCATCATGGTAGTTCTTTTTAATCCCATCCACTAATGTCAAGATACCAGCATTTTGGCGATCCAATACAAGAGGTTTCGGGGCCGGGGGTATTTAGATGGCACGATCGGTTGTTCGTCAACTGATGCTACAATCTCCTAACGACCAACATCTTGCCCTGAGTCTGACTCATTACATACTCATGCACACCTGCTGTTGATCTTGGTTCTGTTGACTCCCGGGCCACCGGAAACCCATCTTCATTTTTCTGAAGATTCTGAATTTGCCCACCAGTTGCCATTTGAGAAATCTACTGGGAAGATTTTGCAATTGTTTTTGGCCATGAAATACAGATAAACAGAACACATAATTGGCACATAAAATTAAGATCTTAGACCTCAGATCTTCTCGGGCATCTACTGGCTTATATGGGTCATGAAGGGCCCCTCAACTGAGGCACATGCAAGATGCAGACGATCAACGTTCCGATGGCCCAGCCGTTGTGCTATGGGAGTCACTTTGAATGACCCAATGAGGTCCTTGTGAAGCCAATGATTTCACTCGCAAACATGATCAAACACGGGGGTGTTGAAGCAACAAAAGATGTGCATACCATCTACTAAGTGGGTAAGAATCCTAGCAAAAATGCCAGCTATATATATAATATATATAATATATAACTATGTATATATATATATATACATATGGACATATCACCAGTTATATATGTATATATATATACATATGAACTTTATATAGCAGTTATAAACCACTTCCGAACTTGGTTTGACCATCCAACATAGACATTGAACCAGCGCTGCTTGGGTACTTTTTTTAACGGGTCAAACATCTTTGGATGACCAGTTTGGACTCACGGAAGTACTACACATCCCATATTTGGTGGTGCCCCCAAGTTATGTTTGTTGGTTTAGTTTCAGCCTATTAACATCTATTAACTTTATAAGTACCATAAGCCCAACAGTCATACTAGTAAACTATGTAAACCACCTCAGCGTTCACGACCTGAAGCGCCATATCCGATATTTGGTGTACAAATGACTGGACTTATCCTGACTAGCTACCCGTGAAACGTTGCATTGCTCTTGGCATGCTCATTATTCCATATTATTCTTGGTTTTTGTCACTTAATTATCCCATTTTTGATGTTTGTAGACCAGTAAATTACCATTGACAGAAGTACCATCATCATCCATCATCTAGTTAAATCGATGGAATAGGGCAGGAAATTTTTGACCCATACCCCGGGTGACTTCCCCAGCCTGAGGATTTATTGGACTCCTTAGCCAAGCGCAGGGGGACGTAGTTGGGTGCTTCGAAAAAGCTGGAAACAATGGGATTCCAACGAAACATGAGGATGTTTCTATGGGTTTAACGTGATTTTACAGTAACCAAAGATGAGGATTTCAATGGATCTGGGCAGCCCAAGAGATTTCTTCAAGGAGTCACAATGGATCTACAATCCCGTTCATCGGTTTTAAGCCAGACACAGTAAATCATGGCACTAACAGTGGCACAGAAATGGGTTTTCCAATTGCGATGGGATAGAACTAGCAAATCTCTTCGGGAACACAGCATTTCTGAGAGTACTGAGTTGGCTCCAGCTTTATGATCACCATATCTATGCTGGTTGGTGGTGACTGGAACATGGTTGGATTATTTTCCATAATATATTGGGATAAAATGTTTCCCATTGACGAACTCATATTTTTCAAGATGGTTGAAACCACCAACCAGATGAGGAGACATCCAAGAAACGTAGATAAAACATGATAAAACATGATAGGACCCCAGATCAATTATGATAAGTCGGGAGGCGACAGCTGGGAGACATAAATCAGCTCCGTTTCCCTGGCGGTGACTGTTTCCATGTCAGCCCTTGAGGAAAATCCACCCTACTAGTGATTGGGGGGATACCCCGCAAAATAGTGAGAACTTAGTATCAAAAGATTGGTACCCCCGTATACATCAAAACTGGGGGTTTAGCAAAATCCTGGCTTAACATTCTTGACTCAAGCATCATTCTGGTTCTGGGTGCCTTGATGCGAGATTTTTCTTGACGTTTTGGTGCCGTTGTTGATACATGTCACTTCTTACATTACGTAAATGTACAGTTCGTTCCATCTCCAGGTTCAAAACAGCTTGGGCTGAATGATTTGTGCAGCGTTGACGTTGCGGCGACGTGCTGCTTCCGTCCTTGAGGTGATTTTCAATAGTGCTACTGACTGCTGCTCATATCCGAGGAAGGTTTAATGATACATGCAAACCCTGCTGCACTTCGGGTGCACGGCCAAGTTCTTTGAGTTTTCGGGAAAGCCTTTTTGCCAGCCGAACTCTGTGATATTGCTTTCGGCAGTTGGGTTCGAATCCAAACCACTTTTTCCAGGCAGCAAGGTTCTGTTTGCAAGGATTATGCTGTGACCCATCCTTAGTGTTGCGCTTTCAGATGTTTTCAGTAGAAAGTGGTCTCTTGTTGCTACGCAAGGATTTCCAAGCCCTTGCATGGTAAAAGACAGATATCATACAACGGGCTAGAAAAATTAAGTCCTTACGCTACAAGCATGGAGCTATCCTTCAAATAGACATGTAGAGATGATCACGGTCAAATGGGGATGGGTCAAAGCCTATTGACCCATAAACACACGTCATTTCTGCGTTTCATCGTGTGCAGGGCTTGAAATACCAATAATTCTTGTGGGGAAACATGTAAACCGATCATTTTGCTTGGTCGTAATCGGATTCTTCACCCGCACCTTTGCTAGTTACCCCCTCCTACCCTGTATTATTCGATTGGTTACACCCAAAATTCTTGCAGGTACAGCCATCATTCTTGCTGGTATTTGCTGGTTGTATCCCAATTTCTGATTGGCTTCAGCGCACGACCCAAACGCGCTCAGGTCATGATTCTGACTTCGTGGATTCAGTCCTGAAGATTCTGCCCGCAGGCGAAACCTGCTGGGGACGGGGATGGGTCAAAATGGATGCCATTTCTTCTGGTCATTTGTCATTTCAGACAAAGCAATTTTGAAGCAAACCTGGGATGATTATTCTTCAGAAATTAGCTCTGATTATTAGAAAGAACCTGAAAAAGATATTAAAGAGATGCACTCCAAAGCCCCTCGGATTTACCAATATCGACCATAGACCCGTGGATTCCGCTGGTAGCTGGCACTGGGAGGCTTCACTTTAGATAGCCGTAGCTATGAGATTCTCATGAACATGCACTTCACGTCGGGAGCCCAAGGAGACGTGAGGCTGGTCTGGTACCTGAAAATGAGAGGAATTTCGGAATCCCTCCATTCCATTTTTGCCTGCTAAAAAATGGTCATTTTTGGGAGTGTACACAGTGTAACTCATTTTTCAGACAGAGCCATTGCTTTGGATGAGGGCAATCAGATCTTTATATTGGGGTCACGTTCAATAATGGATCAATACGACCTGGAGGATTAACTAGGCCACTAGGCGGCTCCCCGGAACAAGTGATCACGTGAGACATCGTGAGACTGAAACAGGTGATCCTCCAATTCAACTAACCAGGGTCAACATCAATTTTGACATTTCAGGTATAGCTCTGGAATCACAGTGATGCTGTGAAACGCTGTCTACCCGGGATCTTAACACCATAAAACGCCACACTTTGTACGATGAATCACAACGTGTTTTCCATTCACTGGGTCAATCCGGATGCATTGATTGCATTGTTTATTCCTTTTTTGATGTATCCTAGAGCCATTACTTGGTGAACCACCATTGGTTGTGACCAGTACGTAGTCTGGCTGGCTCAATCTCGACATTTTTGTGTGCGCCAACTATCTTGATCTACAAACGGTTGGAATCCCATTCTGAAGTTGGCATTTGAACTGTTGGTTTTTCACTGTCAAACTTCTCGTCAGTGCTAGTTGAAAAGTGACCAGGTGTCCCTGGTGGATGAATTAGCAGATAGGGGACCTGTTACTATCTGCTGACCTGACTATTTGGGGCTCATGGAATGACGAATCATGGCAATCCTGTTGCAAAACCAAGGGAAAAAGAATGACGTTGCGGGTTTTGAACACAGCTGACTTGATACCTGCCCATTCCCAACAAATCCCCATTGATCACGGGTTACTATGAAAATAAAATCATTGGTATGGAGGTTTCCTGAAATAGGGGTACCCTAAATCAATTTTAATAGGATTTTCCTTTATAAACTATCCATTTTGGAGTACCACCATTTATGGAAACCACCATATCCATTCATCGTTATCAATCCACAATGTCCCAGTTGCTGGTACGAGTATAGCTTTATTCGAAAATAGGCTACCCTTGCCTATGGACGGTTTCTGATCAATTACAAAAATCAATTAATTCTTCATCCACAATATCCGCTTTTTTATAGGGAACCACTTTCCACATTGGATCCCAATTTGGGTTTTCATTCAATTTTTCATAGAGAAACCAGAATCCACAATATCCCATGTTTGACATCCAACGGGTTCTGATCAATTTCCGTATGAAATCCAATGATCAATGTTGTCTGATCCATTTCCCTACGGAAATCAGAAACCATCGGATTTCAGACGCCACCATTTTGATCAGAAATGTCAGAAACCATTCTATTTCCAATCATTTGTCTAATCCATTCTAATCCCACAGTTATATATACATAATATACATATATATATATATTATATACACATATATATAATATATACATATATATATATACACATATATATATATATATGTGGAGATATATAACCATAGTTATAGGATGCTGTTGGGCCTCCATTTTTCCCAACCTGTGGGGGGTTTTTCCGCCTCAACTGCAGCCCCGCAGCATCCTGAGGATGAGGAACTTTCAGCGTGTGAATGCCATGGTGGAACAAGCCAAAGCCGCCAAGGTGAGGAAACAAATCAGGGCCATTTCACCAAACATCTGGGTAAATTTCATCACGACCTCACTGCGACCTCACTGGAATGATAGTTAATAAGGGAAATCATCCCCAAATGGCCTTAATTGTGGTTAGTGAAATATTGTAATTTACCCAGAAACATGGAGGAATTTTGGCCAAAAATGCAGGTCGAACCACTCAACAAAAATTTTGGATTTAGGCACCAAACATGGCGGATTTCACCAGCAACATGGGCTGATTTGCCTCATTCCCGGGGAAGTCTGACCTGGCGGGCAAATGCCTCTTTTTTCAGGAGACACGTGTTGAACATCATCTAAGAATCTATATATTTGAGATTTTCCATTGCCAGCTTATAAATTTTGGAGGTTGCGTGGTGCCATTACCAGCAAACATGTTTTTTTGCCATAAAGAACCACTTGTAGGTTTTGCGATTTGCGATGCCTGGCCACCCAAAACAGGAGGCAAGACCAGCAAATAATGGGACATTTACAGAACTAATGCAATGGTTACGATGCAACAAATATATCCTGTCTCACCAGGGGTTCTACTGTGACTGGCCGTGACCAGCGCTGTCAGTGGCAACCCGGTCTCAGTTGGCCTTGTAGATCCATTGGTTTCGGTCTAAAAAATGCGAAGCCCTGTGAGGATTTCCTGCCAAATGATCTTCAAAATCTGTGATGCCGACAGATCTGAAAAAAATGACGCATCCGAATCAAGAATGTATCGACAGCTGTGTGGGGACCAGCAACCGCTCTGCAGTACAGGTACCATTGACCACGCGTGCTTCCATTGTCATCATCAAGACTGCTCTGAAGACGGAGAACTTTGAGGATGTGTCTTGGTGAAATGTTCATGCCGCGAGTTGCAGTAGATGGTGCCTTGAGATCGGAGAATTCGTTATTCTCCAAGTGTACTTGTATAATATATATTGCATCATAGAAAAAACATATTCCACCTTTATTTATACCATTTTTCACAATCCTGGTGGGTCCAGTTATAATCAGCAAGTGTACTTGTATAATATATATTGCATCATAGAAAAATCATATTCCACCTTTGTTTAAACAATTTTTCACAATCCTGGTGGGTACCAGGCAATCAGCTTCGACCGATCTAATCGCATTAGATCGGTGAATCTTGGCCAAGGCTCTTGCGACCTTTCGAGAGCTCAAATCCTTGTGGCAAGGTTCGCGAGCTGCTTCTGGAGAGGGATAAAGGTCCAGCGATGGAAAAAGCGATGGTTTGGAGTTGTTCAATTCCAGATTTTCAGTTTTTTTTTGTCGCTTTATGCACTTTATTCCATGATTTCATATGATGATTTCTTGATCAAATCCGACCTACAGTACCATTTATGATCTTGCTTTCAGGATCTAATCTACCATTTTTTTTGGGATGTACAGTAACGAATGATTCTTTGACTTTTCTGGATTTTCTTGGACTTACTCGAATTCATCTGTTGGTGATATTTCTCCGGTTACATCCCGTCATCTCCCATGGTATCCCTTGGGAAATCCCATTCTATTCGCCATTGCATCTCCAGAAGCTGGTTGGAAATTCAATCTCATCCAGACTATTCCGACTAGTTCAGCGGGAGCTGTTCGGAGCTAGGGCTATCCAGCTTCTACCCTCTGGTAATTTAACATAGCTATTGAAAATGGCTAGTTATAGTGGATTTTCCCATTAAAAATGGTGTTTTTCCATAGCTATGCTAGGTTACCAGAGGGTATCATATTTCGATCATATTTCCTAAAGTGGGGAGCTTAGGGCTGCGGAGCTACCAGAGTTTTTTTCAGCCACATGGATAGAACCAGAATTACTAATCTGGTTGGTGGTTTGGAACATGGCTTTTATGATTTTCCCATCATATTGGAATTAATCATCCCAACTGACTTTCATATTTTTCAGAGGGGTAGGTATACTACCAACCAGTAATCATATTATATAATCATCTATGATATTTGATATTTATCCCATGGGATGAGTATTGGAAAAATTAGGATTATTTTCATCAAATAGTCATATGAAAATCCAGCATGGTCAAAACAAAATCATTAATCACATTAATCAAATCATCATTAATTATGAATCAATGATTATTTCAATAATGTTGGAACCAAGCAGTTATGAACTTAACCATCATTAACCATATAATAACATAAAATAACCATCAACATTAACCATTATCAACCATTATCAACAGTATATTAACCACAATGGTCCGTATAATAACCATCAATATTAACCATTATGAATCAAATAACCTATGATGCCAATAATCAACTTTCATCCCATGGCCGTCCCAAAAAACGTCAGGTCACGTCGGCCCTTCCACGGCTCCCAGACAGATTGCCAGGAGACCCAGTGAGAGGTTGAGATGTTATGGTCAAGACATCTATATTTGGATGGGTTTATGAAATAACATTTAGACGAATTTCAAAGTGGGGGCGCTTCTTGTACGGTTGATGTCTTCTGTTTCTGTTCATCTTTGATGAAAGATCGTACCATCCTGCTGAAAGAGTATTGATATTTGTCATCTGGATGTGTCTTAAATTTATAAATTTGATGTATATCCCCAAACAGCCATTTTGATGAGAACATGATGCTACAAGGATGGGGATTTCTTCTGTTTTCGTCCACCTTGATATTTTTTCCCATGGAACAGGGTATCCATCCAGGGTCTCACCTTGGCCAGTTTTAGATGATAAACATGATGATTAACCTATTGAAATGGCGGTTTTCCACAGCAAACTCTTAAACAACCACAGGGTTAAACCTAGCATAGCTATGGAAATCCTTAGGGGTTTTCATTGACAAAGGATACACCCTTCATTTTTTCCCCCACCATATTTGCGTTCGTCTATTGGAGGGTGTAACTTTGAATGAATGGGATGAACATGTGCTGATAATGGGATACGGGATTGATTGATAATAATTACAGTACCCTCTGGTAAACTAACATAGCTATCGAAAATGGCCATTTATAGTGGATTTTCCCATTAAAAATGGTGATTTTCCATAGCTATGTTAAATTACCAGAGGGTAATATGATTAGCAATTATGATTCTATCCTACCCTCTGGTTATTTAACATAGCCATGGGAAATGGCCCATAGAAATAGATGGTTTTACCTATTGAAAATGGTGGATGGTATATCCAGTGGTTGGGATTGAATCTCTGATTGTAGCTTCTTGGCCACTCAGGACTATGGATACAACCATAGCTCCACCGCTCCCTCCGCTGGATAACTCTAGAATTGGGCAACATTGGGAACCGCCAAGAGCACCTGAAAACTTTGTCATTGCGGACCATTATAACATATTATAACTTATTCATCTTCAAAGAAGGGAACTATTTCTCCCGTCAAGCAGGGCAGGCGTAGCCAGAATGGACATCCCCTTCATCACCGCCATTTTCCATTGCCACGGCATCCCATGGTGTGAAAAAACCGCGAAAAGCGCGACATCCCCAAGGTAGCGCAGCTAGTGGACATGGCCTGCAAGGACTTCGGATGAGTGAACCCCCCTGGTTGGTGACGATGACTACCCAAAGAACTACCCTCTGGTTATGTCAGACATAGCTATTGAAAATGGCTATTTATAGTGGATTTTCCCATTAATAGCATGGTGGATCTTTCCATAGTTTTATGTAAACGTTTACCAGAGGGTAACGAATCGATGTGGGGATCCATCCATGGTGAAACTGTGACACCCAAGGACAATGATCTACATTCAAGGTGGCTTTTCATGGCTTTTCCACATCGCTATTTTACAAAAGGATTACATTGGTACCGCCTTGGAAAACCGGTGGTTTAGCAATTTGGGTTAACGTTATGCCGCACAAAATGACCATGCGATATGAAGACTTACCCTCTGGTTATTTAACATAGCCATGGTATAGATGGCCCATAGAAGTAGAATATTTTCCCAGCATTAGAACCTCCATATTTATTTTGGGGATTTTCTATGGCGAACTCTGCATGTCAGAACCAGTGGTTTAGACGATTTTCTGAACCATCGGATTTCCGAGCCATGGGACCAGACGTCGTGACTGGTGACATTTCAGGGACATTTCATGCGCCAAACCTGTTGCGATAGCTTGCTGAAGAGCATCAATTACACTGCTTGAAAAAAGCACCCCGAATCAATGATCATAGCAGGAATCTTAGCTTGGTAAATACATATGTTTTGAATCGTTTTGAACATGTTTGAACCAACTGCCGATAGTTTTCTATAGGAAATCCTTATTGTTTGCCACGTAGCAGCGATGCTTATGATGCTTCCATCATACCAAGCGCCTGGCCATTTCGTAACGTTTGACTAGCGGAGGGTAACCACTTTAGTCGGACGATTATGACAAGATATTGAATTTTGGGGACAGCCTATTTTCAGACATACTCATGTCTCTTTCTTGCCACTATCAGATCAGAACATGATCAACATGATTTTCCAGATGTTCAATGGCAATTAAAACCATGCTCTCTCTCTCTCTCTCTGGCTCACCCAGCGATTGAAGTTTTTTTAAACCTTTTTCCCGAATGCGTAGCAAGGGTTCCCCTTTCACTCTGGAGGTCTGGGGGTTGAGGGTGTGTTTGCTCGACGTTGCGTTTACGTTCGCAACCGTTCGCAACCGTTCATGTGAGGGCCATATGGCCGTGCCTATGGTGAGTTCTGCAAAAGGGGTCGCTTTTGGATGTTTCCAGCGTCGCAGAGCTTTGTTTTGGGTGGCAGGCGTGGCACTTCGTGGCATTCAGACGTGTTTCGTAACATGTCGAAAGTCGTTTTTTGTGGCAGGTGCAATACTTTTGCCACGTTTTCAGTAGATGCGTTGCATTCTTCGTGCAGGTGCAGCACTTTGGAGACCTCCATCGTCCTTCTGCGTGGTAGGCGCAGCACTTTAGACGTGTCATGTTGCGTGTTTTTTGCGAATCGCATTGTCAGGGCTGCGTCAAGTGGTGACAAGGTGTAAATTCTGTGGCAGGAGTGGCGCTTTGTGAGATTTGCCACTGAAAATTGCCGGAAGCCTCGCACGAAACATCGATTTTGAGGCAGCTGAGTTTAGGGTTCGTTAGACAACCACGTACAAAAAACGTCGATTTTGAGATACAAAGTCTGAAAATTTGAAGCAGTCTCCCACGAAATGCTCGTTTTGAGGCTTTAACATGTCTCGTCTCGGGCCATCGCCGTGTCTAATGTGGGAAGCTGCAAAACCTCTCCTTTTCGAAGGTTTCCAAGCAGCTGCACTCCACACTCCACACTTTACACTCCGCACTTACACTTTATCCTCCTTACTCCACACTCTACACTTTACACTTCACACTTCACACTCTGCACTCTACTCTTTACACTCCACACTGTACACGTTACTCTCCATACTCTACACTTTGCACTCCACACTCCACACTCTACACTTTACACTCCACACTTTACACGTTACTCTCCACACTCTACACTTTACACTCCACACTCCACACTCTACACTTTACACTTCACACTTTGCACTTCACACTCTACACTTCACACTTTCCACCCCACACTTTACACTTTACACTCCACACTTTACACGTTACTCTCCACACTCTACACTTTACGCTCCACACTTTACAGTGCTCTCCACACTCCACACTCTACACTTTACACTCCACACTTTACACTTTACACTCTATGCTCTACATTTTACACTACCTACACTACACTACACTTTACACTCCCACACTTTACACGTTACTCTCCACACTCTACACTTTACACTCCCACACTTTACACTTCACACTTTGCACTTCACACTCTACACTTCACACTTTCCACCCCACACTTTACACTTTACACTTTACACTCCACACTTTACACTCTACACTACACACTCTACACTTTACGCTCCACACTTTACAGTGCTCTCCACACTCCACACTCTACACTTTACACTCCACACTTTACACGTTACTCTCCATACTCTACACTTTGCACTCCACACTCCACACTCTACACTTTACACTCCACACCCACACTTTACTCTTACACTCCACACTTTACACTCCACACTTTACACTTCACATGCACTTCACACTCTACACTTCACACCCACTCCCCACACATTTTTCTTCACACTCCACACTTCGCATTCCACCCCATTCCACATCCCACAGTCTACAGTGCACTGGTACGGTACCAGGGGAAAAAGTACAAGACGTTTCAAATAACTTGTTTTGCAAAAGTGTTTTACGTGACTGCATTCGGGTTCGTGGGCTGCATCTTGTTGGTTTGTTTAAATCCCATTTTGGTTGCTTAAAACTTCATTTTGGCGGGTTTTAAATCAGCATTTTGGCTGCTCTAATCATTATTTTGACTGGCTTCCAAAGCATATGTTGATTCATTTTGTTTGCTTAAATCGCATCAATGGACATGTTTACTGCTTCAAACCCAGCTTCAACCTATCAAACTCCATCAAACCTCTATGACCGGCTACTTGGATGTGCATCCCAGGAATTGTAAGTCCTATTGTTATCCTATCATTATGTTACAGCAAACTCGAAAATAGGATGCCAAGCGTGTTTCCACGATCTTATAATATCACATATTCATATACCATATATATATATATATCATATATATATATATATATCATATGTATATATGTATATATTTCTACTTCATATTCACAATCTTTCTACACTTTTCCACTTTTCAACCACTCCGACTTGGGGTTCTCACATGATCATCCCATTCCATCGCCGTGAACTTTTCGGCTCCCGGAAGGGACCGGACGCGCCCAGGAGCACGAACTCAAGCGCTTCTTGCCGGAGCTGGCCAGTGTGCCCCTCACCGAGGAGGTTGGGACTACCAACTGGAACGAGGGCGGAAAGGGATGGGAAGAACTATGAGAGAAATCTATGAAGATATGGCAAATTACGTGAGATGGTTGAAAATATGGGTGTAATATGGGAAAATATGGGTGTAATATGGGTGTAATACAAAAAATGGATGGTTTTAACGGGGAGAACAGATGGGATTAGAGGATTTTTAAAGGGGATTTGAATGGATTGTTCATGGGATGTAATGGGATTATGGGTCATGGGTGTAATATGGAAAATATATGAAGATATGGCAAAAATGGGGGGGAGATAGTGGGAAATGGGGAGATCATGTGATAAGGGAAAAAAACCATAGCGAGGTGTAAATGGGAATGTTTTTGGGAAGATAATGGGGATATGATAGGGACATAATATTGGAGGATCTCTTCACTTGCTAACTGGTTAGTAAGGAGGCTTATAACCTACACCAGGGTCACCAACCAGTTACTAACTGCGCCACCGCAAAAACTCCGGCAATATTAAGCATGTTTTCGGGATGGACATTGGCTTCTGGAAATTGTAAAAACACGAGGTAAGCGATAGGACCTGTGCAAATTTGTGGATGTCCTTTCCGTGACCCTGGAGTTTTCGAGATTGCTCAACTGGGTGTAGTGTGAAAATATGACACACATCTACGAAAAAATGGGTATAGGTCATGGGATTATACGGTTGTAATGGGATGATAAGGGGATATTATAAGTAGATATGTGCATGGAATCTTGATGGAATTTGAATGGAATGTTAGTGTTGATGTAATCTGAATGGGATAATCCCTTCCCTTCCCCAGTTCATTTTAAACCCCCCCTAAAACATGGTGGATGTGGCGGATTTATGCATATTTGGGGGACCCATTTGAGTGGTATTTAATAGGTGGAATGCTTGGAGGATCATATTAGTAGCTGCTTGGCAACCTGCTAAGCAGGTCCCTTCCTGGGATGGTGGAAACAAATGTGCCATGCGGTGCAGCTGTTGATGTCTGACCGCGGCCGCGGGAAGCTGTTCTGCGAACCTATTTAGACGGGGTGAAAATGCTGAGGTCACGAGAAAACCCAGCTGGGTGTGTCTGAAAATAGTGTACCCCTTTTTACCCAATGGTTAATGATCATTATCCCTATTAAATGGCTATAATTGGGAATATACCCTATTTTCAGACAAACCCAGCTAAGACACGGGATATGAAGCGGCAATCACGGCAATGGTGGATTCCATGGGAATTTCACCGGGAAAAATCGAAGGATTGAGTCATCCAGCGGCTGGGAAACATGGGGAGACAACAAAGATGGGGATTTCATCAATCTGGATTGAACCAAACGTTGAAGACCTGGGGTTTGATCAACAAATAGGTGTTAAACCAAGTAGTAGATAAATTGCATGACCACCGCCACCCAAAGTCGGAATCTAATTGCACTATATTGCACTATCCAACAAACATGGGGAATTGAGCTATCAAAAAGATTCAAAAAGGAGATATTAGGACACACAGCAACAAGTCCAACATTCAACCAACAATACATGGGTTTTAGCCCGCAAAATTGGGATTATGGAGGCTTAAGCGAATTAACCAACAAACATGGAGACAGAGCTTGTTGAATGATTGGCGATCCAAAAAATAGGTGTACAGCCATGAATTTAGCATCGACATTGGTGTTGATGCTTAGTTATTATTTTTGCAGGACCCAACTCGGATTCAGAAATTAGTGAGGAGTACTCCCGTTTTTTAGCAAGCAAAGGTATAACATCGACGTGGACAAACGCTTTCAACCACTGGTTTCCAGAAATGGGGGGTTCAGCTCACAGAACCCCCTGGTTTGGTCTTGGATCGAGGATGGATTCAGGGTATATGGATGTTTTTGTGGCTTATCATCCCCCCGTGAATTTGTCCCCAATTAGAGCACTGTACCCCCACAGTTGTTTTGAAAATCATGTTCCCATGGCCACAGCATGGGGCTAAAGTCCAAATGATGTTTTGGATGGCGAAAAACACCATTTCGTAATGGCCATTGCCATTTGCATAGCAAAAACCATCATTTGTTAGTACGATTTCAATTTTTTCTCCATGTTTCCACATGTTTCCCCCCAGTTGTTCAATGTTTTTTGCATCTTGAGTGATGAAATCTCAATTTCTTGGGGTTTTCCATCCATATTTCTGCGCTTTTGATACGCCAGAGAAGTTCGTCCGTGCGGTTTCTACGCGCAGGTGATCCATCTGATGGTCATGGAAGCGGTTCGCGAAAAGGATGTGGAGCTTTTGGAGCAGGCGAAGAGAGGAGAAGGATCAACCTGTAGTGATTTAATGTGGGTAAAACAATAATTAATGGTTAATAATTTTATTAATAATGGTTAATAATGTGGAGGATCGGAAAATGAGGAAAGGATGATGACCCTCTGGTAAACTAACAGTTTGCTATGGAAAATCACCATTTTTAACGGGTAAATCAATAAATCAACTATTTCTCGGCCATTTTCAATAGCAAACTGTTAGTTTACCAGAGGGCAATTCATACAATGTGGATGTAGAACAATGATAAATGTGGGCAAAACAATGTCATAAACCACCCATTTGAGAATGGTTATCTATACCACCTATAAAAATGGTGATGACCGGGGGATGGTTTATGATTGTTTTACCTACATTAGCCTGCAGTAAACGAACATGACGACCCTGCCATGACTTGGGGGTTGCAAGATGAACGGTTCCACTAAAAATGGGTGTTTTACATAGGATCTATGTGAATTTATACTTCACCAGAGGGGAAGGCCCATGAAAATCTTCGCAAAAATTGTTCGGAGATTCTCCATGTCCACATTTGATGACCAGAGGGTAATCATCCGAAGCCGAAGTGCTGGGTCAAAGTCTGTTCTCCACCAAAACTAATGTAACCAGTGTAAACCTTAGGGGTTGAAATGGAAAGGAGACCCATATGTTTGCTGGGTATGCTCTGGTAATCTAACATAGCAATAGAACATCGTTTATTCGTATATAGATGATTTGTTTCTTGTTTTAAATGGTGTTCCATCGCAAAGTGTTGCATTACCAAAGGGTAAACCGATGTAAATCCACATTTTTACTTGGTAAAACAACATGCATCCTATTTTTCCACGCCCAAAATATCGCCTGTTGCGCTGTGGTATGAGGTCGAACGCCTGGGACGTGAGAAGGGTCTAGCCTGGGCACCGAGTGGTAGGGGGTAGGGCCGGGTAGGGCCTTGGTGGTGGATGTTGGTGGATGCTGGTGGATTTGCTCCGATAGCAACCCCAAAAAAGATGAGGAACAAGTAAAATCCGAAAATCCAAACCTAACATAGTGATGAATTGAACTTGTTCGGCATATGCTAATGATAATGTTGGTTGGCTACATTCCTTCTTAGGACTATTTGGACCTTTAGGACATGGGATATTTGTGCTGGATCCAGGTGTGTGGTTGAAAGATAGAGCCCAGATTGTCGGCTATATCCTATTATATTATATATCTTATGATGTGCCATAATAGTATGATGTCATACCCCCATTATATCCCACTATAGCCCACAGAAACCCACATTGGGTGTGTCTAAAAATTGGGTATACCTACAAACAACCATTTTAAGAGGGAACTTTATGAACCGTTGTGGATTTTTGGGGTTTTCTTCGATTTTCAGACAGTCAGACAGTCACCCGGATAGATAGAGAAGCTGGAAATCTGGAAATGATGGGAACCATACTTTTTCTATGCAGGAAGATAATACACCAATAGTTCAATTGCAAGCGGAGCACTGAAAAAGAGTGATTTTGACTATTTCAAGGAGACCCTCCTTATGCAAAGCTGGGAGGGGTTCTTAATCCTGCGTTGACATCTTTCTCAATGCGTCTTGGTCCGCGACTGATAATGCCAAGTACCCATAACGGATCTTTTTTAAAGAAAAAGTTCAGGTATGGGTCAGTAGCAGGGGACCCATATCCATGAATATCCCCAGACGATGAACAACTGACTTTCATATTTTCCTAAATCAGGATGTTCTCCTAAATCACTGGTTGGTGCTGGTTTGGAACATTTTCATTTTTCCATATATTTGGAATAATCATCCCAACTGACTGATATTTTTCAAGATGGTTCAAACCACCAACCAGATCAGTTTGGGAGGTTTTTTTTCTTGCCTTGGAGCCAGATCTGGCTGAGAATCGTGGTCCTCTTGTTCGTATCTGATCCCATTGCTGAGAATCTTGGCTGGCTGTCCCGTGGGGTGGCCGGTCCGGTCCGGCCCAAGGCCTTCTCTGAGTCAACTTATGGGATGCTCATCAAGGGCTACAAAGGCGGATCGTTGGGGGATGGCATGGAGATGCTGGCAATGGCTGGCAATGGCTGGCAGTGGCTGGAATGATGTTCTTCATGCTACTGCTAGTTAGAGGCCATGTTGTCCCCCAAACTGTTTGTTGGTGTAGTATGGTTTAGTTTCACCCTTCTATAGATATATCTCACATAAGCCTAGGAGTTCACTGTAGTTATACAGCAAGTTACAGTAGCTATCTTGGGGGCACCACATCAAGTACTCATCTCCCTAGAGTTGTTGTGGATGCACACGGGTGCCCCAACGGTAATTCATATGGAAAAATGGTGCGTTTTGAGATGATCTACCCTCTGGTTATGACTCACAGTTTGCCATGGGAAATGGCCCGTAGAAATAGATGGTTTTCCAATATTAGCATGGTGATTTTCCATGGCTATGTTAAATAAACAGAGGGTATATATATATGTATATGTATATTGATTTAATTTGATTTATATCTATTGAAGAGGGTGATTTTTCATGGCTATGGTAGTTTGGAAGGTAACCCTTGACCCTTGGAATATTTTGTAATCAGCCAAAGGAACTGATCTGATTTGTTTTTGGTGATTGATTCCGCCGTGTCCAGATGCCGGGTATGCCCAGAATGCCCAGAATGCCCAGACTATGTGAGCAATCATTGTTTGTAAGACCATGTATAATGGGTACCCAAACATTGACTATGTATCCCAATTGATTGTGATCGGTGAGAAATGGGTACCCAAGTTCAACGGATCACATGGGCGGAGATGACCAATCTGAAACAACAGGATCTTCTACCCTTCTGGTGAAGAGTTTTCGGCCACACGTATCTGGTTGGTGGTTTGGAACATGTTTTATTTTTCCATTCAGTTGGGAATTTCATCATCCCAACTGACTGTCATATTTTTCAGAGGGGTAGGTATACCACCAACCAGTATTGTTATCCCAGTTATCCCATTATTATCCCATTATTATTATCCATATTAAACCATATAAAACGTGGAAACTATTATTATCCAACCATTATCATATTGGCATCTGGTTGGTTTCAACCATTTAAGTTGTCATCTTCCATCTCACCTGGGATCCCTTAAATGACTAATCCGACTGGCTGGGACTGGCTGGCTGCATTGATCGTTACAGGACTTTCCGGTCAGATGCTGGTGGCCATTTTTAGGTTGATGTGGATTCTGGTATCGGATGGTGGTTTGGAAATGTTTGGAACATGAATTTCATTTTCCATAATATGAATGGATAATCCTTCCCATTGACGAACTCATATGTTTCAAGATGGTTTTTTAACCACCAACCAGCTTATATCGGATGATCCCCAACGAAACCAGATACACGAAAACGGTGTCATCAAACGTGCAAAATCCCTTACAAAGATGGAGCTTTCGTTCGCTGGGACAATCTGTAAATGTGGGACTTTCCAGGCATGGAGCTGATGACACAAAGGAGGGTAGTGCGATTTTCAGGTCAACTTGGGGTGACCAAGGCTTGCCCCGGAACTTAGGAAACTGGAGCCTTCCACTGAAGAAATCCCAAGAAAATACCCTCTGGTAATTTAACATAGCTATTGAAAATGGCCATTTATAGTGAGTTTTCCCATTAAACATGGTGATTTTCCATAGTTATGTAAACGTTTACCAGAGGGTAAACATCACAAGTGTGGTATGGCACTGAGTCTATTCGCGCCTGGGGATCTCAGGCCGTCAAAATCCCCCCTGTCTGACCATGCTAAAGCACCATGTTTGGATGGTTCCCATCCCACGTTTTGGCGTTGTCAAGGCAGAGACGATAAGGTCGAGAACCTGTTTTCGGAGGCTTTGGAAAAGAAGTCCGACGCAGGACATTGTCGAAAGCTGGGAAAGCTGAGTTTTTAGGGAAGAACAACACAGGTATATATAACCAATGGTAATGTGGTGTATATAAACCCAATAAACCCAATGGTAATGTGGTATATATATATAACAAATGGTAATTCCTTTACCCAATGGTGTAATTACCAATGGGCTTTATATACCAAAGGAATTCACCAATGTGGTAAACCCAATGGTATATATAAACCTACCATAACTCGGGATGGTGTATACAACCCATTTATGGTGTATACAACCCGTTTATTGTTGGGTTTACCACATTATAGATGATGGCCCATTTATGGATGATAAACCTATTAAAGAAGACTGTTCAATTACCAGAGGGTTGCAAAGAACAAATCTGAATTAAACAAACCAAAACGGGGGATGTGAGCAAGTTGGGAATAGGACGCATGTCGTTTGGCTATGGTTTCATTACAAAACATGACATTGATGTCTGGTCCTTTTCCTGGTTTGACTCTTGATCCTCATTCTTTGGATCCATATTTGGGTACATTGAGTATCTACACCACAGCCATGCTTGAGACGTTCATGGCACCATTTTTCGCGATAAATGGGAAGATACTGTATGTTGTATATACCGATTGATATGATACCGGCTGATTGTTTCTGCAAGGTCTGTGGCAGGGTCGCTGGTCACATTCCGCCAAAGATTTGGTGTCTTTACCCTCTGGCGATTTCACGGGAAAATGGCCCATGGATGGTTCGATGATAAACATCATGATGACCCCAGCGCTGGCAAAGTTGTGATTTTCCAGTTCGCTAATCGTTTGATGACCAGAAGGTATACCCTCTGGTAAACTAACATAGCTATTGAAAATCACCATTTATAGTGGATTTTCCCATTAAAAATAGTGATTTTCCATAGCTATGTTAGTTCACCAGAGGGTATAACCAACACCAACATCCGCAGTTGTGCTCGGCTGCGAGGACCTGAGCTTTGCTTGGCCCTGCTGCTGTGTTGTCAACAGCTTGGCGTCTCAGATGGTATGCGATTCAGCGACCTGTAGCGCCATGGTGACACCACTAAATCTACCAGCTGGTGTGTTCCCATCATAGGGAAATGATGATAGATTAGATTATGATAGTATTATGATACCTTCCACTATGCGTTATGATATATTATTACAAACATCCCATAGTGGATTATGATAGAATAATGTTGGATGTTAATATCCATAGTGATAATCCCATATACCATTATATCCATATACCATTATACAGAGTGTTAATATCCCGTATACCATTATGATTATGATAGAAAAAAGTGATAATCCCAATAGGTCTTGGATAAGATCACTGATCAACCAACAGGGGTTTGTTTGTTTCACGCAAAAAAAAGCTGGTGGTTGAAACCATGAATCAGTTTCATACCGGAATGTCGGTTTGAATGTACATATACACATATATATATATAAGTAAATTATACTATATATATACAATTACTTAATTATATATATATAATCTGATTATATAATGTGTATATATATATGTTTTCATGACTTTTTCATTGCTATCACAAGTTACAGTAAGTGGCTTGAAATTACAAAGTTTATGGATCTGTCTGAACATTTTAGGTACCCATTCCATCCACAGATCCCAAGGGTCCCAAAGTTATCCAAATTTTTCCAGGGATCCCTAGGCCCTGAGAGGACCCAGATGAATAGATCTAGAAAAAATCTACCAGGGCTGAGGATTTTTCAGGGTAGTTGATATATCATGTCAAGGGGAAGGGTTGCAACATCACAAGCTTAGAGCCTTGGAGCATCTTTTTTTGGTGAGTTTCTAAGCATGTTGAGCAGAATTATCAAGGACCCTCCTAACCCTGAACTTTGCATTCTTTAACCCCGAAGTAGATGTTATAACCATCTCACATTCTCCGGTAATTTATACGACATAGCTATGGAACATGTCCCGTCTAGTGTTTCAGGGTGGGAACCTCCACCATCTGAGGACCAGGAACTTTGCACTGGTGCCAGACTCAGGGGGTAAGAAAAAACAAACAAAGTATAGGGGTTTAAGCACCTCAAGTGGGGATATAGTGGAATATGCCTTATAATAAAACCAAATGATGATGATGATGATGATGATGATTGATGTTTTCAATTTAATGTTTTTTGAATGTTCGACCATCGACATGGTATGATTAACCCCCAAGGTCGAGCATACTCTTCAGCGGGTTGAACCCAGCGACCCGTTGAAGACTTGTCATTATATCATGGATTGATTTGCAAACAACATGGACATTTCGAGGGGTTGCAATGTGAAAATTTGTTTGCACAAAGTGACCGTAGGGTACCTTTTTAAGTATCAGATTTACATCAAGGTAATAGATGGCCATCTCTGGGTAAGCGGTTCGCAGCGGGGGTATCCCCAATTCCAACAGAGGATCATAATTTTCCCTTTTTCAGACACCCTTAAATGGCGTCCCGGGCTCGGTCACTTTTTTGTTGGCTCGGTCCACTTTGGACTCCTGGCATAGGCGGAGAGCGCCTACAAACACTTCTCCAAACAGATGTCGTTCTGGCCTTGGGGTCCTCGGAGGTGATTGGAGTGGACGTTGGTTCGGTTAGGCCATTCGGCTGAGCCGGCTGGTTACATGAATAGACATGAATCATATGCCGGAAATCATTGGGCCAATGGCTCACCAAGTTTTTTGCCAGTTTTGAGGTCCCCTTCAAACCCTGCCCTGCATCTGGACACCCCTTAGGTTGTCCGTGCTTGCGGCCTTTATTCGCTTTCATTCCGAGGTGCTTTCGGAAGGGCCGGCCGAAGGAGATTCCACGGTTTTGTTCACCAAACCATCCCATCATGCTTTGACTGCGGCAATGTCCCTTTTAGATCCTTTTAGGTCGTTATCACCAATTTTTAGTTAGGAGAAACAGAAAGTCCTGAAGATGGCATCCTTCCCATGCCAAGAAGCAGACACACATCAATCATGCTCAATCCATGGCAGTCCATGGCACGTGATTTTTCCATCCATTACTTCTCAAGGGATCAACACTAGCAGCAGCCTTTCGAATCCTAAGAGTGTGACTATGTCCATTCTCCACCATCCCATGGGCAGTTGATATTTGCGGGCACATTGACCCTTCCTCCATATTTCGCCGGAAAAGAACCATGGGTTTCTTGTAGACTTTTTCTTAAACCGATCAAATGAGTAAGAACATCCCCCTATTTTGCTACTTAGCTCATCTATGTGAGTCTTAACGCCCCGTTGCCGGAAAGTTGAAATCCCCATTTCCGCACCTTAAAATTGCCAGTCTCATCTCGTTTCAGGTGGAGAACTATGAGCGCGTTTGCGACCTCTATGCGGGGCCACCCAGCTGGCCCAGCACTGGGAAAGTCCAAAGGATTCACAGGATGGATTTTCCCCAAACGAAAGAACGACGGCAATGGAGGTTTCAATCGATTGCGGCAAAGAAGAGAAGTCTGCCATAGTTTCATCCAAGTTTTACAGAAGTCCCACTTTTGGCTTACCCAATTTGAACTCCGCCATGTTTGATTCCCGGAGAGTAGCAAGCGTGTTACAATTGCAGCTGTTTTCGGGGGCATGTAGGTTTTTGGATCATAGCAATACACTTAGTTTTTTTTCACATTTTTTGGGTTGGGTTTATCAATTATACCACCAAAGTTGAAGTTTTGGCGGATCAATCAACCTCCAAGGTTTGTCCTAAAATGTGTAAACCATGGATTGGATGACCCACATTTATGGCAACTGTTTCATTCTCAACCATGAGATGTTGGGATGATGAGCCATAGTTTTTTTTTGACAAACCCGTGTTGTGTTTGGCCTCAATGGGATCAAACAAGACCATCAATCGTATAGGTATATAAATGTGGATACTACAAAATGGATGGCTTATAAGGGAAAATCCTATTAAAATGGATGCTTTGGGGTTACCCCCATTTCAGGAACCTCCATATGTTTAACTATACAACATACTTTAATATACAGTAGTGTAACCATCCTGAAGTAGATAAAAGATGGGAATGTTCAAACGTATTTCCATTTCAGTGATGTTTTTTTTCCCCTATTCTATCTACTCCAAGATGACTATATATACATGCTATTGTTGCTTATGTACCCCTTATCCTTGTCGGTATACTTGAGTCCTGGCTCTATTATATAAGTGGTTTTGCACATGGTCTGTTACTCTTCAATATCTAGCTTTCACCGATTTTTCTCCTGATCTTTGTGGATCTTATCATCATTTCTATTGCTTAACCCATTATTCTTGATTCTATGCCATTGTCCCAATGCTACTAAAAATTAGTCTGAAGTCGTTGGTTATGATCCCATCCCCCATGTTGGCTTTATCCCATGATTTGTGAATGATACCCTCTGGTAAACTAACATAACTATGGAAAATCACCATTTTCAATGGGAAAATCCACTATAAATGGTCATTTTCAATAGCTATGTTAAATTACCAGAGGGTATCTTGTGCTTCCTCTGTTACAATGCATACATTCCACTGGTGCGCCCCTTGAGAACCGCCGGATAAGTGCTCAGGTGTCCCATAAATGGAGGCTTTCTAGCTGTGAAAATCATCGAAATAACTGTAGGTCAAATCCTGAATATCTCTACGCAAGTGGGTGCAGTTCCGGTGAAGCAAGTGGCTACGCTTGAGCATAAATGTCGGTGTTTCATGACAAAACAACTTATATGATTGTTGAAATTTTTGTTATCCCATAAGTATAGCTATTGTAAAGCCCCAACCAAAAATATCTGGTTAAAACCATGGTTAAAACCATAGAGTTGAAATCCCCAAGGGGTCCTCGTCCTCGGATCCCAACTGAAGGTTGTTTCTCGGATCCCACCCCCAATTCGTCCCCATATTGAAAATCAATAAGCTAATTTCAATATCAGACGCAATGAAATGCGCATTTAATTCATGAAAATCCCCATGAAAAATTGAAATTATTGGTTATATGATCTATGAACCATAATGGTATACATATATTAGTCATAGATCATATAACTAATATAAATCTACTTAACCATAATGGTATGAACCATAATCCAAGTCATTAAATGAGTGTAATAGCCTTACAACGCGACAAGAATGCCATCCCCTTACATCCACCATGGCTGAGAGTTGAAGCAAGCAGACTTTCCATTCATATTCCATTCCCATTGAATAAGAATACAAGGTGGTGCCCCAGTTGGGAATCGCTAAGTTGGTGGGTTTATACCTCCAATATCTATGGCCTCGGTTTATGGTAGATATCTATATCTATATCTATATATAATATATATATATATATACTCACTATGGTTTACAAACCAACTTGTAACTGGGGTGGCACCACCTTGTAACATCCAACTCCAATAACTCCAATAGCTATGGTTTAAACATATTATCTGAATGGGACCAAGTGAATGGACTATGCTGTTCCGCATATTAAAATGGAATGTGAATATGAATGGAATAATGGACTTTTCATAATAACATACCATTCGCATCCAAGATTCCATTATTAAAATCGCCTGATCCCATAGCTATAGCAGCTATACCCATGTTTCCCGTGTATATTTGCAATATTTTCCACATATTTTTGCCATATTTTCCATATTACAGTTATAACTAAGTTCTCCAGTAAATGTGAACATAGATATGTTACACCCCTTGCCATATTACAGTTATAAGTTCCAATATTCGATATGATTCCCGCTTGTATACCATTCCGTCCCAGTACATACTCCATTTTTGCGTAGTTCTATCCATTCATCCCATTTATATCCCATGTACAATCCATGCAAATCTCACTAAAATCCGATTAATCCCATAGTTCATGTGGGTAAAACAATACCATAAATAAACCACCCATGATTGGGAATGGTTCATAGCACCTATAAAAATGGTGATGGCTGGGGGATGGTAAACATGGCTTTGACCCACATGAGTAGTAACCATTATCATCCATTATAACCACTTCCCATAATCATTCAACCATTGATAATCATCCCACAGATTCATCCATTACCATGGGTGATCAATCATTAAACCAATTCATAACTATTAGATACTATTAGTTATTATCCATTTGCCCACATGATTATCCCATAGTTAGACCTAATTGACTTTTCACCCCAAATATACAGTAACCTAGGAGAAGGATGCTGCACCGCTCCGAGAGAAAGCCACAGGAGAAGGTGCGCCGTTGGCCAAAAGTGGTGACGTAGAACGAGTTGTCAGGGGGAAATTTGGGGAAGATCGTGGAAAGACATTGCAAAATCATGGGAAAACATCTGGGAACATGGGACCAATACCTATAGATACAATTTGTTAGGGGATGAACATTCATTTACCAGCAATTTTGATGTTCACTAGGTGCCAGGGTTTTGACCCATCCCCATCTGGGAACATGGGAAAATCATGGGAAAATGTAGGAATCTATGGAACATGTGGCAAAACAGATAGGATCTGCTTGGTGGTTTCAACCATTTGGATTCTTTTCCATTTCAAATGGGATGTCATCCGAAACCCATTGACGAAGTCCATCATATTTTTCAAGATGGTTATATAAAACCACCAAGCAGTAATCATTGATAAACCATGTTATTCAAGATCATTAACCATATAATGACCATATAATAACCATATATTAACCAGTTAAAGCCACCAACCAGTGGACTATTCATGGGAAAAAACATCTGGAAACATGACCTAAACAAAGCCGAGCCGTATGCCGCGGCCTGAAATTTCAGGTCGCAGCATCTTGGACTCACGCATGGAGCAGGGAACCTCAGACTATTTTGTGTTGGATTTCTTGCGAAATAGTGGGGATATAGTGGGGATATAGTGGAAGAAGCTGGGAGATAGTGGGGATCCAGTATGATATAGTGGGATAGGAGATATAGTTGTTTTTTTGTTGAAAATATGAGATTATGAGAGGGATATTATACTGTAACCAACAATGTGTTTATTTGGTGCATCTAAAACCGAGCTCCCCAGACCGGGGGTTTGCTAAGCAAACCGCAGGCGCTGTGTGATGAACGCTGCCCTGAAGTGCGGCCGCAGCACATTAGCCCTGCCCGACACGTGTTTGCGGCGAACTGGGAACAGGCGTCAATATGTTGGGAAGTTTCCTAACATGAGAATACCAGATACCCTCTGGTAAACATACAAAAAACTATTGAAAATGGCCATAGAAATAGTGAGTTGTCCCATGAAAAATGGTGATTTTCCATAGTTTTTTGTATGTTTACCAGAGGGTACTCCCCAAAATCCAGAACTGGGAAGCCCATGACTTGGGGATGCCCCACTTTTTCGAGGAAACCTCCAGCAGATGTGCCATTGGACATGGGTGATTTTCCCACCAAAGGATGGTCATAGCAAATTCAAACACCATGGTTTTGACCATGTGACACACATAGGAAAATCCCCCAAAAATATGGGGATATTTTATGGGAATATAATATATAATACTGTATATATATAATATACTGTGACGGACAACATATGATATCTGGGTCAGTAGATGTGGGTAAACTATAACGACTTCACTGCGAATTTACTATGATGCTTTGGATGGGGACATCATCCCAAATTGGTGAAATTCACTAAGATACATAGCGTACCTTTCTGAACCCCCCTTTCTGGATCAGAAAGGTGCGAAGGTAAGGCGCATCTAGAAGATCCAGGAAAGGCCTGATGGGTGAACCAACCTCTCCCCATGTTTTGATGAACATCCATACGGTCTATAATCATCCGGAAGTAGATAGATAGAATATGGATGAATATGGGGATTTTCGAAGAGATTCCCATTTAAGTGAAGATTAACTTCCATTTCCATATTCTGCTCCAGGACGACTATATGTTTTTAGTGAAGTCATTTAAAGATGAACACAACCATGTTGTACCTGCAAAGCCATGGCTTTGGACAATGATTAACATACGCATGGCGTGTGGCTTCCGTTGATATGTCGCATTGAAAACCGCATCCTTGAGGTTCGCATTGGGATGATGAATACCCCGTGGGTTGTTGTTGTTTCACAGTCAGGCAGTTTGAACCATAGCCACAATGATTCATGGTGACATTGATGAAATCGGAGACGCTTGTTTAGTCTTAAATGATCATGGTTTCAGCCAACTCCTAACCAGGCAGTTTCCTGTGGGTAAAACAATGTCATAAACCAGCTATGACTGGGAATGGTAAACATCCCACCTATAAAAACGGTGATGACTGGGGGATGACACCAACCCCCGACTTCGCTTCTCCCCCAGCATTTCTTCAGGCTGAGCACATGCCACACATGCCACATGGGCGAGATGCAGAGTATATCCACAGCTTTGACGTCAGGGAAACATAAGAACATATAATATATATAATTATGTAAAATATACCATGTCCTTCACTTTCTAGAAATAACGTTTTCATTTTGATTAGATTCTTATGACATGTAACTTACATTAACTGTTCACTCACCATTCCGACTTCTAGAACTAGCTCCCCAAACATCTCACCATCGACGCCATGGCCGTATATGATGTGATCCTCTTCGGTGCCACTGGCTTCACCGGTGGCTTGATGTTGAAGTACCTGGCCTCCAAAACCAGCGTGAAATATGCCATCTGTGGCCGCAACAGGGGCAAGATGGAGCAAGCCGTGGATGCTGGGATCGAAGGGCCTGAAGGGCCAGGGGTGGTAGACGGAGGATATTTATCCTGGAGGTTTCAACTTGGAATCATCCTAGGTTTCCTGGTTTCTTCCTTTTTTGGGGCAGAAAATGCTATGATTTGAGATCATTTTAGTGTTTAAATCGTGTCACTGTCCCACAATTATCCCATTCTTCCATGTTTCTTCCATGTATCGCTAATGGTTTCCCATATTATCCCATTAATTCTTGGGTACGTTATGGATTGAAACTGTAAACCCCCATGGTTTTTTTCATACAAAAACCGACCAATCTTGTGGGTCCATTGGTGCTGGCGTCGATAAACACATGTGTGTATGCGTCATCATATATGCTTCTATCCATGATTTATAATATTATAAGATCTTATAAGTATGCAGAATTATATATAAGTATATATATAAGTATATATATAAATATATATATATTATATACAAATTATGTATATATGTCATATTCTGTATATACTTGTATAGACATATAACATATACATGTATAGATCTAGATGATCTTCCTTTCATGCTTTTGGTAAGGCAGAGCTCTCCCCCAAGCCGGAGATTCTGGTGTTGGATGTGGTGAGCGCTTCATTGACAGAGGTGAAAGAGGTGGTCAAGCAGACCAAGTGCGCGTCTTGACGGCAAGTCTTCAGTGAAATCTTAGCCTCTGGTAAATTAACAGTTCGAACCTGAAAATCACCCATGTTTAGTGGTAAAAGTAACATAGACCCTGAACATAAAGAAGACATTTTTAGTGGAAACTAATATGAACCAACCCCTATGTCATGTTAATTTACTAGAGGCTATCCAACACAAAAGGAATATAATGGAGTATACAAATGGATATATGGATATATGATATGTGTATATATATATATGATGTACAATAAAAACATACAGGGAACTATAGAACATATTTACAATGAGGTGTGCAAATGGGGTATTTACGGTGAAACATGCAATAACGTGACTTTAATCGATGCAATTGGAGTATCAAACGGGGCCACAATGGGCATCAAATGGTATGTAGATATATCATGTATATATATATAGAACACTAATATAGAAGAACATGATAGAAAAATGGCATCTATAGATAGAACCCCCACTAATTGTAATATATCAAATGTAGATATGTAGAAGAAAAACATAGCAACACTAATTATGGGATTTGCGTGTGACTCAAAATGGGATTAATACTATCTTAGATATTGAAAAGCCCATGGTTTCCCGTTCAGAACATGAACCAAAAAAAAGGGTGGATTTTCCACATCTATGCTTGTTTACACAAGGGTACCCCAAAAACGCATTTTTATGGATACACTTGGAATGTGATGGCTGTGATGGGGACATACCAGGGGTATTATGGGGCTTTTTGTCAAACCAGCACTATGGGATTTGGGTGTCTGAAAATGCGGTATACCCCCAGTTGTGGCAATTTGATTAGATACCCTCTGGTAATTTAACATAACTATGGAAAATCACCATTTATAGTGAGTTTTCCCATGAAAAATGGTGATTTTCCATAGTTATGTTAAATTACCAGATGGTACCATATCAACAATATTTTGACTAAACCAATGAATTTGTCTTAGAATTGTTTTTTTTTCCGGGAAAAAAAATCCAGAAAACCTCAAACTGTTTGGGCAAGATGCAGGGCTTCGTTTTTTGATTTTCCATCACCAATCCATTGAAATTGCAAATATCACCCAGCTGATGGATAGGGGTCATTTCACCCTGGCAAATCAGGCTTTCCATAGTGGGGATACTCCAAGCTCGCTGGATGGTTTATTTCATGGACAATCCCATTCTTTAATGGATGATTTGTGGGTTTTGTTGGACACCTCCAAATATAGTTTGTATATATATATTGGACATTGATATCGCAAATATATGATTTATATTATATAGTATATAATAGTATATAGTACATAGTATATAGTATATAGTATATAATAGTATATAATAGTATATAATAGTATATAGTATATAGTATAACGTGTGGACATGTGGACATGTGGACGTATGGACGTGTGGACGTGTGGACGTGTGAGCCGCGAGGTGTGCACCAGTGTTGGACCTTTTCAGGAATACGGCGAAGCTCTGGTGCAGGCCGCGCCGCGTGTGTTTTTTTTCGTGGTTGAGAACTCAGTTGTGCAAGACTTGAATCGTGGTAAAACCAACAACACAAGGCCATGGTTTTGTTGAAGGTTTAGCCTCAACTAAACATAGCGAACTGGAAACTCACCATTCATGATTGCAAATTCAACTATATATAAATGGGCAATTGTCCATAGCTATGTTAAAATACCGAAGGTTTATTTAAAAAAAAACTCAAGCGGTCGCATAAAATGTGATTTCTTGGGTTTTGCCACTCCGGAAATTCTCTTTTACTTGATCGTTTTTTTACTTGGAAAATCACGGATAGATGGGAACAGAAATGTGTCAAAAGCTCCAATCGTCCATTGATGTCCCATTGTCATTTAATAATATGTTATAACATTTTTTCAAATCACAGTGATATGGATGTTATCATATCTTAGCTAACCATATA
>CAMXCT020002996.1:0-30000 GCA_947184155.2 Cladocopium goreaui | reverse complement strand
ATATCATGATACTGACAGCACTTAGGTTTGAAACCTCCAGGCAGATTTAGATAAATTTATAGGAACCCCCAAAAAAATTACTTTACTTCGAGTGATCCCCACCATGACATTTCAAAACAGCTTGTTGACAGCACTTTTGTCTGAAGCTTTTGTCACGGGACTTTTGCCCAACTAACTATCCCAATCATTTGTTTCACCTGGCAGGTCATTGTGCAGGTCATTCTGACATATCTTTGCCCAACTAACTATCCCAATTATTTGACTGTCAAACAGGATATAAACATGTCAGTGGACCATGTGAAGTAAACTCCAGAGCTCTCAACAGGTTTGTTTAAACATGACCAAACAGGGCAGTGGACCACCTGAGCCAAACAAACAAACATGCCCAAACATGTCAGCACACCGCCTGTCAAACATGTTTGTACAAACATGACTGAACCAAGCCAGTGGACCATGAACCAAAGTCAAAGGCTCGCAAGCTCACGTGTAAACTCGACAAAACCATGCCAGTGTTACTTCATCAGATCGCTGCAGCTGCAACTCTCTATTTCTCCACCAGACCTCTTCAATCAAAACCGATTAGGTCCCACTGGCAGAGCACTGTGTCAGGATGCTTGCAATGCATCATAGACAGGCCAGGACTGCAGCCGCTCCAGCGTCGAAGCAGCTTTGGCTTCCAACTTGTCAGTCAGTTCTCGCAAGTAGGTAGGAGGGCCTTTGCGTAAAAGCTCCTCCACTTGCTCCGTGAACCCCAGCAAGATGAGATTCTTCAGTTTGCGGGCACGCGTCAGCATGACATAGATGGCTAGCCACCAGTCCGCATCCTCTAGGCCACCACCACGACGCAAATCAACCAGCACACCTCCGTCCAAAGTCAAGCCTTGCGCGCTGTAAGCAGTGCGCAGCATGCCATGCAAAAGCGGGAACTGCCAGCGAATCACTTCAATTTTGTGGGTTTCCTCGCCTAGTTTCAAATCAATTTTGAACTCTGCATGCACCAATTCCACAAAGAACAATGTCTTTGCGTCAGTTGTGTGATCGGCCACATTCTGAAACTTTTCTTCCCACGTCTGCAACAGATAATTTGTAGTAACTTGCTGTAAGATGTTGCCTGTCTCAAGCGTCTTTGCAAACAGCTCCAAAGGTACAGAAATGGAAATGTCTCTGTCCACCCCAGTGACTCTGTCATCTGTTCAAACTGATTGCTTCAAACTTTGCCACCCGCAAAGTCAATAGTGGCATTGCCCCGATCACACTACCACACACCTGCAAGTTCGCAAGTAATATATCACATACTTGTCTGAAATTCTTTCTAACTTTCTTCTGCACATTCTTTGTCCCATATCTTCCTACATGAGGTCCGGCAGGGAAAGATTTGCCAGGTAGAATGCCAGAACATATGCCAGAAGATATGCCAGATAGATATGGCAGAAGATATTCCAGAAGATATGCCAGATAGATATGCCAGAAGATATTCCAGAAGATATGCCAGATAGAATGCCAGATAGAATGCCAGATAGAATGCCAGAAGGTATGCCAGATAGAATGCCAGAAGATATGCCAGATATAATGCCAGAAGATCTGCCATATACAATGCCAGAAGATATGCCAGATAGAATGCCAGATAGAATGTCAGAAAAGATGTCAGATAGAATGTCAGAAAGAATGCCAGAAGATATGCCAGAAGATATGCCAGATAGAATGCCAGATAGAATGTCAGAAAAGATGTCAGATAGAATGTCAGAAGATATGTCAGATAGAATGCCAGAAGATATGCCAGATAGAATGCCAGAAGATATGTGAGAATATATGCCAGAAGATATGCCAGATAGAATGCCAGATAGAATGCCGGAAGATTTGCCAGATAGAATGCCAGAAGATATGCCAGATATAATGCCAGAAGATCTGCCATATAGAATGCCAGAAGATATGCCAGATAGAATGCCAGATAGAATGCCAGAAGATTTGCCAGATAGAATGCCAGAAGATATGCCAGATAGAATGCCAAATAAAATGTCAGAAGATATGTCAGAAGATATGTCAGGGAACAGTTGGCATGGATACTCGCGGTTGAGGTCCGGCAGGGAACACTGGGCGCGGATGGTCGTGGTTGAGGTCCGGCAGGGAACACTGGGCGCGGATGGTCGTGGTTGAGGTCCGGCAGGGAACACTGGGCGCGGATGGTCGTGGTTGAGGTCCGGCAGGGAACACTGGGCGTGGGTGGTCGTGGTTGAGGTCCGGCAGGGAACGCTGGGCGTGGGTGGTCGTGGTTGAGGTCCGGCAGAGAACACTGTGGATCGCGGGTCGCAGTTGAGCCAGGACGACGAGGACGACGAGGACGACAAGGACGACAAGGATGACAAGGAGGACGAAGAGGAGGAGGAGAGGAGGACGAGGCAGGAGGAGGCGGAGGAGGAGCAGGAGGAGGAGGCAACTGACATAAAATCTAACAACCCTCACCTGGCAGGTGGGGAAATATCAGCAAAGTACCACTGAATTTCAGCATCGGATTCTACCAACTTCACTTTGGGGATTGCTAATATCAGCTTCTGACCCATTCCATGGTAGAACCATTCCACTCTTTGCTGGTGAAATCCACTGTTTTTGCAAAGCCAGCTATAGGTTAAAATCCAGTGAAATCAATCAATATAACCAGATATTAGCTATAACATGATTGGGTGATTAATGATTGATGTGGCAGGTTTCTAAATCATTTCAATTTTAATCATTTCAATCAATCATTTTTTTTTGCCACCCAAACCCCTCAGGACAGATGATCGAGAAGTACGACGCCGTGGCGCGCCAGAGTGGGGCACGCATTGCTGTGCATTGCGGCCAGGTGGGGATGAGGGTGGTCCAAGTGCCAGAAGAACAGCACACACACGGGCAAAAGTTAGGCGATGTTAGGCCTGAATTCAGATGAATATAACTTCAAAATACTTGACAACGATGTAAAACTTGTGATTCTTATTGATTTTTGTTAAGTTTAGCCTGAAGTCAGATGATTTAGCGCTGAACAAGAATTGGAATAGAAACCTTAACCAACAAAGGCCTTTCAGGCAACTGAGAACAGCCACTGAAGATACTTCAACCTGTTTCAAGTGGGTCGAAAGCACCAGCGGCAGGTCCAGCGGCAGGTTTTCTAATTGCAGCATCGTTTTTTGATAATCTAGACAAAATCGAGATAAATCGGGGACATTAGTCAAGCAGTATCCATATATTAAATATATATACATTACATGTATATTGTGAACTCAATCCTGGTTCCAATTATCCCATTATCCCAACATCATGAAATCATTTTGACAATATTAGAAGTACCCTTTTTGTTAAAGATCAGATCAGCTATCCTGTTCTGTATGGGTTTGTCTGAAAACAGGCTATCCCCTAAATCTTCTGCTAAATCATCATGATCCGTATTTAAATAGTTATTGGTGTTACACACCATTTTCAGACACATATATATATACACATTACATATATATATATATATATCATATACACATTACACACATACATACATACATACATACATACGTACGTACATACATATATACATACATATTTATATATATATATACATATATACATATATATATATACACATATGTATATATATATAATATACATAATACATAAAAACCATATAGTTGGACTATATCCCATTGGCCCATCATATCCCCCAAAAATCTCATGAGATCCAGCAATCTCCCGAAAACTCTCGAGGACTGCGTGCCCTGGGACCTGATGGTATGGAAGTTGTGGCAGCTGAATGGTAGCGATCTGATAGGCCCGCGGAAGAGAGTTGGGGAGGAGATTTATTGAGGACAACGAATCATTTCCCAGTACAATGGTCAGTTTCCCATGAAAAAATAACATCAAACATGCTGATTTTTCCCATAAACACACATAAACAGGCTGTTTCCTTCCAGTATAAATGCATAAACATGCTGATGTTGACAGTAACCACTTGGGATTTCAGAGGATTCGGAGGATTTCAGCTGCAAAAACTTAGCTTCGTTAGAAACAGTGAGACGAGACGATCGGAGATCAAGGGCCAGAAATCACCGCCAGATGGCTCCAAATCACTGAACATGGATAGAGAAATGGATTTAATGGATATATGAATGGATATCTTAATTTGGAGCCAGAAGGGTATATTGAATATCATTTATGAAACTACCGATACATTCATGAAAGAGTATGCATATTAGGTGATTTTAGTGGATCTACTGGCGAAAACAGTGGGGATCTAACGGGGATAATCAAGAACATGGTATATCAGTTGTTGGTTACAAATTAGAAGCCTGATTTGGTTGCAGGTGAAATCCCCAATTTGGGTGGTTCGAAATCTATTTTGTTGATTTGCCAAGTTCAGTGGCTCCAAAAAATTGCGTAGCAACTGAGCCTTTTTCCCACCATCTCACTGTATAGATTTTTGGAATCAACCGTTAACATAACATGTTAAAACCCTAGTAACTATAGTCTGATTGGATCCATTCGTGTTGGGGGCCAGGGGTTTTTGGCAACCCCAAAAAGATCGAACGGCACAAATCATCTATTGATAGGTTACCCTTTGGTAAACATACAAAAAACTCTGGAACATCACCAACTATTTAATGGGTAAATCAACGAACTTTCAATGGCCATTTTCTATGTCGCAAACTGTTGGTCAGCTGCAGGAGTCAAACTCCTGGGCGAGATGCGAGGTGTGCCCAGTGGAGGTGCGCTGTGAAAAATGCTTCCCCTGGATGGATCCCGTAAACGTTGACAGTTCGATGTGGAAAACGTATGGGGAAACCGAGAAACCGCAGGAAAACACAACATGTCGCTAAATGGTGTTCCAGATCTGTGTTAGTTTAGTTTGTGATACTCACATCTCCGTTCATCGTTGGTTAGATCAATGGGAATTTCAGGATCCTAAAATGGAGGTACTGTACCATATAAGGCCATATTTTCTGGGGATATTCCCTTACATAGGCCTTACATAGGCCTTATATATGGTAGGTACCTCCAATCTAGGATCCTGAAATTGCCATTGGTGAGATGAAACCATTAACCATGAATATCCAACGGGAAAGGAGGATCATCTCCATCTTGGTGGTTAAGAGTGGCCAAGATCCTTGAGATCTCCATGGTTCTCAGAATTTTAGTGGCGTATGTCAAACGATCCATGCCGGGGACTGGGGCTTTAGGATCCCAGCATCTCTGGGACAGGATTCTACAGAAGCATTTGCAAAATCTATTGGTATCTATTGGTCCATGGATCAAAACAGAAGACCTTGGGACTCACTTAAAATTACGTCATGTTTGGTTCTAATAAATCGGTCCATTCTTGGGTACCCCAATGGCTGGATCCCTGCACTACAATCAAGGCAACCACCAGCAATCAAGGGTATGTCTCCAGTGGTTGTTTAATGTTTCAGATGGCTTTAAAAAAAGGGGCTCCACCGTAAAGTGACCATGTCTTCCCGCCACTTTCTCTCCATTAACATAGGGGTAACTACCTCCATACAAGCGTTCTTATTGCTTGGAGTCACATTTCGATTGGTGGAAAATTCCAATCTTCCAAATTGAACATGCCACACATATCCACACATATCCATAAATCAGGACGAAATCCCTACATTTTTGGACAGACCAAAGTGGTGAAACCTTTTTTTTTTTTGTAGCCTCGAAAGCCTCGTTTTCAACCTGGCAGGCACCTTGAGTACGGCAATGCTGAGCATGCGCACGAAGCCCAGCAAAGGACCTGGCAAACTTGGTGAACTACTGTATAGTCTTTATGGTGTCTTTATGGAGCATAAAACTACGTATATTATACCCTCTGGTAAACTAACATAACTATGGAAAATCACAATTTTTAATGGGAAAATCAACTATAAATGGCAATTTTTAATAGCTATGTTAGTTTACCAGAGGGTAAATATATTATTATAGTTAATGGGCTTAGGCCCCACTTGAAGGCTGATGTTTGAAATCCAGGCATTTGCAAAACCCCAATGGAGGGCTGACCCACATGGTGAGAATCCCCATACCCCGTGACTGTACAGGTTGTTTTTTCAATGGTATTTCATACTTTGGGGCCCAGGTGGCTCAATGCAGGTGGCAGACGTAAATTTAAGGGTACAGTAATGTTGTACAGTCATATGGCTATTGGTCAAAACCCTGGCACCTAGTGAACCCCAAAATAGCTGGTAAATGGATGTTCATCCCCCTAAAAATGGTATGTATAGGTAACGATCCATAGCCATATGTTTTTTTGACAAGACGTGTTTTCTTGTCAACTTTCCCTTCTCGCTGAATTCTTTGACCCAACCACCAGCTTGATCCTCCACGGCGTCGCAGGAACTTTGGGCTTCGACCCTCTGTACCTGGCAGACGGCAAGAAGTCGGAGTTTTTGACCCAGGTCGACCTGCCCAAAGGCACCCTGCATGGGCGCCCTGGGGGCAGTGGCTGCGATTCACCGAAGTCATGGCGGTTTCCGAAGTCATGGTACCCCAAAATCATCCAGTCATTAGAATCATTAGACTATTTAGTCGCATTGAAAACCATGGTGGAGAATGACAATTTGAGAACCCCCCATATGGGATCATACTACCCAATAGATTCAATGTATTGGGGAACACTGCTCAATTGTTGCGTGCAGAATTTTCGGAACGAGTTTTTATGTGCCAAGAAAGAAGAAAGGTTTTTATGAGATATACATGTCTGACACATACTGTAGTACAGTAACAGAAAGCATTTTTTGAGTGTCAATTTTCGGGCCCACCGCCCACCGCAACTGGTTCTGTGTCAAACTTCAAGAACCCAGGGCCCACACCATTTCTTATATCACGACCCAATTGTTTCCACGTGTGCTGTTTGTTCAATCTACAAATTTCAGTTGCTTCTCTACACAGTGACTTGGCACAGCCCCAAGTCATAGGTATTGTCCACTTAAGCCAGCCCAGAGGTGATACCTAGAGAGGGGAAAGAAGGAAAACTGCTGTCAAAACCCCCAAAGTTGTTGTGAATCTCAAAAATAGTGTCTTAGATCACCTTTTTTGCTAGCTTTGATTCTTAAACCAGCATTTTCAAATGTGCTTGGATTTCCATGGGATGGATGACCACAGACCCCCATTTTTTCACTCAAAACCATGCGGAGCTTTCCGAAGTCATGGGGATACCCCCTAATCATCCACGTAATTAGTCATTTCAGTATTGAAACCTATGGTTTTAAGGATCCCCCATTTGAAGAAACCCCCATATATTGAAACCTGTTCCGTTCTCTGCCATTGGCATCATCCATTTTAATGGGATTTTCCATTGTAAACCATCTATTTTTGGGGTACCCCCCAAGTATGGAAACCCCAAATAGGGAGGTAATTAGTTCTAGTATGTTATAGTAGTTGTGTGTGTATATATATATACATATCCTCCATAAACCCTAGTCATTGGAGTTCGCTAACGAACTGAGACACCACCTTGTATCCCAATAGATACATATAGATACTATCAATATATATCTATCTATATATCTATCGAATTGTCTTTCTATATAGGTTCTTTTCTAACTCCATAGATATCTCTATATATATATAAGTATACATCTGGGTTCTTTTCTAAACTCCATAGATATCTATAGATTTTCATATCTACGTCTACCGCGAACTCGAAGCTGGTCTGGCAGTTTTGGCAGGCAGCCGCTACTACGAGGAAGCGGGCCAGAAGGGTGGACCTTGGATCATGGGACCCGTGATGGCCAACGCTGTGCGACGTCGCGAGGCAATACTTAACGCACTTCACGCGTTGTTTACGTGGTGAAAAATCCTGGCCTCAACATAAGCAGCAAAAAGGGGATCTAGCGGAAGAAAAGCATGAAAAATCAGGGTTCAAGCAACTACATCATGAGTTACATCCAGCAAAGTAACATGGCTATGGAAAACGGCCCGTTTATAGATATTGGAATGGTGATTTTCCATGGCTATGTTAGTTTACCAGTTTATCAGAGGGTAACCAATAACCATCAGAGGATCTGACGGATTGTACATCCATTACACTTGTAAATTGGAATGGGAGTATAATTGCTGGTTGGTGGTTTGGAACTTTTTTTTTCATTCAGTTGGGAATGGAATAATCATCCTAACTGACTTTCACTCCATCATTTTTCAAAGGGGTGGCTCAACCACCAACCAGATTGGGTTCGTAGATGTTTCTTTTCAGCAAAAATAAAAAGAAGGCAAGCAAAGCCTATTCCATTGCTAAATAATATGGACATAGTTGGGATATGATGGGGATATCAACCGGCCATGCTGCGAATAATATGATGGGATATCAGGGTATGTTTCTGGGATAGACAACCAATAGCAAGGACGATATGGGTGTGTCTGAAAATGAGGTATAACGGTACGGTATAACTCTTTAATTGTGGTAATTCTCATGAGCAACATGATAAGCCATTCGATTTCGTGGTATATTCTATCGTATACATATGATCATACATGTAGAGCATTATCATATATGATGTCTGGCTCTCTCTCTCTCTCTCTCGCGCTCTCTCTCTCTCTCGATATCTCTAGATCTATATTGTATATAATTTAATGTATACAGTATATGGTATATAATTAATGTATTTACATTGTATATATTATATATACATACACATTTATAGAGGCATACATATACAATACATATATACATACATAATGTGGATCTGTATGTGGGCCAGCAACTGACGCACTTCAGAGCTCTTTTTTCGCACCGCAGAGTCTCAGGGCTTTGTTGTTTTGCTGGATCTCAGGTACCAATGCAGTTTTGAAGATGGTGCCGGATCTCAAATACCACGAAGCTATGCTTGAGACTTGGATCATTTTGGACCATCCTTTGGATCATCCTGTTCTGGCTGTGTCAACTTGTATCAACACGAGAAAAAAAAGCAGTTTGGAATCAGAGCCAAGAAGGAACGTAGCCGTAGCGTAAGCCTCCAAATTCTTGAGGTCACATCCCAGCCGAATGGCAACCACTAGGGATGCTCCACACATTTCGCTTGACTCTCCATACTCCACGATTTTACACTTCCCGCCACACTCCTCAGTCTACGGTAGGATATCCCGGGGAAAATTTACAGGACGCAAAATAAAGTCTACGAAGTTGTGAAACACAACTACCCTCTGGTAATTTAACATAGCTATTGAAAATGGGCATAGAAATAGTGGATTTTCCCATTAAAAATGGTGATTTTCAATAGTTACGTTAAATTACCAGAGGGTAAGTGTCAATCAGAAACGCCATGTGCAGAACCGGCTTGGTTCGTTTTTTTTCTGTCGGAAAGTGCCACAAGGAGAGCAGCGATTTTGGATTGTCGACTCTATCCACCATGGCTATGGGCATTGCTGTCCCTTGGAAGTATCGAATCAACGAATCCGATGGACCTAAAATGGGGGTATCCTATGAACGCACATCGTTCCAACAAAAAACCACAGATCATAGTTGGTAGCTAGCACCATGTACATAGAAAGATGAGGTTATCCAGATGATATCACATAGAGGAAAGATGAGCTTATCCAGAAGATGATATCTAATGATATCTAATGATATCCAATGAACATACTGTACTTACGTAGTAGACTTGTAGTACGATTTCCGTTGCTTTCCCTCAAAGCAATGCCCAATATTACGAAACATAGATCTGGCTGAATTTGATCGCCACCAAGGTGGGCTATCTATCGAAGCATATTGCAGTTGTTTGGTCCAACCAAAGATAGATAACTGGTTGGTGGTTTGGAACATGACTGGATTATGACTTTCCATCATATTGGGAATAATGATCCCAACTGACTTTCATAGTTTTCAGGGGGGTTGAAACCACCAACCAGTAAATATAGCCCATATTTCATTGTGTTTGGTTGTCCCATCATACCGAACTTTTAGAACCATACAATGCTTGGCTTTCCACCTGGACCGTGACTTGGCTAAAAACAACTTTACACCCCACAAAACATCTATATGACTGTACCATGTCATGTCGGAAATTCCTGGTCATAGAAACACAAAGTTTATTTGTGGAACCCCCAAGTTTGGTGGTTGTGAAACCATGGCCCTTGTCGACCTCTCTGTTGGATAAATCAGTTATCCAACCCAGTTTCATTGGTTAAATCCTAATTTCATCTACTCAAATTCAATTTTGGTAAGATCTCAGCTTTCTCTTGGTTAAATCATGTTTTGTTTGGTGAAACGCACAGTGGCATCGCAGTTTTCTTAGTGAAATAAACCACCTAAAATTGTCCCTGGTCAGATCCATTTTTTGGCAAAACTCCGCAATTTCCTGGCAAACTCTGGAAATCAGCTATCTAAAGTTGTTTGGTGAAACGAACTCTTGGTAAAACGATCCACAATGATCCACATTTTTGTGCTTTCAAACTCCTTTTCTGGCAAAACGATGGAGGTTTACCTGCCCTTCACGCAGAGCTTGTGGTACAAGATGGGCGTCTTGCCCGAACCCGGCAGCGGTCCGAGTGCCGAAGAGATGGAGAAAGGCTTCCTGACCCTCACGGGCTGCTTGGTGTGGGTCCAAAGGGTCAGATCTGGACATTCCATCATTATACATATACACACAATCCCATATGCTCAATGTATGGAATATTTACCTACATTTACCCAACAAATGGCCCAAATGTAGATAAATATACTATACATGGAGCATCTGGGAATATATGTCTGGTTGGTGGTTTATGGTTTGGAATATGACTGGATTATGACTTTCCATGATATTGGGAATGTCATCATCCCAACTGACTTTCATATTTTTCAGAGGGGTTGAAACCACCAACCAGATATGTTTATTTATTTGATATACAGTATACATATATATTCGTATATTATAGATATGTATCTATTTCTTGTTTCTTCTCTTTTGACCATTTGTCCATACACGTTTTCCCCTGGTATCTTTTTTTCCTTCTCACATGAGGAAGCTCCACCCGAGGATATGCGGAGACCAAGAACAAAGAGGCCAAGATGAAGGCTGTCATGAAGTTCTACACAGATCCTGGCGACACGGCTTGAGTTTTCCTGGAATCCACATAGACCTCACGAACCGTGTATCCAAATGTATGCAGCGTCTTCTTATTTTCCAAGACACATGGGGGGTGGGGGGGTAATAACGTTCCTTGGCCTTGATGTGGGAAGAACAAATCATCAAGGACGCAACTTTCATTTTCTCTCTACTTTTTGAGAATCTTATAGTACATCCCCAGTCCGTCTATGCACTGCATTCGCCCCTCTTTCTTTATGTTTTTTGGAGTTGTGGCGGCACAGCTGTTGTATGTTAAAACTTGGACCCATGGTTGACATGTCTGTCCCGACTTCTGGCCTTCATCCCCGCTTTTCTCTACTGCGTCAACAAACATCAAACTCGTGGTCAGTACATTGGAACATGTTACATATAGGTATTTACTGAATGAAACATAAGGGAAATTAAATCTGAAATAACACACGATGCTAAACCACCCTGAACATCCCTGAACACATTGATCCTTCTGACGCTCCATTTACATGAATTATCACATGATACACTTACACAAACCTACCAAACGGCTGCATGCAAACATGACACATGCCGAATTCAAGCTTGAAAGGTAAAAAAAACACGGTCCCTCGTGTACACGGCGCATTCTATAACGGCAATCTGAAAAGAAACCCTGTGAGTTGACACATTGTACGGTTGTACCATTCCTTCTCTCCAAATTCCGCCTGTCTTTTTTGGTCGGAAGGGGATGATCATTGAACTGGAACTGCCGTTCTCAACCCGTCGGATTATTTTGGACGGACAGCGGCTGTTACACTAAAAACACAGAAGGGAGTGCAGTTCCACTGAGAAAAGTGGGTTGTAGGGGTTATATCCCAAGTGATGGAGGTTAACAGCCCACATTATAGCCATTAATGGGTTATATCATGTTATATCCCAACTGATGGAGGTTAACAGCCCACAGTTATAGCATATTATAATTAGCCATGAATACTTACTGGCACCTTGTTACAGCTCACCTTTTTGTAGCTTCCCCAGGCTACAAGGACACGGCGCGCATGTGCGTGGAAGCCGCTTTGGCCCTGGTGGAGCTGCCCAAGTCTCAAAAGGCGGGTGGCGTCTACTCCCCAGCCGCGGCCTGCGGGGAGGGCCTCTTCGACAGGCTGTTGGCGACGGGAACCACCTGGGAGGTCATCAAGCTCTGAGACCGACAGATTTGAGGAAAAACAGGGGCCACTGGATGGGGCGATGGGGAGTTTTGGGGCAATTCTAGCTTCGGAAACTGTGGATTTCAGGGGATCTTTGTTTTTTTCAATATGGACGAGAAAGGATTGTGAACCAGATGTGGCGATTTGAAATATGTGAGGTGGAGGAACATTGCTGGATTGTCTCTGGAAGGTAGCCCAGTTGCGTATTTCACACCCCAAGAAACTGGATAAACTCAACTAAATACGAACCCACTCTTGTCTGATATCTCATGCCCGTATATTGGGGAACATCACTATACATTAGGGGAAATCGCTTCTTGGAAGTGCGATTCCAGTGGATATATATATAACATAAAAAACACTAGTTGAGTTGGGCACCATATCCCAACTTATGGGGGTTTGTAACATTTTATAGCCTCCGGTAATTTAACGTAGCTACCGAAAATGGCCCAGCTATAGTTGATTTACCTATTAAAAATGGTGGATCTTTCCATAGTTATGTAAACGTTTACCAGAGGGTAACCATCCTTTCCTCATTTTCGGATCCTCCACATTATTAACCCATTATTAATAAAATTATTAACCATTTATTAACCATTAATTATTGTGTTACCCACATTAAATCACTACAGGTTGATTAAAAATTGTTAAAGATGGTAACCATAATTATGGGGATATGATAACCATGAAAAAAGCATCATAACCATTATATAGCCATTATTACAACCATTAGTTTACCAGAGGGTAACCATCCTGGTTTCGGCCAGGCACAGTCCTTGCTGTCCGAAAATCCGTCACGACGGCCCAGTGGAACAGTGGGAACTATGTGGAACGTGTGTAGTGGGCGCGGTTGGAGCGCAAAAACCTAGGAGAGCAACCTCCAAGTGGTCGGAAAATATGGAAAATCCATGGAAAATCCATGAAAATCCATGAAAATATGGAAAATCAAGTGGAAACTCTGATTCATTTTTGTTGCAAAGTGTAGCCCAAAGCCATTGAAAACATACGTTTCTGTGCTTTTCTTGGGCCCCAAACCTGGAGGATGTGGTAGACCCAATGGCAGAAATCACAATCAGTTTCAGAGTTTGTGGTTTACAAATGCGAAGCCATTGGGTAAACAGTTAATATATGTTAATATCAGTTCATAGACTAGATGGTAAGTAGTTCAAGATGACTTACTGTTCTGGCAAACGATGGGTTAAAACGGGTATGCCCAGGATTCATCCCTCATCCCCAATGAGAAACCGGAAATGGGTGCTGGTGACATCTCCTGTTAGTTTCCCAGAGGCTATTCAGAATTCGACATATTAATTCTGCAATCCAGAGCGCCATCCCATAATAAATCACCATAGAATCACCATATAATCACCATGGAAAATCACCATTGGATCCATATAATCACCATTCAATCACCATTGGATCACCATGAAAAATCACCGTTAAATGATGTTAAATGACCGTTAAATCACCGTTGGATCACCGTGAAAAATCTCCGTCAAAAACATCCCATGTGTCTTCCGCGACGGCGTAGGTCCGATGTGGCGAAGCACATCACCATGATCCGCAACTGCGCGGCCGAGCAGAACCTCGAGGGCGTCGCTGGGTTTGGAGATGAGATCCTGAATGGAAGGGTTGAAAATGGTGGATTTTTTGTGGTTCAAAGAGGCCAAAGAAAAATATCCTGGAAAATAGGTGTTGGAGGGTTTCAAGTGGTTTTTTGGAGTTCATCAAGGGGGTTTTAAGGGATTTGACCAATTGGTTTAACTGACATAGATGGGATATCATGAGATATGAACGGAAACCTGGTATTGAAGCAAGCCAAAAATGCTGGCGAAGAAACTGAGCCAAAATAGGTTTGGTGAAACCATGAAACGTTGGGTTATAATGGATTAAATGGATCTAGTATAGGATTTCAATGGGAGATTCGCGAACACTTGGGATATTTACTGAGCACCGATGTGTCTTGTTCGGCCCCACACCCAAAAAAAGAAACAACAGGGTACCCTCTGGTAAACTAACATAGCTATAGAAAATCACCATTTATATTAGGTAAATCAACTGTAAATGATCATTTTCAATAGCTATTTTGACATAACCAGAGGGTATGGGTTTAAGCAACCAAAGACGTGGTTTCAGCGAACATCGAACCCAAAAAAACCGATTCACTGTGTGGTCCTTTGTGGGTTATGCTCAAACGGGATGGGATCCTATTCAACCCCCAGAATTTCGTATGACATATGCAATGTTCACTTCAATTTGAGTCAATATCAATTTCTGCTTAGTCATTTCCTATGAGGCAAATTCATGCAAAGTAGCATGTATCAGTACAATTCCTGAAACATACTTACAATACCCTCTGGTAATTTAACATAGCTATGGAAAATGGCCATTTATAGTGGATTTTCCCATTGAAAATGGTGATTTTCCATAGCTATGTTAGTTTACCAGAGGGTACATATACTGATGATATTTGGCAAAAAAATGGTGTCCGCTTAAACAGGTCCCAACGGTCCCAACCGCCGCTGGCCGGCCGTTTCGCTGGCCTCGCTGTTCGGAGCTCGCTGTTCGTCGGTTTCGAGGCCATGAACGTCTTCGAGTCGTTGAAGCAGAGCGGAGCGGAGATGAATTCCGTGGTGTACAACACGGTGCTGGACGTGGGGAACTAAGTTGGTGCGGGATTGAAGCAACACCATTGGTGATTTTACATGATTTTTATTGTTGTTTAACCATGAACATGGTGATTTTACATGATTTTCAACCATGAACATGGTGATTTTACATGATCTTTAACCATGAACATGATGGAACATGATGGAACATGATGGAAAATGATGGAACATGAGATTTAAATCCAACTGGTTGATGATGGATGATTTATCGGCATTTTTTTTGGGGGGTTTTGATCATGAACATATGGGGATCTAGGTTTTGTTCATCAAAATTGGTGATGCTACATGACGACTTAATCGTGTTTTCCCCAAAGAAGTAGTACTTTGTTTACATTGAAATGGCTATTTTGGGGGGTGATCCCCTATTCTTGGACCGTGACAAAATGTGACAAAACCAGGCCTGCGTGGAGTGCTCGCAATTGGGGAAAGCGCAGTCCTGGATGGAGCAGATGAAGAAAGATGTCCGCTCACTCAGATTCCGAGAAACCTGGGGATGGTCCGCAGGGTCAGCGGCTTACTGTGGTAAGTGAACAATGGCTGCGATCCATCCTTGATTGATGATATTGATGATATGGGGTTACACATGGTTACAGTATATTCCTAATATTCAATATATCCTAGTAGATTTAGAATTATCTATGGGAACTCCTACTAATCAACCAGTATCAAGGGAGGACGTTATGGCTTTTGAAAACAGTGGCGAACGATCATCCACTTGCGATGGGTTTTTTCCACTATCGAGTTGGATGATCCTCCACGACTCCTTGCCGTGTCTCGTTGGGCGTCCCGAAACACGGCGCAGGGGATGTCTGACGTGGTGAGCTACAACACCCTGATCAAAGCCCAGCTACAGGTGGGGTGCTGTCTGTCTTTAGGGTCGGGAAATGGTGGAAATGAAGAAAAACTGTGTAATAGATATGAATAAGATTATTCATATAGTTTCTGGGTCTGAAATGAAATCCCCAATTTTTTTTTGAATAAGATTTCACAGCCAGAAACTATATATGGTTGACTGGGGAATTTCCAGTTGGGACCATTTGGGACCATGCAATTGGGGTGTTTCACACCAGGGGGATGTTTTTTTTCTTTTTTTTTTTGTGGGAATTTCATAGAGTCAACTAACTAAACAAACAAATGCAAACAATAATTAGTAATAATTAGGTTGTTTTTTGGGGGATTTCATTGGATTTGATGAGATTTAAAGTTATGGTGAGTGTCATGGTGGTTCCGTGGGCTAGAAGTTGATCTTTTTGCAGGGCTGGGAACCAACAAAAAACACCATCCCCCTACTAATATTAAATACGCCACATGACTGTGCCACTGTGCCCCCTAGATGATGATCCAGTACATTCTACCAGGTTTCGATTTGGGGTATTATTATAGAACCAGAGAAGGTTGGGACAATTTCTTGGAAGATATGGCTTAACCAACAAAAAACTATAGTGTATGCAGATTCAGCAAATATAGAATGGTGATATAACAATCCTGACACTGGTTGGTGGTTGCAAATACAGTGGTTATGGGATGATGATTGCCAGTAACGAGCATATTTCTTGGATGGGTTGAAACCACCAACCAGATCAAATACTCCCCATCAAGGGCCCCTTGAAATGAACAGATCCAATACGAAATCAAGGTTTTGATTTGGGGATATATGTGATGTGATAGGGGGAGGGGATTACAATTACTCAGCGTAATTGGGATAGAACATGATAGAACTGTTCACAGAAACGGGGATGTAGTCTGATATATAGCGAAAGTGGGAATTGATCCTCCCAAGTACGACTTTGATCCTGAGAATGGCTCCCAGTTTTCCGTTTTAGAAGTCCGAGAAACCAGCTGTCCGCGCGGTGGGGCGAATTTGTTCGTTGGGGGGATGTTACAATGTAGAGCAACGCGCTAAAAGATAGAACTGTAAATGGTCACTACTTAAGTTACCATCTGCTTATTTAACATAGCCATGGAACATGGCACATTTATAGATGGTTTACCTATTAAAAATGGTGATTTTCCATGGCTATGTTAAATAACCAGATGGTATATTTGAATTTCTATATCTTTTTGGGGGATTGCTGTTCTACGTTTATTCTTTCGGGGAACATCCAGTGAAGCTGACCGAAAAGAACGAGGGCTTTTTCTTTACCATTGAGCCATTGAGCTCGCAACTTCCAGGATGAAGCCTTAAGCCAGTTACCCTCTGGTAAACTAACATAGCTATTGAAAATGGCCCATTTATAGTGGATTTTCCCATCAAAAATGGTGATTTTCCATAGTTTTTTGTATGTTTACCAGAGGGTACATCGGATGTTTTTTGCATGTTTATAGAACCAAGTTTTCGGGCCGATTCATGGCATCTTTGGTTGTGGTCCAAGCATGTTCAAGCCACTTTTTTCACACATGTTTGGCCGTGGGGGTCTCCAAGGCACCAACCCAAACCGCCAGTGAATCTTATTAGTTGACAACATTTTGTTTTAGGTCTAGTAAGCCCCAAAAAGATAGACATGTATGCGCACTGATTTACAGTACTCTATAGTATTAGAGTCGGAGTTTGCTTTTCGGCGTCCTTTGGGGGTTACCCTCTGGTAAACTAACATAACTATGGAAAATCACAATTTTTAATGGGAAAATCCACTATAAATGGCCATTTTCAATAGCTATGTTAGTTTACCAGAGGGTAAACTTTTTCACATGTCAGACATGTCACCAACATCTTCCAACATCCAGTGGCGAGGCTGGCAACATGAAGAAGGCCAGGGCATTGGTGGATGAAATGCGAGCGTCTTGGCGAAAGTTCCCGACGGCTGGGATGCGGCTGGGAGAAACGTTGCAATGTTGAACCGCGGCTTAGGGACGTCTAAATTCCGGAGATGTTATCATGGATGAATGTTATTATGGATGTTATCATGGATGTTATCATGGATGTGACTGGATGTGGGTGTTTTCTGAGTTCTGACTCTCAAGAGTTTCTCCCTAGATTTGGTTTGATTCTTCATTTGGAAGACAGTGAAATACAGTAGCGGTCAGTAGCGTAACCGGTGTATTGTTCACCTATCGGGGTCTCCAACAAAGACAAAAAGAGTAAGTCATGAGTCATCATCAAAACCATTCAGAATCAGGACCGCCGGTCCGTCTATGTGCCACCAAATGTCTATAGCTAGATATAGCTAGATAATGCTAGATAGATATAATCAGATAGATATAAATAGATATATGCTATATAGAATCAGTATTATAAAACCATATCGTCATGGATTGCTAGATATATCTATCAGACCAGATTAGATATATGGATAGGCCGCCACCAGCGCCGAACATCCAGTCATCCACTGATTCACGGCAAAGGAAGAAAAACTTCAGCCGTCGGGGAGCTCAAGTCATGACCAGGGATGGGCCCATGATGGAAGTCGATGACGTTCTGAAAGCTCTCCACGAATGATGCAAACAGCTTCCTTCTATCCTCTGGTTATGTCAACATAGCTATTGAAAATGACCATAGAAATAGTTGATTTACCCATTGATAGCATGGTGGATCTTTCCATAGCTAATTATGTTAGTTTACCAGAGGGTATCTCTATAAAATTCTATAAACACCAATTTGTTTGGGATTTCAAAACAATTTGGTGATGCATCCAGCCCTTGAAAATGGAGGAATGATGAGGAAATGGAAGGATGCCTAAAAAAACAGGCGGTCTTCTCCAGTTATAAGGTGGCCTTTTTGGGTCCGTGGTTAAATGATACCATGTCATACCACACCTTGGTTGGGTAGATATCGGAATTTCATGAAATTTCTTGAGTTATGGCATATGGACCCCAAGATATCCTCCAATCTCTTTGCATTTCTTTTTGGACACCACGCTTTTTTTGAATGTTTTTGACGTGCATCCCTTTTGAAAGACAGCCAATCTATGACATCATGGCATCTGCCCTCGGTTAAGTGTTGAAGCCTTTAACTATGCAGATCTGATGGTAGATGAAAGTATGTTACTTGGAGGTTTCCTAAGTCATGGGGGTACCGCTTTATCGCTGGATGGTTTATTTCATGGAAACTCCGAACATAAAATGGATGTATTGAGTTTACCCCCATGGATTGGAAACCCCACAGGAAAATCACTGGGTGTAGGGATACCGAAAGAGGATTATCCTATGAATCGAAAGTGGTGAATACCCCTAGTTAGTCAGTCCCCATTCAGTGGGATTATCCATGTATTATACATGGATTATATATATAAGCCTGGTTACTAATTACATCTAGTTACTAAGTGGGAGTTTCACCAATCGGTTTACGCAGCAAATACATGCAAATACACAATTCATATCAATATCCAATTGTGGGAATGAATTAATTTATCTTACTCTCCAATTTTTATCATAATTTGTAACAAAACCAGTAGAACGTCCAACATGTGCCATCCAATTTTAGCAAGTAATGTACCATTTGAATTAAAGAACAACTAAGCCATCCAAGTGGGTTCTATCATGTTCTATCCACATCCATGTCACATCATGTCGTCAAATTTTTATGGCCCATTGATGTCCACTCAATGAGTTTCCGCTGACACTTAGCACAGGCCTTGTTCAGGGAGTGGCTGGAAAATCCCCGCACGAAAAAAATGGAGGCTTTTAGCTGGGTTTAAGACACATCCAACTCAATGGATCTAGAGGGTGTGGTTTAAGACATCCAGTATATCCTCTGGTAAACATACAAAAAGCTATGGAAAATCACTAAATTTTTAATGGGAAAATCAACTTTGAATCACCATTTTTAATAGCTCTGTTAGCTTACCAGAGGGTATCAATATCATCCAACTGAACAATCCAGTTCGAGATAGTCGCAGATCATTGTAGCATATTGTACTCCGAAAAATTGCTGAGTAGCAAATCCGCTAAGGACGTTCTTGTCCTACTTGTTCCTTGAGCAACAGAGGGATTAAGCCCCTAGAGCAAACATCTGCAAACCGGCCTGTCCATGATTTTCACAGACACATTCTTTGTCTTAAGTTGATGTTGGTTCTTGCTTGTTGAAGATTCATAAGTCGTGGAAAAAGCCTGGATCAACCTTTGTTAGATACCAATGGTACCTTAATCTTTGGCTAAAATGAGTCCATTCACCAGCTAAACATATGAGATTTTTTGGCAGCTAAGATGTCACGGAACGGAGGGTTGGATCCTCCAGTGGGCACGAGGAATTGCATCACCTTCAACGAAATCGTGAACGCCACGGTCTGCAGCTCCGACAAGCGAGTGCGCTCGGAGGCACCGTTCAGCGTGCTGAACTGGGGGAAGTGTCAGTGAAATGGGACTTTGACCAGCTGTTTTTATCATCAAAATGGGAAGTAAGCAAAGAGCATGTGAATTTCATCAGCGAAAATGAGATGGCCAGGAAAAAATAGGGGGGATCGAAGCAAGCCACTTGGATTAATTTACGATATTGATATTTAAGCTACATATCTGGCTCAGAAAAGTGGAAGGAGAAAACACAATTGGTGGCTGTGTTGTCAAATAAGGCGTCAAGACAAAGCTCGGAAAAAAAATGCGTCAAACTTGGGCGACCAACAGATTTAGGATAGCAGAGTGTACTAAACGCACCAAATCAACGGTGATTTTCACCTCATTCATAAATTTTGAGCGCGTTGGTTTGTGCTTTCCGGCGCTTTAGATGTGCTGGAAAACAGTTGGCTATTCCATTCGTCCCAGTCATTCCCTCTGCATTTTTGGATGTGTTTTCTTGTAACTGGTTGCGATACTTGCAGAGCAGATCTTCATTTGGGAACCAGTTTCCTGATAGAACATATCATATAATAGGTGAAATTGGAAAAACCTGAAAAACCATGAGTGAAACATCCTACAGTATCAACATAGTACAAACGAGTCAGATTATGCCCGCATCCGTGTTGGCTCAGAAGCTTTGGACTTCGGACATGCAGCGTCCATGTAGGTCCAGGCAAACCGCCAATTAGCTGCGGGCTCCCCATTATTGAGGCAACCCCCCAGACAATCAGCTGAAGTGCCACATTTTTGAGCTGAATTTTGGAACGACCCACAACCCAGCCACAACAATCCACCACATCAAGCGGGAGAACGTTTTCCACTTTTTAGCCCACTAGGGAAGACATGGGGCCCCATGTAACACACCGGAACACACTTTCCTTTGAGTGCAACCTACAGAGCCACAGTGAGGTCTTCCGCGCAAGTTTGTGAGATAGGCTTGGTCTGAGATGTTTCTTGCTCGCTAGTTGTCCTTTTGACCATGTGCAGCACATTTCTTCTCCATCTCATCAGGTTCGATCCCAAGTTGACCTATACTTGGCAGCATTCCACGCATTTTCTCAGACAGCTATTTCTTCCTCCCACCGGACCCCAGCAAAGCCAAGAGAAATTCATCAACAAAAATCATCAACAAAATCTCCGGCCACCTCACCCCACCCAAACTTTAGAGTACCAAGACTTGTAGAGCATTAGCAACCCCCACAAAAGATTGACAGTATGGGTTTGTCCAAAACACGTCAAACTTGCAGTTTTGGGATAGGGAAACTGGAAAATGATGATCAACTATCAACTTTGGGGTACTAAAAGTAGCATATTTCCTTACCGATCTATTTTTCACACAAAATCTCAACAACAACAAGGAGTCAGTATCAAAAACATCAAAGCATCTTCCAAAAAACAATCACTGGTTGGTGGTTTGGAACATGGCTTTTCTGACTTTCCATTCAGTCGGGACTTTCATCATCCCAGCCTTTCACTCCATCATTCAGATTTTTCGCCCAGCAGATATCCAGATCACTAGCTGGATGTGGGTCAAAATGGAAGACCTAGGGGACCACAGATGTGAATGTCTAGTTTAGTATTAACATGTATTAACCATCCATAATTTTGGGGTACCTAATGACTTGACCCATACCCAGCTGACGATTTTCGGGGTTGTTCATCCCCCAAAACTCCGCCGTGACGCCATGGCTGTGGCGCCTCTGGAGCTGCGGTGGCTGCGCCTGTTACTGGCCTGGCGAGCGGTGGAGGCGGTGGTCTTTTCACCGCAGGTGGAGCCTGAACTGCAGGCTATGGGGGGTGGTATCTGGGATGCATTTATAGTAATAGTAACATATCATATAATATTATATATATATAAAATATTTAGATTATATTATATTTATATTTATATTATATTTATTTTTTTTCCATATAATATTAAATGTTATATTATATTATATTATACTATGTATTTATTATAGTATGTATTTATTATAGTAGATATGTATCCATCTAAGATATCTATTCAATTATATTGATATTGTTTGATGTAGCTTACAGTTTCATTGTTGATATTCATATATATATATTGTATATATAGAATGGATTGTAACAGTTGTTGATATTTAAATTACATTTATCGATCTTTACTTATATCCAGTGATACATGTTATACATTCATATATTCACAATATATATATATATATGTATATATGTATCAATTCATATTATTATCATTGCCATTACTTATGTATTTTTGTTATACTTAAAGATCATATTATTACTTATTTTTTCATTGTCAATTCATTTTTTTATTATTATCATCATTGTCATTGTCATATTATTATCATATTATCAATTCATTGTGATTTCTCCATGTGTGGGTGTATATACTTGAAGCCAGGTGTCAGCTTTGCCACGTTGAGCCATCATGGGGATCCAGCCCCCTGAGAGGGGCTTTCATGCAATGGGCTGGTGGTTAATAATGGTTAATAATGGTTAATAATGGTTAATTAATGGTTAATAATGGTTAACAATGGTTAATAATGGTTAATAATGGTTAGTTAATGGTTAATGATGGTTAATAATTTGGAGGAGCGGAAAATGAGGAAAGGATGATTACCTTCTCGTAAACATACAAAAAACAACTGTGGAAAATCACCAGCTATTTAATGGGTAAATCAACGAACTTTCAATGGCCAATTTTCAATAGCAAACTGTTAGTTTACCGGAGGGTAATATCCATCTAACATCCATAGAACATATATACTGTAAATCCATATATATATACATAAATCCATATAGAATCTTTGCCAAGGGAAACAAATTGCTTGATATTTTTAACTCAGGATGCCGAGATAGCAGAACTGCATGCTTCGATCGAGGAGACCAATGCAAAGCACGCTGTGCAAAGTGCAAAGTGTGGTGGCTTTGGGTGGGGGAATTCTCACACAAAATGGATCAAAAGTGTTTTTTTATTTGCCCGGGTTGATACCTATTTTTGGTTCATGTTGGTTTGTTTTCACCATTTTTTATCTACAAGAATAAATTTTGACAGTGTTGACATCCAAGAGTCGCTTTTTCATCAATTTCTGGCCAACAAGAACAGGGGCTTTGAAAGGAAGACATTGGGTTCAACACGTATCAATTAGAATAGCTTCGACTATGCGTTGACCCAGAATGTGGCATTTTGAGGCTTGAGACATTATCAAACTCCCTAAAACAACCATGGAACACATTTGAAACCTTTGGAAAGTCACATCGAAAACTACCCTCTGGTAATTTAACATAGCTATTGAAAATGGCCATTTATAGTAAGTTTTCCCATTAAAACTGGTGGATCTTTCCATAGTTTTTTGTATGTTTACCAGAGGGTAAAACGAGCACCGAGCTACCAGGACCAAAAATCCAAACACCAAAAATCCAGTTTTCGCTTCCAGGAGCTCTGGCAGCGTTTAGGGAGCTTGGCAGAGGAAATGTGCCTTGTCCTTGTTGAAAAAGGACCAATGGAGGATCACGAAAAACCACTTAGTTAAAGGTTGATGATCCCGGTTTTTGGATGTTGTCGTAGCTTAAAACAATTTAAAACCTATGGTTATCCCATTGAAAACATGGTGTATGGTCCCCTGGGGTTTTGCAAGTCTTGGGGGGCCAAGTTATAGTTCCAATATGATGGGCATTTTTGGGAAGACAGCGGGTGAGGTTTACCTCAATTGTGGAGAACCATCGATTTCACCAGAGGTGGTATTTGATATCATGTTTTTTTTTTTAAAAAAAACTGTAATTCAGAGGTCTGAAATTTCTGCGCTTTGTTATCAAAATCGAGATTTTTTGATATTTTTTAGGTGTTTTACTATCAAAAATAGTCCCGTTCTTCAATGAAGTTCTCAGAATAGTTCCAACACATTTCACCAGGATCTTCAAGGTCCGAACAGCTTGGGTGCTGTTCGATGGTAGGTTTCCCGGTGCCCAACCTGCTCCAGCCCACGTGATCCAAGGATTGCTGAAAGTGAACCCTTTTTTTATCTGTGTCCACTGTGATCCTTTCAAATTTACCCTTTGGATATTTAAGCCGGTAAATCATCATAAATCATCATAAATCATCATAAATCATCATAAATCATCATAAATCATCATAAATCATCATAAATCATCACAAATCATCATAAATCATCATCAATCATCATCAATCATCATAAATCATCATAAATCATCATAAATCATCATAAATCATCATAAATCATCATAAATCATCATAAATCATCATAAATCATCATAAATTTCATAGATCATCATAAATCATCATAAATCATCATAAATAAGCATAAATCATCATTAATCATCATAAATCATCATATATAAATCATCATAAATCATCACGGGCCATTTTCCATAGCACGCTGTCAAACAACCAGAGGGTATGACCACACCCAGGTCCACCTTGTTTCAAGCACCTCCAAACCTTCCCCAAACAATTGCCCCGGTGCCATATGAGCTACAGATGCAACCCGTGTCTGAAACACGGCCAGTGATGTTTTTCTTGACTCCACCCATTTGTGTCATTTTTAATTGGGAAAATGCTGATAAAACCCAAAATTGTTCAGACAATTCCAAGTATCGAGGTCAGAAAGTGGTTTAAAACGCCACCAGTTGAGCTATTAAAAATACCCTGCTTAATTGATTGCTATAGTGGATCAAAATCTACCTGGTTTACTGGGGATCATGATAAGCCATAGTAGGGAAACCGTTTTCAACCAACTAGCCACCAGTTGCCAGTTGTGTTCCCAGCCGAATGATTCCCCAGTTGTTCTCCGTGTCCCAAGGCATGAGGCTGGAAAGTTGAGTTCTGGCGAGGCAGTGGATTGACCAAGATTTCTGGGCTCGGAAGATGAGCGGATCTGGATATGTATATATATATATATACGTATGTATATAATATTTAATATTTATATAATCTGACATGTATTTATAATTTATACTTATCTATATATTGTATGTATACATTCTTTAGGTTGCTTTCTGTTTCTTGGGATGTTTTTTTGCGTCCATCAAATGGGAATCCTCAAATTTCTCAGCGTCGGCTGCCGGTTTCTTGATTCGAATCGGTTGGTTGAAAATGATATTTCTCAAATAGCTATTGAAAATGGTCATTTAGTTCGTGAGTGTTCCCATGAAATAGCTGGTGATTTTTTCCATAGTCTTTTGTATGTTTACCAGAGGGTACTATATAACCGATGTGGGGTAAAGTTTTCTGTAATTCCGTCCCCCTAATACTAAACACCCCAGAAACCATGGTCTCATAGGGGATTTCCACATCACCATTTGTGAGATGTTTAATAGGGGAATATACCCTCTGGTTATTTGTTACATAGCCATGGTATAGATGGCCCTAATCGAAATAGATGGTTTACCTATGAATAGCATGGTGATTTTCCATGGCAAACTGTTAGTCATAACCAGATGGTAGATGATTAGAGATGTCTTATATATAACAGGGTCAAAACATCCCATAATATGAGATAATATGATCATCTACTAGCCAATATTTATCTAGCATTAACTTTGATGGTTAAAAGAAAGGTATTCCTCTTGACCTCCATAAATGTCTTGACCTCCATGGGAAAGAGATTCATTCCATTGCCTCAGTTGCTCCGCATCTTTGGATCCGCAGGAGTCCCAGTTGCTGGAGCAGTTCCGAAAGCTGCAGGAAGACTTCATCCAGCTACAGCAACAGGTGGACCTGGACCAACGAAAAAACGGGTAGAAAATCACCATGAAATGAGTATTACAATTACTATATTAATATTACTATCCCAGGTAAATAGAGATCAACTATCCCAATTACTCTATCAATTGATGATTAGTTGATAAAAATTATTATTATTTAGTCTATCAATTCTCAATATTACTCTATGGTATCCCAGGCAAATCAACTATCAATTGGCCATTTTCAATAGCTATTCATTCCAAGAGACCTATAGGTTATGAGAATAGCTATCTATGGTTAACCAAGGAGGGTACCTTGGAACTGAGGTTCTTGCACTTCCTATAGACGAGCTGTAACCATGGTGACCAACTATTTACCCGCCGTCATATGCAAATCCACGACATGGAGTGGAGTCAAAAACAGTCGACATGTTGACACACCTATACTAATATATATATACACCGTATATATGTACATATTATATACAGACTATATACAGTATGTATGTATGTAATTTTGCATGTCTTTGTGTATGTGCATACGTATTGTATATGTATATGTAATGTAATATCTATATGTATATGTATATGTATATGTATATGTAATATGTAATATGTAATATGTAATATGTAATATGTAATATGTAATATGTAATATGTATATGTAATATGTATATGTATATGTCTATGTCTATGTATATGTATATGTATATGTATGCGTATGCGTATGCGTATACGTATACGTATATTATACATACATGCATATGAATACGTATGTGTATGATTGCGTATGTGTATATATATATGTCTTTATATATGTACATCTATGTATGTGTGCACATTGATGTGAATACATTACCCGTCTTGGGGTTATCTTGTAACCACAGCCATGGCGGTTAAACCGTGGGATCAACACTGGCCTCGGTTTGCCCGATGCAAGGCATATCAAATTGGAGAAGACTCAGCGGACAACGCGGCACTGGCGAGACATCTGGGCTTAATGCTGAGAATCTCCAGAAAAAAACACCAAAAACTGGGTTGAAATTGGCCAAAAGGGTAGGGTCAGTATGGGTTAGTCCATTCCTGGGATGATATAACTGGTACTTTACCAGACCCTGGGGGTTGACCAGCCTGCTGGTCGAAGCGATAAAGAGATGGCGCCTTCAGAGGTTTTTAACGTGTTTTAAGGAGCTTAAAGACTTTAAAGATACCAATCAAACCATATAAAGGGCAGCAATGAACCTCCATAGCAACCAGCTCGTTGTGCTTGACAGCTGGGTAGAAGACTGAAACGACCCCTACATGGGGTGTTTGAAAAATGGTTATTACCCCAAAGAGCAATTCAAAGAACGGGAACATGATGATACTCGATCATGGGATTATGAGATTTTTGGGTGGGTTCCTTATGATTTTATAAGACAAATTCATATTTTGAAGAATGCTTCTCAGAACAGCTTGGTGTTTCCCGACTTTGAATCAGTGATGCAACACCTGGAAGAAAGTCGTAGCTTCGAAGAAGAACCTGAAATATATGTGTGAGCTTTATTGAACTCTACCAACAGTAGAGGGGGGATATTACCCTCTGGTAATTCAACATTAACTATGGAACATCAACATGTATAGCGAGTTTTCCCATGAAAATGGTGATTTTCCATAGTTACTGTATGTTGAATTACCAGAGGTTTTTTTTTGGCGACGTGCTACCTCAGGCGAAGCACCCAGTAATAATCTAATATCACCCACCCGCGGAAAAAAAAAATGGTTGAGTACTTCGCTAGCCCTCCAAAAGTGATCACGAGCCATTCACCGGTAATCCCCTCAAACTTCTCCCATCTGACAGGTTACTCTAATCCATTCTCATTAGGTAAATGAAAATCCAAAAGGGTGGACCACTGTTCAACTTTGCCATGTTTTACCTATGTTTGCCTATGTTTTAGCTATGACCATGTTTTGCCTATGTTTTGCCTATGTTTTACCTATGTTTTACCTCTATATTTCGCCTAATTTCTGCGCAAGCGTGGCGCGCGCAAGCGCGCAGTCTGACTCCCCAAGGACATCCATTGGTGGATGCCTATGTGGAATACCTGAGAGCCTTCCAGCCGCGTCTTCAGGCGATGGTTTCCCTCATAGAGAAGGCCGCTTCGATGGCGATGGGACCCGGGTGAGTGGCTCAGGATTTTCCCCATGATGAGTTTTCCATCGAGTACTGCTTGGTGGTTTGGAACATGGCTTTTTAATGGGATTTCATGGTGTTTTTAATGGGATATAATGGGATATAATGGGATATAATAATCAATAGTGGAACATGGCTGGATTATGACTTTCCATCTATTGGGAATTTCATCATCCCAACTGACTTTCACTAACTCATATTTTTCAGAGGGCTGGCGAAAAACCACCAACCAGAGTAGTGTTTATCCTATGAGGACTCATATCCGCGCCAGATGGTCTACTCACTTACAGTAGTCGCTTGCTGTGCTGTGCTGTGCCGTGCTTTGCTTTGCTTTGCTTGCTCGGTTGCTTGCCTGCCTGCCGCTTTTCACCCATTCTTGCTGCTGGTTGTATGCCGAGATCAAGACCCCTCTTTCATAACCCATATCATGGTGACATCCCCCAAGTGCGTCCCGCATATGCTCTTACTACGTCTTACTACGTCTTAAAACCGCCCTGTGGTTTCATCCCCAGCCACCATGGTACCATGGTTTCGTTTGGGGCTAGTTTAACCATCAACGGGGGAAGGGATATGTCGGATATGTGTTGTGCACAAGGCTATCCTGGTTGCTGGGTATCTGGGTTGATTTCTTTAAAACATCTTGCATTTTGCTTCAAGATACTCATCCCGCCTGGCAGAATGGAACATCATGTAACCACCCACCCAGCTTGAATTCTTTGAAAAAGGCTAGCCAAAACAGACATGCATTTTCGCTGGTTCTATTTTTCAAGATTCACATACAATGATGCCCTTTTTCAATATTTTTACACACATAGACATAGAAATAATCTTACAGTACGTTACAGTACATTACATACATTACACACTGTATATATTATAATCCCCATTAACTATAGTTATATCTACCATAAACCATTGTTAAACCACTTATAAACCAACTTAGTTATCTTGGGGGCCCCACCCTGTATATATATGGTCCCGTGTCCCGTGTTCCCACCCCCCCATGGGATGGGGGAGGGTATGATGACCCTGTGGTGGTGGTATGTATGTATGTATGCATGGATGTATGTATCTATGTATCTATGTATCTATGTATCTATGTATCTATGTATCTATGTATCTATGTATCTATACCTACATACCTACGTACCTACGTACCTACGTACCTGCGTACCTACGTACCTACGTACCTACGTACCTACGTACCTACGTACCTACGTACCTACGTACATACATACATACATACATACATACCTACATACATACCTACATACATACCTACATACATACCTACATACATACCTACATACATACCTACATACATACCTACATACATACCTACATACATACCTACATACATACCTACATACATACCTACATACCTACATACCTACCTACCTACCTACCTACCTACATACCTACATACCTACATACCTACATACCTACATAGACATACATAGACATACATAGACATACATAGACATACATAGACATACATAGACATACATAGACATACATAGACATACATAGACATACATAGACATACATAGACATACATAGACATACCTAGACATACCTAGACATACCTAGACATACCTAGACATACCTAGACATACCTAGACATACCTAGACATACCTAGACATACCTAGACATACCTAGACATACCTAGACATACCTACATACCTACATAGACATACCTACATAGACATACCTACCTACCTACCTACATACATACATACATACCTACCTACCTACCTACCTACGTACGTACGTACGTACGTACGTACGTACATACCTACCAACATACCAACATACCAACATACCAACATACCAACATACCAACATACCACCACCACAGGCCACAGGGGGGGGGACCAGAAGAACCATACCACCACCACAGGCCACAGGGGGGGGGGACCAGAAGAACCAGACGATACTGTCCACCCATACCCATTGGTGGGGAGGGGAGGGGGGCTGGCCAACACTG
>CAMXCT020002995.1:42082-79426 GCA_947184155.2 Cladocopium goreaui | reverse complement strand
TCAGGACGGACTCCGCCACTGAGGATACTGCAAAGCTACTTCTCTTCTTAGCAGCCATGGGATGCCCCCTCAGTTGGCACAAGACGGTGTTATCTGAGGTCAACACCTGGTTAGGTTTCCAGGTCAATCCATGCGGACCTGTGGTCGACTTCCCTCCAGATAAGAGGAAGACACTTGAGGCACTCCTTCAGACCATTGCAGCGGGCAACACCTTCACGGTGAAGGAGATTGAGAGAGCACTGGGACGATTGAATTGGGCAACGGCAGCTTGGCCCCTCAGTCGCCCCTTTCTTCAGCCATTTTGGGCCTGGAAATCCGCGACGACTACCTCAGGGAAGCCTGGCAAGCTCATACGATCCTTCTCGAAGCTTCTCCTCCAACTGCTTCACAACCCCCAGATCCAGCCCTATCCTTATGACCCTGCCTCCAATTGGTGGGGTGCCAGTGATGCTAGTGCACACCCGGACGATGGGGCCTACATTAGGGGATGGATTGCAGATTGTGAGAACCCATCCAAGGGACAGACCTGGTGGTTCCACTACAAGATACCCCTCGAAGACCATCCCTGGGCTCACAAGGATGGTGACCCAACCAGACGCATTGCGACCCTCGAGATGTTTGGTACATTGATTCTTACCCACTTCCTGCTGGCTTTGGGTGGGAAATCTCTGCTTCGTACCCGTCTCAGCCTCATTTCAGACAATCAAGGCAATGTCTTTGCCCTGTTGAACCAGAAGACGAAGCACATGCCTACCTCAGCTTTCCTAATGCAGCTCATCGCCATGCTCTATGTTGCTGGGGTTCAATTGGCGCCTTCACACATGAAGCGGGACTACAACAAGTGGGCGGACGAACTCACCCACCCGAACTTCACTGGTTTTCATCCTGATCGACGACTACCAGTGAGTGAAGCTTTTTCCCATTTTAAATTTCTCTGGGCCCTTCTGGATGACCAGATGAGTGTCCCCACCTTTTCAGGAAATTCAAAACGTCGTAAGACCGACTCTCACGCCACCTAAGGTCCTTCGGGAGCCAGGTGGTTGCGGCTGACTTTATGGTGTACAGTGGTGTTTTCCCACCTACAACCCTCTTTTTCCTTTCCTTACTTGCGCGAGCTTCACGCTCCGGCGGGTTGGGTGGATTTTGACGTGTGACACCACCACTGCAGTTCAGAGTTTCTGTGAAACCATTTGTGATTGATGCGATTGGCATCTGACAGAAACACAGCCGCAAAGCCAACTGCATAACAAAAGGTGCTGACTGACCGATGCAGTTGCTTTGTTCCGTTTCTGTCATTTTCAATTCTATTCGGGAACACACACATATATATATATATATATACATACATATACACATATATATATATATATATGTACATACGTGTATACATCTGTGTATTCGATCCATATTACATATGTATATACATATACGCATCTTTATACATATATAACATTTCTATTTCCGCATATACACACATGTGTATATATATATATTCAAACGTCCGCATATGTATATATTTGTAATTATTTGTACAATTACATTCCTACGTAATGTACACACCTCTTTCCCTCTTTCTGTCTCCCCCCTCTCTCTCTATGTATATATATTTACATATAGACATGTAATGTCGAACATAAATACATATATATATATATATTAGAAACATGCCTAAGTGAGAGGCAAAAGCAACATTGCAAGCTGTAACCGAGGCGAGAAGGCTATGGCACCATGACATGGATGAGCGGCAGGTGTGGCGCTGCAGCATGATTTTCTTCTGATTGTGCCATGTAGCAATGCATCTCATAACATACAAACCACCAATATATTTGTACAGAATATTTATCATATATATATTATATTATATGTTATATATATATTATATATATTATATTATATTATATTATATTATATTATATTATATTATATGTTATATATTATATTATATATTATATATTATATATTACATATTATATATTATATATTATATATTATATATTATATATTATATATATAATATATAATATATAATATATAATATATTATATATTATATATTATATATTATATATTATATATTATATATTATATATTATATATTATACATTATATATTATATATTATATATTACATATTATATATTATATATTATATATTATATATTATATATTATATATTATATATTACATATTATATATTATATATTATATATATAATATATAATATATAATATATAATATATAATATATATTATATATTATACATATTATATATTATATATTATATATTATATATTATATATTATATATTATATATTATATATATATATTATATATTATACACTATATATTATATATATGGCATGTGTATATATATATATACTAGATAGATACTGGTACCAACTACAATCACATGTATATATTTACATATACATTACACATGTTCTATATATCATAGCGGGTATCAGTGCCAATTGCTCTGGGAAGGTGGGTGCTTATCTGTGTATCCCAATTGCAGGCACTTGCTGAGAAAGGTACGGCACCATATCTATCCATATCACAGGAATGTGCTGCAAAGCAATTCGGAATGATGTGGAAACAGTAGAAACGTAGGCAATACAGTAGCTTACAGTTTTCCAGCTGTATGATTGCGACACAACCTGGCCAAGACACAACCTTCAAAAAAGTGACACAAGCATCCAAAGACGTGATGAGTTTTGCTTGCCAACCTGTTGGAAACCCCAAGTGATAGGCCACAACCCATCCAAGAGACTTCCATAAGAGCCACGTCTGACACGTCTGACACGTCTGACACCCGCACCGCAAACCCTCATAAAAATGAGCAAACTGGTGCGGCATCTAACCCATCCAATGATGTTGGACACGGTTTTCCAAAAACTGAACGTCAAAATGATAAACGGGCGAGGTTTTTTTGGAATAGGGTGATTAGTTATGCAATTTTTACACAGTTTGACTTGAGTGTGTTGTTTGGTTTGTGTATGACAAGTCAGCACGAAAGCCTTAGTCCATTGTTTTTTCCTACTATGAAGTGCAATCGATGATGTTGGCTAATGAAAAACAAGATAATCTCAACTGCACCTCTCAATCCGAGGTCTACCAAAACCACTGGGAATTTGAATCACATTAGCACATACGACAGACTGGAACCCATTTTAAGGCACTTACCATGATTTCCCGGTTGGTGACGCTCCAATCCCACTTCAGAGTGACAGGGGTTTTATTTTCACCGTGAAAACAGGTCAACACATTCTTTTTTCTAAGTTGTAAGTTGTAAGCATGTTCAAATCAATTTTTTCTAAGTTTTGTTTTTTAACATGTGACAAAAACCCCTTAGAACAGCACTCTGAGTGACAAGTCGCGCAAAAATCGCCGCCAGGTGGAAGAAGTATGCTGGACAGTGGAAAGACGGCATGCAGAACGAAGTAGGCGCCGCGTGGCTGGTTTTGGTTCCCCAAAGTCGCCCCAAGTTGTCGCAGATTAGCTGGTAACTTACCTACCAAAGTTGGTGCAGATGATCGTTTGGAATGGGGCGCAGATGAGGAGTGAACCCTGGTTTTTGAGGAGTGCTTGTATATCCGTGTATCCAGTGGTATTCCAGTGGTTAGGACTGTTAGGAGAGCGGATAAAGGTATCCATTTTCCCGCACACACTCATGATAGTTGTGCATTATTTTTTTGCGTTTTTGATACTCTTTGTTCAATCTTTATTGACTTCGAAAGGCATGAACTTTGAGGACAGCGTATTGTGTCAATAGGGTGTAGTTGGCGTGGCTTCTACAGGTATAACCATGGTAATAACACCCATAAATTATCATAAAATTGGGACATGGGGCCCTTGTAATGGCCATATACACACTTAGTGAGTGGAATTGCATCCCAAGTGGAGTTTGGAATTCCCACCTTGGTCGCACCAGGTGTCTTGGTCGACCACAACGACCAGGTCCGGTTCTGTTCTGCGACATGATCAGCTCATATGGAAGATTATTTAAGAGCTTTGTGGAACATCTATGACTGGTTGGTGGTTTGAAACATGGCTTTTATTTTTCCGTATATATAGATATATTTATATTGGGAATGTCATCATCCCAACTGACGAATATATATATATATATATAATATATATATATATATATATTGGGAATGTCATCATCCCAACTGACGAACTCCATCATTTTTCAGAGGGGTAGGTATAGCACCAACCAGAATCTCTTTTGACCCCAACAAAGTCTTGGTAACACCGATTATTGCCAATATGTGTTTTCACAAACTGAAGACGAAAAACGCATGTGTGCCTTTGGACTTTTTTCGATATGACATGAGTTCAGATGACACATAGTGTTGCAACGAATTCACAGGTTGGAAGCTTGGATTTGATGCCATAGTGGGATCTCTGGGCTATTCCAGAGGATTCCATAGGATTCTATTGGATTCTATTGGTGTTTCGCCTGCAGTTTCCAGGAGTTCAAGGGTTTCTTCAAGATGGGCAAGTTGGACTACTGGATTGATGAGCGATGAGGCTTGGTCCATGTCCTGTGGTAGCCTTGTGTGGCCACATAGCCACAGTTGGACCATTTTTTTTGGTCAAGAGAAATAGTGATTAACTCTTGAAGAAGCAGCATCAAGCAGCATCAAGCAGCATCCTTTTGCATATCTACTTGTGTAAGTGAAGCAGTACGTTTGGCGAAGCCTGAAAAGCTGAAAACTCAACTGCCATTCACAGTGAGACGTGCACAGGGAAAGACAAATCCCTCTTTTGATTAGAAATCTGTCACTCCCAAAGGACCATATCCATAGGCTGAACATCGTTGGACTGGCCCTCCCCAGTACATTAGGACAGTGCACCGCTACTAGGTGAGTAGATTTAATGCAGCATCTGTGGTTGCATAATTGCATGTATTGTAGTATGCAAAGTGGTCAATAAATATCCACAAGCAAAGTGTTCCATAGTAGTGCACCATCCTGCATTTTGGCAACCCATTGAGGTTGCGGCAATCGGGCTCATACATTTGCAGTGTATCCATTCGGAAAATGGGCTGTGTTCTCCCAGCGGTATCATAAACATGTGAATCCTACAAGAAGAGTCGCATAATGTGGTAAACAACAATTCAATAAACCTACCCTTTGAGGATGGGTTTTACCAACCATTTATGGTAATATGGGATGGTCTAGTCTATTATTGTTTTTATCGGATTTACATTGATTTACCACATTATGTAGATTGTGATTTCACAAACTCAAGCAAGGTCAAAGTTTCCAGACTAGCCAGCCACACAGGAAAAACACTTATCCTTCGTGGGGGATGCTGATACAAACAGAACATCTGACATCGCCACGAAAACCGGACCTATGCACCTAATCTTTCTTCGTAGAGCCCATCGAAACATCTGCCAGGCACGGAATGTAACGAAAAAATGAAGTAATGAAACACATCTTGACGCTGATGTATCAAGCTCACTGATTTTTTCATCCTTCGGCTTCTGGACAGGAAAGTTTGGAAAGCTTGGGGGATCCCATTTTTTTGTCCGAATCTGGATCAACTCAACTGATTCCTGTGCCTGGCGAAGCTGATGTACACGTGCACATGAATAAATATCGACACATAGACACACTCATATTCATGCAGGTAAATACAAACGCACATCGGTGTATTTTTGTGGTGCAGATACTCCTGGTACATCGTACTGAATCCATTGAAGACACTTATCACATGGTTTTACGAACGACACATGACACGACATGGCACCCGGGTCACCTCCCAGGAGTTCTTTCAACGGGAGGCCACAGGCCGCAGCTGGCGATGACAAAGCCATTCTGCATCCTTCTGCATAATCAAGCGGCGTTACGAAACATCGGCAAGCTGTATACGGTCTGTATACTTCTATGGTTTTTGTTGATGCCAATAGCTTTGGGATGCTTTAGGCATAGAAGGTACACGTCACGACATATGGATCCAGGGCAAAGTCATGCTTGCTGTCTTCAAATTGACGGCCTTTGGGCTCAGTGCTTGAGCCCTGCCCTTCACCAGCAAAAATGACTCGGCAAGCGCTGCAGCGAAAGCAGTCCACCCCCAAACTTGACAGCGTCATCGCAGTGCAAAAACACAGTGAGACTGGCGATGCATCGATTTCTTGTGATTTGTGGGATCTAAACCTGGACTGGTAGTGAGCACTGCCATATATTGCCATCATTTCTGAGATAATTTCCATGTTACTGTCACATTTCCATGTCGAAAATATAACAAAAAAAGTTGAGCCATTGGAGGCCCATTTTCTTGATGCCTGAAAGATCCTGAAACATCACAGGTACTTTGCGAACATCCGGGACGATGCCAAGGTTAAGGTGGGTTGCGCCTCAGATCTACACCGATACTATGAGGAGCGGACGCGGATTTTTCGGGTGCCGAAGGTGCCAATAATGGAGGGATAGGAACGTCGATCTTCCCGGAAATTGATGACCATACCCATAGGATCCATGTATGGAATATTTACCTACATTGGGATTATGTTAAATTACTTTAGGGGTCAATGTAGGTAAATATTCCATACATGGATCCTTAGGGATAGAATCAGTACCATGCTTTGAACGTGGCACATGTAACAAAGCAGGTTCGCATCGTGTAGTGTTCTGCTGTGTGTGCGTCGACCTTATCCAGGTTTCCTTTCCACAATGTTTATCACAGGCCAACGTCATGTGAGCAATGATTCGTGATTCTGTGCAAGTCCCTGTTCCTCCTTTGTAGTCCATGTCATCATTGCTGCACTTCATGGACCATGAAGGAAGCCACAGACCACTGTCATACCAATGCCGATCATCACCAACATTTTTGGGGAGTAATGACATTGCTGGTACTGATCATGCATCGATTCTCATGTCTTGTTCCCTGCCCCGCAAGTGGGGTGATTTTGCAGAACTCAGCGGCCATACTTATTTCATCTTATTTCATCTTCTGACCCTCATTTGCCTAGATAATCAGAATATAATCAGAATATAATCAGATAATCATCTACCAGATCTACCACACATATTCAAACATAGGAACTTCAAAAGGCTGAAACCTTCTCAAACCTGCCAGGGGTCCCATCATGTCCCATCTGTAGGACATCGCCCCAAGCTTCACCCTGGCTTTGTCGGTCGACCAGCTGAAGCTGTTTGGGAAACCCAGCTGGAGATTGAAACTCCGGCGGTTTTTGGAGGATGATGGGCAACTTGTGACGCACGTTGTGACACATGTATACAATTGTATACACAATTATACACACATGTTAGATTCGTTAGATATTGCCTGATATTGCTTGTTTGTGACCGGTTTAGATGGTAGTCATAGTCGTCATAGTCTTGAGAGAGAGAGAGCCACCGGAGGTGTGTAATTCTTTTCAAAACGCAGAAGTTCGAGTTCCGTTTGCCACTTCCCTGGTGCTCTGACATCGATTTGACAAACAGATTGGAAGTGCTTCCCCAGACTGTCGTGAGAGTTTTTTTTAGGGCGGTGTCATGCCTAACTACGTTGCCATTGAACCATTGATATACCGCGTTGCGTGCGGATCGTTCCAAGTAGCTTGCAATAGTTGGCAGACATGATGATCGGGCACCTAAGCCACGATCTTCTAGCTCCCCCAGCACATTGGGTCAACACTTTCTTCTAGTGGTTGCCTTTGATCGACCTGTATCTGAACCAGACTTTACAAAAATGATCAGACAGGCACACTGGCGCACAGGCACGCACACACATCTGCATACCACCATGGCACCATTTTTAAAAATAAACCTTTGCTTGGAGAACTACATTTTGTCTACACTATCCACTTCAATAGTCACCTCATCAGTCACCCAGTCATTCAGAACTGGACTCCCTTCCTCCACGCCATGGACGATATGGACGGTGACGATGACGAAGTCAAGGACGATGAGACGCGATGGGCCGAAGGTCGCGAAATGGCTTTGGACTTCATGGCGAGGAACTTCTTCAACCCGTCACCTGGCACCAGGGCGCCATAGGGCCCCGCTAGGTGTGGTGCAGACCAGTCTTCCAGGTGTATCTCCAAGATGGGCGCCATGCCGGGACGATGGAATGGGTTCCAGGTAGATCCAGGTAGATATCCAGGTAGATATCTTGAGATATCGTTTCACAATTCCAGATGCCCAATTTTGAACATGGTTTTTTTTTGGGGGGATCAGAGCCAAATAAACACAGCCATAGCTAAACACAGACCTTTCGGCTGTGTTTCGAGGCAGCACTTTCTGCTGGTTGCTGACATCTCCTCTGCAGTGGCAAACGGCAACGGTAACGGCTCCAGCCATGTGATTGCCGCGGCCTCACGGGTGTTGGATGGCTATGGAGTGAAGGTGTCGAAGGATGAGCAGGAGCTGCATGCTGGAATCATCTGGAATCCGGGGGAGAAAACACCCAAAAATTCCGGTAGACCTCTGGGTGGGATGACATCAAAGATCATCAAGTTGATCATCAAAGATCATCAAAGATCATCAAAGATCATCAAAGATCATCAAGTTGATCATCGAACGCATTGGCATACGAACGTACAAGTCTGATAGTGGGTGAGAGTCTCAGCAGCGTAATGGTTTAGCAAAGTATGAGATAGTATAGACTAAGTATGTTTTATTCTCATGGAAGATTCCAAGATGTAGAAGTGATGCAGTTGACCGCGAGTGGATAAAGGATTTTTCAAGGGTGTTTGATGCTTGTTTGCCTCACCAGGATGCATTGACAAGGATGAGTCAAGACGAGCAAGTTGAGAACTTGATGTCCAAGATTCCTCAAGGCCAAAGTTGACAGTGCCAAGTGAATTTTAAGCAGCGAAGCGGAAAATTTTGAGCTCCGCAAAGTCCATGCATTTTGAGGACCTGTCATCCCCTTTTTCAGACAGAAGCAGCCCCAAGTGGCAAATTTTGGCAGGTGATTCTCAGTTTCAGGACTTCTTCGTGAAGTTGCAACATTTGGTGCTCAGCATCTCGAATCTCTGGGGGTTTTGATGCTGTAGTGGTCTCTGGAGGTTTGAAAGGGAATGGACCCTGGCCTTGTTTGATTTTGGAGCCACCATCTCTACACATCCTAACAAATGCGTCGGGAGGAGTGCAACTATGTAACCTTGACATAGTCATATCTTGACTTTTTGACTATGCAAGCTGCTCAGACATAGATTTTTGCCACTGATTTACTTTTTTTTAAGACATTCTGGTGCCACACCACGCCACAAATCAGGCGCAAAAATTAGCAATGAGTACACAAGAGCCATCACAGGGCCGCAAATCAGGATTTCTGTCCTCAAGTCCGAATAGAAACAGCATGTTCAAGCTACCTTTCCTGAGGGTCAACAGCTCCCCAATCACAAGGTTCCACCAGGAAGATGTATAGAGTGATAAAGACGATAAAAAGTTTCATTTCCGTTCACAAAAAGCCCGGGTAGTTCTACAGTAATCCTTTTGGGCGTTTGCATGGCATAGGTACTCAGAGGATTTGATGGTTGGCAATTTGGGATAGATGGGTAGACTCTGTCAGCAGACAAGGCAAGTTGTCATAGTCTTTGTTTCATCCTCTGGTTTTCCGGATATGGACGACTTAGTACCTTTACAGTACAGAATGGTTTCAAATGTTTATGAAATAAGTGTAGGCTTGTGCCACTTTGCCAGGCGAGCGAATGTTAATGTGGTCAGACATGGCGGAAAAACCACATTGAGACCAGACAAAAAAGGTTCAACAAGGGTAAACAGCCATTGCTTGGGCAGGACACCCAACCGACCAGAAATTCATGGTGGTTGTTTGACTGTGCAGGATCATTTTGAATCCTTCCGTCTTCTGGATAATATTGGATAATTGGATTTCTGGGTAGTACTCGTAGCTTCTTTCAAGGAAACGCCTCCCAAATGGCAGTGTGGAAGCGTTTCCTCACAATTCACTAGACATACTTAAACAATCTCGAGCACGCTTTGCATGGTTTCTATTCTGGTGATGATGCAATGCAATCTTGCTGGTTTTAAAATCAATTTGCACATTGCAGGTATCAAATCTTGTAGGTTGCCCTTCTGCATAGTGGCCATTCCGCTACTGAGCAAGGCTCTGACCGTGTTCGTGCCAGCCTGGAACAAGCAGACACTCGGTGGGTTCCGAACGATGACACTGAGGTCACTGACCCATCAAAATCGATCGAATCGCTGAAGGTCATCGAAGGCCAAGGTTTCTTCGCTTTTTGTCGCATTGACGAAATTGACCATAGAATTTTATAGATGTTTGCTCCAGAAAATATTGAAAAGGCCTGAAATCCTGACATGAATTTTACTGAAGGATCTTACACAGCTGGAAGATGCCCTGGTTGATGCCGAGAACGCTGGCATTGGAAACGCGGTGTTCCCTTGGCTCTCCTGGAAATGCGTGCGGTGTTCCCTTGGGGTGTCGATTTTGCACATGCCATCACTATTATGCATGCAATATTATGCAGTAAATGGTTGTAAATGGATCGATATGATTCGATATGTATATATATATATTAATATATAAATGGGACCCTTCTGAAGTATTCGCTGAGAAACTATGCTTCAAAGTGAGCACTTTTTGTTTGACTTGTACATTCAGAGCCAAAGTAGATAGTCCAAATCCCTACATTCAGACACCCGACAGATCTGGCAGCCAGCTGACACCAAAAATTTCATCCACCCTGCCTTGGATGATATGAATTTCCATAGCGTCTCGGCTGAGGTTCAGAATGAGTGCGGTCCAAGCAGGCTCTGAATTGCGTGCGATTGGCGAAAACTTTCGTGACTGGGGCAAGGACAAAAAAACGACTGCGGATGAAACAGAAAGTAAAAAACAGGCCAAGCATACCCATGCTGATGAAAAGGTCACATATTTCTGAGACCAACTTGGTTTTGATTTTTGCATTTTACTTCTATCGTGTCAGATTCACTCGTCTGCATGAATTTGCAACAGCACTCACATTGTTTAGGGGAACTTTTTGAGGGAAGCTACATACATGGAACTTGAGAGCTATGAGTAGGTCACGTCACAAACCCATTCAGTGAATTCTGTGTATTCTGTGTCCAAAGATGTCCAACGGAAATTCATGTGACATTTAGAGGTGAACAGGTTGTTGCTTGTAAACAACTCAACCTGCGCGATGGCTACCAGGACAATGCTTTGAAGACAGGGAAATTGACGCGCTGCCAAGAGGAAGTTCCTTGACCCAGCTTGGTTGCTTCCAGATTGGAAAAAAGAAGTCAATAAGCATTCATATAAGCAGTAATGATTGTTTGTGATTCCTCAATATGGACAACTCGGTTGAAGCAATTTAAAAAGCGATACCATAAGCCATAAGTCTATAAGTATACTAAGACAATCCAGCGGTCCCAAGCATTCTCAAGGGAGGGTGAAACTACACATGTGGAAGTTCTACGAAAATCTTGATATGCATGCTGTGTGCTGAAAAGATACAGAGCATTATCCAGGTATTGACACATATAACATCATCTAACCCACATTAAGATACATTAAGCCACTATTTCTTGATTCAATCCCCGGGCAGATGCTCTGAACATCTCTGAACGATGACCCCTTTCTTCGCCCTTAGGCGCTTGGGGCTCGTAAGAAGCTGGCGGCAGCACAAGCAAAGCTGCAGAATGGGCGGCACAAAAACCTGGAGAAGTGACTTTGATGAAAAAAAATGGGAATCCCATGGTTTGTCGAAGCCTTCCACCAAAGCGTTGCTATGTGGAATCCCATAGTTGGTATGTGGGAATAATAATAATAATACTAATAATAATAATAAATATATATGAATATAAAGCATATTCGTTACTGTGTATATATGTAACTATAGAATTGTACATTAATATTATTAATGTATATATATATATAACATAGGTATTTATATATATATATATATCATCTGCAAAACATATGTGCGAACCGTTTCAGATTTTGGACGCCAATCCTAAGGTCCAGCAAATGGGTGTTGAGATTTGCCGAGACTTCTTCCAGGGGATCAGTTCCTTGACGTCTTCAACCACAGAATCTGCGGCTGCGGATGATAATGACATACTATGGTTTTTTTTTAGACCTTGATATGCAAGACTTAGGATGGTGAATAGTGTATGGTTTCAATAGGTTTCAAACAGTTTCAATAGGTTTCAATATGATATTATATGATATTAATGATATTACATGAACGTCATGAAGCACACAAGCCAGCAAACTGCCATTAGTGCCATCATGTGGCACCATGTCACGGTGAAGCTTGAGCAACACATGTCACAAAAACCTGATGTTGACCTTGACCTATGGGTCTTTTCCAAGCAATTTCCCACTGATCTTCCCCACTCCCAGGACGACACCCACTCCATTGTTCTTGCATGTTCGGGGAACTTTACAGATCTCTTCATCTCATTTTTGGGAAGTGTTAAGTGATATAATCACAGTGACATTACCCATGACAAATTGGTTGATTCCTCCAGAAGATAGCGAGAATCGACGATTGGATATGCCAGCTTTCGGCTCCATTCAGTGCAGAAAGGACAGTTATTCACAATCCAAACTTTGGATGGCACCAACAAACTCACAAGCTGTCACAAGCTGTAAGTAGATGCTGTGGCAGCTAAGCGTATGACAAAGCAGATAGGATTTTAGACTGCTTGTCGTAGTCAAACTGAGGACATTGAAATAGTTTAGTTTGTCTATCACTGAGCATTGTTCGCTATTTGTCTTACTGAGTGTCATTGATTATCATTGGCGATTTGTTTATATTATAGACTAAATATAGACCACATCATAATCTATATTCATCTATCATTATCTATCATTGGTTGTCAGCTTTGGATTTCTTAAGGTATCAAAGGTAGCGCGGCGTCGGAACACCCCGGTGGTTCCTGTCGTGTCCAAGGGTTGCCTCGTCCGGTGACGTCAGCATCTTGTGTTATCTATATGGTTTCTTCTGGTATTGGACTCACTGAAATTACCCTCTGGTTATGACTAACAGTTTGCCATGGTATAGATGACCCATAGAAATAGATGGTTTGCCTATTACAAATGGTGATTTTCCATGGATATGTTAAATAACTAGATGGTATGAATTGGGAATATTTTGGATAACAAGAAGCCTACGCTCTCCATCGCTCTCAAAGCACTATGACCTAGACTTGGCCTATAGTTGCAGGATGTATCTGGTGATATCTGGTGCATTCAGCAGCTGATTTCGCTTCCAGTTTCGAAACCAAGGTTCGAGTCTTGTTTCGCAGCTGGTCCGTGTATGCCCGCTTCTCCAGCGCTGAACGCAGAGTGCAATGTGACTACCAAGAAAGGCCAGGGTAACACAGAAATCATCCGCAATTTGGAAGGGAAAATCTACAGGAACTCTCTTCAATAACTTAATATATATATATATATAATATAATATATAATATAATATAATATATAATATAATATAATATATAATATAATATAATATAATATATAATATAATATAATATATAATATAATATAATATATTATAATATATTATAATATATAATATAATATAATATATAATATAATATAATATATTATAATATATTATAATATATAATATATAATATATAATATATAATATATAATATATAATATATAATATATAATATATAATATATAATATAATACAATATAATATAATATAATATATAATATATAATATAATATATTATATAATATATAATATATAATATATAATATATAATATAATATATAATATAATATATAATATAATATATAATATAATATATAATATAATATATAATATATAATATATAATATATAATATATAATATATAATATAACATATAATATATAATATAATATATAATATATAGTATAATATAATATAATATAATATAATATAATATAATATATATATACACATATATTTGGATCAAAACAACGATTTCCTATACTGTTTCCCTTACATAAATCAATCCATGTATAAACGACCCATTCCTTTCCAATTTAGGCATTGAAGTAAGCCAACGCTTCTTATACAGATGCGACCGGGAGAGTCTTCTTGGAATCTTGTAAACATCATCTGTTTGATGAGCCTTGGATAGGCTCGTCTCTGCTGATGCCTTGTTGGACTCCTTCCGTCTTCGGAGTAAAGGTGCTTTGCGTCGGCTCCTGGAAAGACAGGCTTGGGGCAGGGCCGCCTTCCAATCAGCTTCTGTACACTTGGAGCAGCTTAAGCATTGAAGCAGGGGCATAGAAAGCAAAGATTTTAGCCAAGCACAAAGACACTCTCAACATCTCTCAACATCTCTCACCGTCGATGACTGGACCAAGGATCTCCATCTCCACAGAATTTGCCACAGATGTGTGCTTCTGGCAGGCCGTGGAGCGATGCAGACAATTGGCGCTGGAGTGCTTCTGGCAGCCAGACTGCAATGGAGAGTATAGAGATGCTTCTGGCAGCATTAACACAGGCTTAATTAACCAGGCCATCTAAGATCATCTAAGATCATCTAAGATCATCCAAGCCACTTAGAAGGCTTGGCTGTTGGTACAAAGGGTGGGATTACCTCGCGCACTTCCAACAACATCACATCACATGTATCCATGAAACGAGAGCTGGCATGTTATGCAAGGCAATAGGAACCATCCCTATCCACAGGATCAGCACAGTGCTGAAAAGCCGTTTCCAGTTTCCACAGCAGAACCTGCTCGGCAGGTTGTGGCAAGAGATTCTGGTGCAGAGGAAATTGGACGAAGAATGTGACTTTGGAGCAGTCCTGTTGGGTGATAAAAGTACATTCTATCAAGGGTTCGACATGGTTCCAGCACAATCGCATCCTTGGCATCCTTGTGCAGTGACAGCTGACGCCTGAGGTGAACAGAAGCTCGTGGACTTCCAATGTAGCCATGGCAGCAAGAAGAGGGCCTGCTTCAGAATAGTTCGAGTTCTAGGGAGGGTCTTGGATGATTACACTTGCAACCTATGGCTTAGGCTATCCACTTATTATATCTTATTATCCTATGCCCATTTCCCTCTCTCTTGATACCATTTTTTATAGGTCCGCAAAATCAACCAGAAATGGGCCATGTTCCACAGCTATGTGAATTTGCAATAGATGGAGCCATCACGCGTTTTCGATTGGAGCTACTGCGGCAGGTCCTGACATTTTGCTTCCCACAGAGTTTGTGTACGAGTCAAACTATGATCAGGTACCCATAGGATCCATGTATGCTATATATGGTAACATTTACCATCCATATACCCCCAATGTTAGCATATATACCATACATGGATCCTATGGGGTAAACAAAACAGATCGATGGATACGGTTCAGTTGGTGCTTTTTCGAAAGCGCCCCTGTATGGCATTCCGGCAAAGAGAATCCACCGATCCGGGAGCACGTACCCAGTATCTCGTTTGTATATCAACTTGTCCCGCCTACCGTTTTGCTAGGCAAAATGAAGGACATGAAACAAGCGCAGATTGAGAATGCAAAGCTCATCCTCCGAAGAGCTGCTTTGACGCAATGGATAGATCAACGTTGACAGATTGGTGGAAGATTCATCGCCCATTTTGATGCGCACAAAATGCGGTAAAACACCCAAGGCTTGTGCCGAGAATGACCTTGCCCTCATACGCTGCTGCTTTCAGGTACCGGAAATGCTGGCAGCTGGCTTTTTTTTTAAAGGAACCCTGCTCTGATGTGTTGTGGAAGTTGTATGAAGTTGTCCTTTGTGCACAGGATGAAAAAATAGATTTCACATATTCCGCGGATGGCAGTTGTCCCTTGAGAATTTATTTAGCCTGACACTTCTGGACAGTTTTAAATCTCCAGATGGTTCTAGTTGTGTATGAACCTAGCGCATCGTATGCTGAGCGTTATTTCCAGAACCGATTTAAGAAACAATTTACAGGAACCAGCGCCATATTTGAAGAAATTTGAAGGTAAAAATCCAAACACAGAGTTTCCTGTAGATTTCCATGATTCTCCCTTAAATCCATCATAATTTATAATCCATCCATTGAATCATTGCTGCAACTATCTCCAACTGGCAGGCATTTCATGAGACGTGGCAGGAGGCTGCACAAGAGCAGCATATCGCAGTGCAGGTGGACTTGAGCCAGGCTCCCGCGACATTCACAGAAGCGTCAAGGGCCATTGGATTTATGATTGTCTTCTGATGTTTATTAATACGTTTATTGATTGGTTTTATATATGATATATAAATATGTTTATACCATTGTTTACTATTAAAGGATATGAACCGTCTATGAAGGTCGTATTGTGTCAAACTCGAGTTTATCGTTTGTTTTGCATTGGATTTCCTGGACCGAATATGCTATTACAAAATCGTTTTGTTTATCGTGTTGTTTGTAACATGGGCTATGCCATGGCAAAAGAACTCCCACAATCAGCTTTTTGTTTCCTTGCAAAATCAGAATCTCTCATTGCAGGAGAAAATGAAGGAGTTTATGAAGCGAAAGTCTACCATTGCGTTGCGGCTGCTGAAGGAAATGTGCTATGCCACAGCTGCAGGCTTTCAACAGGAGGTCTTTTCGTCCTGGGTGACTTGGCTCGTTTTGTTAAACTTTGCCTCAATTTTTTAGTCAGGATCGTTGGAGAAACCCATGACCCATCACCCATAGGATCCATGTATGCTATATATGGTAACATTTACCATCAATATACCCCCAATGTTAGCATATATACCATACATGGATGCTATGGGTCATGAAGATGTCTGATTGCAGATAAACAGATCAACAAGGAAAAAGATGGAATGATGGAAACAATACATCTTCGCAAAGGATGGAGATGTACATCATCCCGTGTGATTTTTGAACGTTCACAGTCTGCCATGTGAACATCATTTACCCCCGGGTTATTGAACATAGCCATGGACAATCACCATTTTTTTAATAGGTAAATCACACATAATCTATAGCCATGGATATAAATGGGCCATGGATTCCATAGCTATCTTAAACAACCAGTAGCTGGAATCATCCCATTCCACTAGCTGCAGTTGCTCCCCATTTTTGGCGATGTGGCTTTCAGGTAAAGGCGTTGGTGGCCATAATCTGCATTAACATCCAAGAAGTATATGATCTGATACAATATTATAGATCTATCTCAAGATTTCTATAGATATATACCTATCATGAACAATAGTTACTGGTTGGTGGTTGGAACATGAATTTTATTTTTTCCATATATTGGCAATAATCATCCCAACTGACTTTCGCATATTTTTCAGAGGGGTAGGTATACCACCAACCAGATGCCATTAAAATTCCCATTAGATTCATTAGATCCTATTAAACCACCATAAAATCCCATTCAACCATTAAATGCCATTAAACCACCATTGGAGTTATCTGCGCCAACTTCATCCTTCCGTTGTGGGCCCCCAAAAAAAGACTTCGAGATGTCCCAGGTGACGCTGGTCCAACAAAGCCATGGTGAAGGGCAGTTGCAGGGCCTCTTACAGCAGCAGCAGCAAAGGATCGAGGCGGTGCGTCAACGGAGTCGCAACAACAACCACTTGTTGGTCCAGGTCGGGCAACACCTGTTAGATGGGGGATTCTGAGGCAAATTCGAAGGTTCAGATAGTGGATATACTGTTGATGTAGGATGTATGAGGTATTCCTGTGTGGTCAGATGTCAGATGTCACACAGGATATTTATTTATCGTTTGGTGCAAGCTTGTGCTACCCCTCCGGGTAAAATGTCCAAGACTGCAGGAGAGGCTGTAGCAGTTTGGTCACTCTTTCTACTGCTTAATTTGATGCAGCTGGATGGACCAATGAGATTCTCATCATCTGGATAGCCATTATACTGAATTATACCATATTATACCCGTGTTTTCTTCAAATTGTCTCAGCTGTTCAAAACTGAGGGCCTTGAGAAGCAGTACCATAGCGATATGCAGCTGGAGATCTTCAGCCATTGGAGGAGAGTACCTCAATAGCTGGATGGTCTATTTCATGGAAAACCTATGGAAAAAAACCATAAAAAACCATTGAAATACGCATGAACATGGATGATTCAAGGGTACCTACCATTTCAGGAAACCTCCATATGAGGACTGGTATGTTTGCGCACATGGCCAACTTTAGGCATCACCCAGATTGATCTTCTAAATGTAAAACTACTGGGTGACATGATGCCCAAGAGGGCGTTGATACTGACTCACTTGGCGATTTCTAAGTGCCCTGGTGCTCATGTTATTCGCATTCATCCACGAATCCTGAGAGATTCCAAAAAAGGATTGCCATCCACGATGGCTATCTGTTTGATTGTGACTCATATGTATGTGCCAATAAAAAGATGTTATACATGTAGCAATGATTCGCAGTGTAGCAATGATTCAGGACCTTTGCGGGCGTTGAAAGCAAAGTGCTTGGCCACAAGGTCAAGGTGGACGCGACACCGAGCTGAATGTCAATGGTTTTTGACCCAAAGGAATGGATTTTCCGATGGTTGATGGTAGATATAGCTATAGTCAATGGGGGTTATAAACCAACTTATAACAGGGCGGCACCATCCTCCAGCAATCTCTATTCAGTTTTGTTACTTTGTTGTTCAAGAAAAGATGCTTGCGACATCTTGCGACCAAGTTTGTGCTTACACTCCCAGAATTTGAGCTCTAACCAGGTCAGGTAGTCAATGTGACTGTGGCAAACCCTCTCCCCTACTATCCCTTGGATGTGGCTTTTGATTTCCTTGACCATAGCTGAGAATCCATTCTGATCATCTCTGAGTAACATCATACTATATTGCAACATATTGATAACATTTGATGCATCGTGATGTATCCATGTGACGTGTCAAAAAAAAGCACGTGTTGCATGGGTTGGCGCGATGGCGGCTTTAGCGTTTTAGGCCTGAAACTCCGAGGAAACGGCAACAGCTGCAGGGTGTGCAGAGCCTCTTCCGGAGCTTTGCTGCACAACTGGAGAGACAACTCAGGGAAAGCAGTCAGAAGGACGAATTTTGCAGTTCGCTGCCCCTGGAGATCTGAAACACACCAACTTCAGTATACTTTAGGCCCTTTAGGCCTTCTCCAAGTCTGGTTTGGAACATGGCTTTGATTTTCCCATTCAGTTGGGAATGTCATCATCCCAACTGTTACTCACTCCATGATTTTTCAGAGGGGTAGAAAATGGTAGAAATCAAGCACCAACCAGTCATTTTCCACCAACATTTCTACCAAATGATGCTCAAAATGTAGAAAATTAGCGAGTAATCCGAGGGGATGAGCGATAGTAACGATAGTCAAAGGCTGTCCCACCGTAGTGACTGCCTCTTTTCTCTTGGGAAAATGATATATATATATATAAAATAATATATATATATATATAATATAATATATTAATATAATATATTAATATAATATATTAATATAATATAATATGTATAATATAATATGTAATATATATATAATATTATTATATATCTAATATATCTAATATATTTCTTTGTTTGAATCCGTCAAAAGATTCTCAGGCTCTGACCATGTTTGTCCCCCTGGACGTAGCGAAAAATGCGCGGTGGGGATTGGGGATGGTTCCTGGGTCCAAGTCGTTCGTCCATGTCCATGTCCATCCCTTCCCCCAATAAAAGATCCTGAAAAAAAACCATGGTGGGTATGAAACAAACTATGGCACTATGGTTTTTCAGGGGCCTTGATGGGATCTTTGGAACATTTTGGAACTCTGTTTCAGAAATGAACTGCACCAGTTGATGGTTTTTCCCATGATTCTCCCATGATTTGTTGGGGTTTCAACCATCCCAAATTGGTGGTGCAGGATTTCATCCAACATTTTTCCAGACTTGCTGGCTCCGCAGGAAAGCCGCCTCTACAAATCCCACAGTATGGAGATTGGTGGCTCGACCACCATGATTTTATGGTATAGAAAACCACCAAAGAGATATATTATGGTATATATATATATATTATATTATATCCTTGGGAAAATATGATTTATACCATCCCGGAAACACGCTGAACTATTTTTGGGTTGCGAAATTTGACAAAATGTATCCAAAGCCAACGGAGATGCGAATCCATCAGGCCTTTCCGAAGCACCACGACCAAAGTCGCGCTGAGTCATGCGCTTCCTGCGCTTCCTGCGCATTCCATACCAGTCCAGTTGTGAGAGTTCTTTCAGACATGATGAAACTGCATTCAGATTAAGTTGATTAAGTTCTGTGTTTCAGAACGTTGCAGATTTTTGTTGCATGAGATTGTTGATGTGAATTTGCATGAATGCTGACTCTGCCCATTGTGCCTTATGGTGAACCTTCAGCTGGATGCTGGAGTTGCTTGAAAACCGAGCACTCGAAAATACTCGAAATGTTTTGTCTCACTGCTTTAGCACCAGGGCTGGCTACGTTGCAGGAAAGGCTGGATGGCTATCATTACAGGTCAAGACACTCTATGATTGTTTGCCCTGGGCTCAGCATCTCATTTGTTTGCCTTGGATTTGGACGATGAGAGGTTTGGCAGAGTCTCCAACACTGCACAAACTTGGCCGTTCAGAAAGTCCCAAGTCGCGAGTGCGTCGCGAGTGCGTCGCGAGTGCAAACATGTCATTCGTTGCGCCTGCGAAAGTGCAGTGCTTGAAAACATGGAGAAAGGACCGATGACCGAATTGATGAGACTCTGTTGGGGTCAACGGGCCATCCGGAAGCATCGTAATTCTTACTGTGTCACCTGTGAAATCACTATCGCCAATGAGAAGAAACGATTTAGCCTCAATTTCGGATGATTTCTGCATAGTTTATATACATTTGAGGAGGCTTCCAGACCCCTGTTGGTTGATTCTTCTGTAGAGTTGTAGTATGTCAGGTACTGTCCAATGTTTCCATGGGAATGGAAAGCAAATCAGAATGGAAAATCCCATGGAAAATCATGTTGCAACGAGGTGCAAACCAATTCCTCCTTTGGCCGTCTGGATGCTCAGGGTGGGCCATCCACATTCCAGACCAGTCTGCGCCAGAATAATGCAAAGCCAATCCATTGTTGGAGAGCGAGAGAATGAGAAAGATAGAGGTATACAGTGATATCACTGATATACGTACTTGATTGATCTTGACTGTAGTTAGACAGCCAATTAACATCAATTAACTCGTCGCCTTCTGCACAACGAAACCTTGTCTTGGTCAAGCTCTGTCGATAGATCTCGCATGTTTCGAATGTTGCGACTGTAGATTTTTCCCAGGTCGGCCAGGCCAATCCCTTATCCACCAATGGGCCAATGGCAGCGGTACAATCTGGGCACCAAAGCTTGATGGACCCAACGAGAAGAGAGGATCATGGTGGGTGACCTATCCAATTCATGAGGGAAGCAGAACGATCCCCACATTTGTGCCCGACTTCTGGCCTTGGGTGCAAATCCCAATAGGAGAGACATCTGGGGTCGCACAGCCCATCACTTTGCCAAGTCCCAAAGTCATCAGACAGTGATGAATGTCCTTCGTCAACATCAAGCAGCTTTCGAAGCTCAAGCAGCCATGCTTTCGGAATCTCAAGGCATGTCCAACAAACTGCGCAAATCTCCACCTCCTCGTGGCTTTGAACAATTGTTTGCGAACGTCTCTAAGTATCCACAAGTTGCCGAAAGTTGGAGTGAGCCAGAGAACAAAGTTTTTCTGTGATTCTGGCTTCACTTCCAAGGAAAGAGCCGGTGCTTGAGAAATGTTTCATTCAGTTTTCGTTGTGCTTCCCGAAACCAAGCCCCTTGGGCTTGAAGGGAGAAGCAACGTCAAGTCTGATGGAGCTGCGTGTCCTGTATGTCGACCAAGTATCTCCATGATTCTCCATGAAAATCATGAAATCTTAGAGCATATCCTGTATAGACTCTGTTACAAAATGAACTATGAAATACGGAAATACGATGAAATACGTGTGACTTGCATTAGATGCGACATTCTTCCACTTTGCATCAAAGTTCAGGGTGAGCCCCCATGTTCAGACTGTGCTTTTTTAAAATCACTTTCACCACTGTAGATAGCGTGTAAAAACGATGTGTCACCCAGCAGGAGATAATCGAGCTTGCCACCACGATAAAAAAGAGTCTAGATCTCTAGATTCTCCCCTAAGACGCAGAAAAGTAGAATCCTTCAGTGGTATCACTGGGTAAATGATGGCTGACTTTCCTATCGACCCCGCTTTCAAAGGCTACCATCCAATGTGTGAACCATGCCGGCAGTAGCATCAGCAGGCGCGGATTCCTCTGGGATGTTGAGGTGTTTGAGGAACCCCTGGGGAACCCCACAGCCCTGACCCATGGCTCCACATGGCTTATCCATGTCCATCCATTGTCCATCCATGTCCCACGGCTCCGCCACCGAAGTCCGGACTTTGACTCCTACCTCACGCTCTACTACCCAGAGGACGGCCGTGGTCGATGTCGAGATGTCGAGATGTCGAGATGTCACCATGAGTATCATGAGTGACAGGCCAGGGAGATGAAAAATCCCCTCGTAAATTTCAATACGACTGTCATCGCGGCTTGAACATCTTAAACTTGTGCTTGGAATTGACGGCTAAAAATCCAATCCTGTCAATATGTCATCAATATTGCCAGAGATGTCCAACATTGTTTTGGCCGGATTGACCAAACACGTTTGCATCGGTTTGGAGAAGATGTATGTTTCACGGGCGCGGGTATTCTATTTGGTTTATAGTTCGGTGTACAACTTTTCGCGCAGCTCGCTTGTCCTGACTCTCTCAAGCGTTTGTTGAGTACATGCACACTCTGAGGTTGCAGCTTCCAGACACGTTCAGAGCATTGGTGCCACTGTATGCCTTGAACTTGCACTTGAGTCAACATCTATTGAATCTATTGCAAGATATTCTATGATATTCTAGCAATTTCTAGCACATAAAGATACATAAAGTAGATCTGAGTCACTGGTTTTGCCGAACATTTTTCCTAACTGCTGGAATTCTTTGAGGCATCCTTTGGGGACAACAATCCACTGGCCATAGTTGAGCTACATGACTGGTATCACCATTCGTAATCATTAAGAAAACATCACCATTTTTAGTCCATATATATGATATATGTCCATATTCATTGTAGATCTGATGAGGTTACTTAGTTCACTTCTGAAGTATCATGAATTTTAATGTTCGGAGATCATAATTATTTGCACTATTGACAATAATGATAGTCACACCAGTAATCAACATGAATGATCATACATAATAACCATAACAGTGACTAACATTGCCAATATTACTATAATATGATTAATATGATTAAAATATGATTCATATGACTAATACGACTCACCGGAAATATTCATATATAGTCATCAACTAATAGTATTATATAGTCATAGTATAGCAACAGATATACATATAGTATTATTGTATAGTCATCAACTAAGAATATAGTCATCAACTAAGAATATAGTCATCAACTAAGAATATAGTCATCAACTAAGAATGTAGTCATCAACTAAGAATATAGTCATCAACTAAGAATATAGTCATCAACTAAGAATATAGTCATCAACTAAGAATATAGTCATCAACTAAGAATATAGTCATCAACTAAGAATATAGTCATCAACTAAGAATAATATAGTCATCAAGTAATAATATAGTCATCAAGTAATAATATAGTCATCAAGTAAGAATGTAGTCATCAAGTAAGAATGTAGTCATCAACTAAGAATATAGTCATCAACTAAGAATATAGTCATCAACTAAGAATATAGTCATCAACTAAGAATATAGTCATCAACTAAGAATATAGTCATCAACTAAGAACATAGTCATCAACTAAGAATATAGTCATCAACTAAGAATATAGTCATCAACTAAGAATATAGTCATCAACTAAGAACATAGTCATCAACTAAGAATATAGTCATCAACTAAGAATATAGTCATCAACTAAGAATATAGTCATCAACTAAGAACATAGTCATCAACTAAGAATATAGTCATCAACTAAGAATATAGTCATCAACTAAGAATATAGTCATCAGCTAAGAATAATATATATAGTCATCAACGAAGACTATAGTCATCAACTAAGAATATAGTCATCAACGAAGAATATAGTCATCAGCTAAGAATATAGTCATCAACTAAGAATAATATAGTCATCAACTAAGAATATAGTCATCAACGAAGAATATAGTCATCAGCTAAGAATATAGTCATCAACTAAGAATATAGTCATCAACTAAGAATATAGTCATCAACTAAGAATATAGTCATCAACTAAGAATATAGTCATCAACTAAGAATATAGTCATCAACTAAGAATATAGTCATCAAGTAAGAATATAGTCATCAACTAAGAATATAGTCATCAACACAGAATATTGTCATCAACTAAGAATATTGTATCAACTAAGATCATCAAAACTAAGAATATAGTCATCAACTAAGAATATAGTCATCAACTAAGAATATATCATCAGCTAAGAATATAGTCATCAACTAAGAATATAGTCATCAACTAAGAATATAGTCATCAACTAAGAATATAGTCATCAACTAAGAAGATAGTCTCAACAAGTATAGTCATCAAACTAAGAATATGTCATCAACTAAGAATATAGTCATCAACTAAGAACATAGTCATCAACTAAGAATATAGTCATCAACTAAGAATATAGTCATCAACTAAGAATATAGTCATCAACTAAGAATATAGTCATCAACTAAGAATATAGTCATCAACTAAGAATATAGTCATCAACTAAGAATATAGTCATCAACTAAGAATATAGTCATCAACCAAGAATATAGTCATCAACCAAGAATATAGTCATCAACCAAGAATATAGTCATCAACTAAGAATATAGTCATCAACTAAGAATATAGTCATCAACTAAGAATATAGTCATCAACTAAGAATATAGTCATCAACTAAGAATATAGTCATCAAGTAAGAATATAGTCATCAACTAAGAATATAGTCATCAACTAAGAATATAGTCATCAAGTAAGAATGTAGTCATCAACTAAGAATGTAGTCATCAACTAAGAATGTAGTCATCAACTAAGAAGATAGTCATCAACTAAGAAGATAGTCATCAACTAAGAATATAGTCATCAACTAAGAATATAGTCATCAACTAAGAATATAGTCATCAACTAAGAATATAGTCATCAACTAAGAATATAGTCATCAACTAAGAATATAGTCATCAACTAAGAATATAGTCATCAACTAAGAATATAGTCATCAACTAAGAATATAGTCATCAACTAAGAATATAGTCATCAACTAAGAATATAGTCATCAAACAAGAATGTAGTCATCAACTAAGAATATTGTCATCAACTAAGAATATAGTCATCAACTAAGAATATAGTCATCAACTAAGAATATAGTCATCAACTAAGAATATAGTCATCAGCTAAGAATATAGTCATCAACTAAGAATATAGTCATCAACTAAGAATATAGTCATCAACTAAGAATATAGTCATCAACTAAGAATATAGTCATCAACTAAGAATAATATAGTCATCAACTAAGAATAATATAGTCATCAGCTAAGAATACAGTCATCAACTAAGAATACAGTCATCAACTAAGAATATAGTCATCAACTAAGAATATTGTCATCAACTAAGAATATTGTCATCAACTAAGAATATTGTCATCAAGTAAGAATATAGTCATCAAGTAAGAATATAGTCATCAACTAAGAATATAGTCATCAACTAAGAATATAGTCATCAACTAAGAATATAGTCATCAACTAAGAATATAGTCATCAACTAAGAACATAGTCATCAACTAAGAATATAGTCATCAACTAAGAATATAGTCATCAACTAAGAATATAGTCATCAACTAAGAACATAGTCATCAACTAAGAATATAGTCATCAACTAAGAATATAGTCATCAACTAAGAATATAGTCATCAACTAAGAACATAGTCATCAACTAAGAATATAGTCATCAACTAAGAATATAGTCATCAACTAAGAATATAGTCATCAGCTAAGAATAATATATATAGTCATCAACGAAGACTATAGTCATCAACTAAGAATATAGTCATCAACGAAGAATATAGTCATCAGCTAAGAATATAGTCATCAACTAAGAATAATATAGTCATCAACTAAGAATATAGTCATCAACGAAGAATATAGTCATCAGCTAAGAATATAGTCATCAACTAAGAATATAGTCATCAACTAAGAATATAGTCATCAACTAAGAATATAGTCATCAACTAAGAATATAGTCATCAACTAAGAATATAGTCATCAACTAAGAATATAGTCATCAAGTTTGGGGGATGAAGTGCCACCTTGTGCTGCTCGCGGGCTTTGCCGGCTTCGCCTTAGCGGTGGATCCTTCCGTGTGGCCTGGCGACTGCGGGATCATCATTTCGAACAGAGGGGATTTCACCATAAAATGGGGGATTTTAGCATCAAACCTAGGGATTTACCATGACGAACCATGAAAAGTTTGGATTTCACGATCAAAAACCTTGTGATTTGTTAAAAAAAACGGGATCGATCACCATCAAACGTGCGGATCTATCGGAGTTTTTTTTTTTTAAAATGATCTTTGACATATGGGTATGGATCAATACCTATTAATAGCATTTTTAGGGGAATGAACATCCATAAATCCCAGCTATTTTGATGTGAACTACAGGGGTACAAGGTTTTGACAAACTGCCATATAAGATTCCATAACCGACCATCAGATATTTGGATGTTTCCGATATCAGATGTCGGCCTTAAATGGCTGTTATTGGGAAGATGATGATCGACCAGTGAATTCAGGGTGCTCCATTTTGGAACCGTCCCTTTGGTATTCTTTGTTTGGCTGTGTCCCTGGGTTGTTGGATAGTTGTTGGATAGTTGTTGGATGTTGGATATTGTTGGATCATAATTAGAGTTTCTATGAGTTTCTGCCTGCTTCTAAGAACTGGGCACTTTCTCTGGAACTTCCCCATTGGCAATTGCAGAATTTTGATTTTGTTGCCTGTGCTGGAGTGAGTGTCCACTGGATTGTTTGCTCAGCAGTGCAGCAGTGCGGAATCCACAAGATTTTCGAAAGGGCAAGAAGCAACCAGCTGATGAGTGGTGCAAGGTGAAGGTCCAAGGGCTGGAATCTCCAATCGCATGAAACTTCACTAAGTTCACTAAGTTCACTACCCCCCCTCTGACTTCCGCGGCGTTGGTTTTTTCACGACAGCACTTTTATGCCGTGGCTCAATCTGTTCTGGGGACATCGTTGCCATATCGTCGCCATCAGCATCATCAGCATCATCAGCATTAACCATCATTAACCATCTCCCAATTCCTGACACACCGCTCTTTCACCACATCTTCCTCCTCCTTTTACCCTCCCAGCTTTTGTCCCTTATCCGCCTCGAGTATCGGCTTCAGTCATCCCTGGACTGCAGCTCAGGTATATTGAGCCGGAGGCACCAGTTGCGCCAGGGGGAGGATGTTGGAAGATACCAACAAAAAGCTGTTCGAATAGATACCAACAAAGGATCCTTTTAAGGCAAATCCTATCGATCGATGATGGACACCTTTTAGGGATGACAAATGACCTTGAGATATCTTGAGTTCAAGTGAGTGGTCGAGGTGGTCGGGTGCAGGTTGACCAGTGGAACCATGCTTTATGAAGAGGAAGGATGGCAGGGTCTTACAACAAATAACTGATGCAGCTGGCGGATGTGAGTTTTCTCGACTTTGGAGTCATCAAGATCTAGGTTTCGAGCCCTGGTTCCGCTTCGAATCAGACCAGAGTTTAGGTTATTCTGGGTACTGAGAAATAGGCCAGCAAGAGAAAACTGGTGGAAGTTCAACTAAGCCATGTGTGATTATTTGTTAGGGAAATTTTGTCCAGGATGTTTTTTTTCACAGCTTGAAGCAGCAGATCGCCTATTAAATTGACCCATTGAAATGGTTCCCCCCAACTGCAGGAGTCGAGATATTGGGCGCCTACGCAGCTTGGCACGCGAGTGCGTTGCTGCTATTTTCGACATGCAAAGGGCTGTTCTCTAATGCAGGTGGTTCAATGGACTTTGGCAGATGTTTCGGAAATGCATTTTGTGAGGAGTATCTTACTTGACATGTTTCCTACTCGTACACATGAAAGGATTTGCACAACACTTGAACTGTGTTTTGCTGCGCGTATGCTTTTAGGTCATTTTAGGTCCCTAGGCCGCGTTTGCCTTGCGTAGGCCCTGCACAGGTGTTTTGTGCGGAAGGCTTCGCGTGGGCGTGTTCATTACAGCTATGTCCGCGTAAGCTGTCATTGTGGTGGCGTAGGCAAACTCGTTTGAAGGCCCAAACAACAAAAACACTGCTCAGCTGACCTTTCAGTTCTGTTCAAGGGAGCACGAAGCAACAGGGTTTTGTTTTTTTTGGAGCCTGAGCTTCAGTGTCGCAAATCATGTTAATGACCGCAGTGTAACTGTTATAGGTTAATGCCTTCTAGAATTCAAGGGCAGCAATATTCACCACGATCGCCAGGGAGTAGCTGAACAGTAACAGCAATGATTCCTGGAAATCACTGGGTCTGTGGAGGCAATGAGGTTCGAGAAAGGTGTGTGGAATCCGAATCTCCTCTATAGATTCTATAGCGACGTGGTCTGAATCCATCTGACATGAGGTTTTTGACATAAGATCATGCAGGCAACGGGTTCCTTCAAAGGTTTCTATGGAAGTGGCTGATTGGTTTGTTGCTCTCAATCGGTCAGTGGAGATCGTAGATCCGGAGACTGAGATTGATGGCAATTGACGAAGGTTTCTTTGACAATGTAAGATACTAAAAAAAAACATTTAAAAAAAAACACTCAAACACTGGGGAAATGGAATGACATGGAATAAAATGGAATGAAATGGAATGAAATGGAATGAAATTGAATGAAATGGATGAACATGGCTCCTTGTCCTTGTCCATCTTGTCCATCTTGTCCTTTGGCCGCGCTTTGACAAGGCCTGATGCGGTCCCTCCCTTTGATGCTCCTCGCTTTCCACATTTGACTCGTGCTGTACTTGGAGTACAGGGTGATGGGACTGATGGAATCTAGGGCCTATAGGGTGTAACACTAAGTGGCTTTGGGGATGAACATCTATTGAACATCTACAAAAACATTGCGCTTCCAACCAGGCTTTGCCACTGTGCCTTGTGAAGAAGAAAACATGTGCTTCTTAATTCTATCACTAATTACATCTAATTACTGTATAATTTTACTATAATTTTCTCATATAGCAAATCTACCTCTCATGAAACTGTCCTCTAAATGGTTGGTTATATTCACCATTGTCTCCATTTTCCTCACTCTCAGGTGCCCAATTCGATGAGCTGATCCTGGATGGCAAGGTGTGACACTGGAAACATCTGGAAACCCACGAAGTAGGCAGTTCTTAAGCTCGAGAAACGTCACTTTTTTTCTGGCCAAAGTTGTGTCGGTTCCTTCCAGGATCTTCCAGGTTTTGCAAAACCATGGAGTTCCTTTTGACACGTGGCAAGATGTGGCAAGGATACGTGTGGAAAGCAAGTGCTGTGACGGATTGGAACCGACTCATGTCTCCACATGGCATCGGTGATATCGGTGCGAGGCATATTCCGATTGAAACTGTTTGATTCTAATGTGTTCCTATCGTTTCTGAAGAAACAGAAAACATAAATGGCCAAGAAAGGAACATGATATGGGATCATTAATGATATTTAATGATATCATTAACATTAATTCACCATTTGTGTTCCTTTCGTTAATAATGATATCCCATGATATCATTAACATTTATTAACTATGGGATTTTGGAGGTCCTCTAGAACTTGGAACTTCGAAGAACTCGACAGGTCTTTGTGGTGCCGGGCATTTCCAACGATTGGCAACTGAAGGATTGGGATTGTCCCTCGCAGTTGGCCGTTCATGGATGTTCACGGCAGATGCAGAATGATCAGAATGGGCCGAAGCTTCCAGAGTTTTTACAGAAGAAATTCCCATCAAAACATAGTATCTGTATATTCTACTTGGTGCCATACCATGCCATAATGCCATACCCTATTTTTGGTGAGTTGAGAATCAGAGTGGAGTTTACTGGGTCTCACTTCAAGGGAAACCAGCAATGCCCGAGCTGATATCCCTTGGTCGTGCAAGTGCTCAGGTGATTTCTTTCAAACCGATCCAGAATTCAAAAATGCGGTCACGGCCTTACAGATTGGGACAGCACAAATGAAATTCTGGGATACAGGACAACAATCACAGTATTTGCGCCCATAGAAAGAACTATAGATGCGTCCTGAATTTCAACCCGTGCTTGTGACTTTCAGGTTTTTTTGATGGGTTGAAAGACTCCCCACAAGGAGTCGGGCACCCGAGGCAATGAATCATCAATACACGGCGGTCCAGGGCAAGGACAAAAAGTTGGGGGACGATTGGCAGAACGACCGCACTGCTAGCGGTGCCACGGTGCCATGTGTGCTTACTTGCATCACCCACCCTCCAAATCACGCAAATCTGTGTGCATCACAGGGTACACATGGCTGGTAGGTACCGAATCTTTGGTGAATTTCCATGATTCTTCCTCCGTATTCTTCCTTCTTAGCACTTCAATCACTGGTGTTTTTTGACCACGGCATGCATAACTGCGTTAGTCACAATGAGACGGCTTTCTGCTCGTTCAACGGGTCGGTGTCAGGGTGTTGCTGATGGAGTGCTCAGAGATTTTTCATTGCTGCTTTTGGATCTATCCTTTCTTTGTAATTTGCATGACATGACAATTCTTATCAATTCTTCATCTGGTTGGTGGTTTGGAACATTTTTTATTTTCCATATATATTGGGAATGTCATCATCCCAACTGACGACCTCCATCATTTTTCAAGATGGTTATTGCACCACCAACCAGTTATCTATCTAGGTATTATATAGGTATTATAACCACTATTATAGATATAATCCCATTATTCATGATTATCCCATTATAATCCCTATATATATATTATTAACCATAGTTCTTTCCAGTTCCCTCACGGTGACACATAGCGCCGTCCTTTCCAATCTTTCCAGGTCCACCAAAAGGTCATCCCAGCACTGCAGGTGCAAAGAATGACACCGCTCCGCAAGTTGCACCATTTTACTGGGGCATCAAGGACTGCCGCAGCATCAAATGCTGGGGAAAAGACTGCTGGAATCGCATAAAAAAGGCCACAATGACATAGTTAGTTTGATGGAAATTGTATGAAATTTCAACTAGAACTCTGAATATGTAGACACTTCTTTGTTTCTCAATGATTGGAAATGTCTACGAACTCAACTTGAAATTGATGAAATGATATGAAATGAAGTTCGAGTTAGAAGTCACCAACAGCCTGGTTTCACTGGAGAGTAACTGAGTACTGGAGCGGTTGGGGTTTCCCAGCAATTTGTAGTGCAGGAGTGTCACCACAGCCCCAACCTTTGTTACTTGAACTGGTCGATTGTTTGGCCTGAGTAGTGGCTAGTTTTCCGCAGTGATCACTGGAATTCGGAATTAGTGGCTGGGACATTTGAAAAAGGTAGCTTGATAATTTTGATGATATATCTATGTGGAAAATTGGACTTTCATCGCGCAATTCATCGTAATTCACTTCCTGTACTTGATCAATCAGATGGTCATTTTGCCCATCGCCTGCGTTTGCTGCATTTCAGCGATGAGTCAATGAGTCCTACATTCGTGCAGGATGTGCAGTTTGAGAAGCGTCCGGGTTGGACAAGAGCAATGCTGAAACGCGTCTCCAAAAGCTACAAGGCCTGACATTTTTGTGTCTGATACGCTGCGGCTCACTGACAAGAAATGACAGTGTGTAGCTTGCACTCAGCCAGACTAAGCTTCGAATTGATCTGTATAGGCCTGTATGGGCCTGTATGGGTGGCGACATGATAGTTCTTTCATCACCTTTGAAGACATTTCAAGATCCATATCTGAGCCAACCCGCTATCACAGGTGCCTGCATTTATGGATCCTGCTGCGGCAAGTGATTTTGCTTCGACACCCGAGTTTTGGCCACTGGTCATCAACACTTGCTGGCTTGTCACTCTAGATGGGTATGGATCAATACCTATTAATAGCATTTTTAGTGGGATGAACATCCATTTACCAGCTATTTTGATGTTCACCAGGGGCACAAGGTTTTGACACACTGCCAGATGGTCAGGTGTTTAAACATGTTCACATGGGTGTGGTTGAAAATAAGGTGCCCCCAGCCATCTGATGGCTGATGACATTTTTCTGAAACGGGCAATTTTTGGGTTTAGCGGTATACTGGTATACCATGGCATACCCTATTGTCAGACAAATTCAAATGATGGAAAGTTTCTGAAAGTTTCTGAAACGTGTATGGCAAATGTATGTTGGAGAGACGGCTATCCTGGTTAGATGGAACGTTGGGTTACATGCACGCGTTTTGAAGGCAGCATGTTTTTCTGATTTTCTGCATCATCTGAATCATCATGCCTGGTCGAATAACCCAAGTTTCTTTTTACCATCAATGGGCCATGTTTCACATTGTTTCACCCAGGATTTTGAGATATCTAATGATTTCTGCTGGCCATGCTTGGCCTAAAGATGAGCCTGAGGTTCGGTTCGGGGAGTGCAGGTGCCAAAGCGCATATGGAGACTGGGCAGAAATCTTCCCAGCGCAACAGGAGTTGTCCAATCACCGTTTCGGAACAGTGAATCAATCCCTTCAAGAGAATTCTCTGGTTGGTGGTTTGCAACATGGCTTTTATTTTTCATAATCTATGGGATGTCATCCTTCCCATTGACTCATATTTTTCAGAGGGGTAGGTATACCACCAACCAATTCTGATTTTGAAGAGTTTCCAGGAAACCGCTTTCAATAGGCCAGAGCGAGTTTCTCCTTTAGGTCCTTTCAGGATCTTGAAAAAGTTCCCTATATTTCCCTCAGGACTCCCACGTGCAAGCCACGCTCTCGGTACAAATTTCTGGAACCAAGCGATGGCGATTGATGCCCTTGCGACAACGCCAAGCACCTTTCTTGGCCATGCGGCTTGGAGCTAAAGGTGGAGCAGTTGATGAATCTTGATGAAGTTCATGGGCAAAAAACATGATTATTATAAATACATACTGTATATAATCAATGTATATATATAATATAATATAGCATGATGCATGATTATAGTATTAATGAAAGGATCTTTATTTCATATATTGGGGATTAGCATCATGCGTGGGGGATTTTTTTCCAGCCCAGTGCTCTTGAAACGCTCAGGATTTATGCTGATGGCCAGCCATATGAGAATCCCGAAGGCCTGGCTACGCATCAAAACAACCCGGTGATCATGTTTAAATTTAATGTAATGGGATATATGATATAGAAAGATACATATTATATACATGTTATATATGAAGATGGTAGACCTAAGATTTTTTTAAAGATGTTAACGGATCTTGATGATATGGCATGTATGGCATATATGTCCGAGAAGCTTTGGATCGATCCATGGTTTTTTTTTCAAAAAATCGAAGTTTTGGGGCCCAAATTCGCAGGTTGGACGCCATTGTTTGACATCACTCTACAGCCTGGAGACGGGCTTTTCTTTCCTCCGGGCATGGTGCCTTGACGGCTTGACAGGGAAGGTCGAGGGGGGGTGAAGACCCTGGGATTGGTTTTGAATGGTCGTTCCTGCAAGGCCTAGCAGTGACTCAGTGGCAGAGATGGGATAGATTCAGATAGAATCGTTTTATTCTTTCCAGGTTTCTTTTCAAAATTCGGTTCATGTTTGGTCATATCAGGGCACAGACCAAACGGATGAGACGGATGACACGGATGACACGGCTGATGAGGTTCACGAGACGAAGAACGTGGGTGAGGCATGTGCTGCCTCTGTCACCTTTCAGTTCAACGAACCGTGCCCGGGGACTGCGTGCTGACTTTCATGGGACATATATGTATATATATATATATATACCCTCTGGTTATTTAACATAGCCATGGAATCTCACCATTTTTAATAGGTAAACCATCTATTTCTATGGGCCATCTATACCATGGCTATGTTAAATAACCATGATGGTATATGTGATGTTTTCTAGTTGTCAATGCTAGTCCCATCTAGATGTGTTGGCTGCGGCGCAGGTACGCTGCCATCTTTTACAGGTGGGATCCAGGGATTCATTGATAGCACGTACAATGTGGGGCTCCCAAGATAGCTAAGTTGGTGAACAGAACTCCAATAACTATATATGATTTATGTTACTTATATGTACTTATAACTATATATAGTTAATGGGGTGAATCTAAACCAACTTATAACTGGGGGGCCCCACATTGTAGGACACTTGAATGGATCCATTTTCATGAATCATAAAAACACATAGACAATCTAATGAAATACATATAAATACATAGCATAAATATACATAAATCTGATTTAAGTGTGATCTTTGTGGCAGAATCAACCACCGAATGCGTTTCCAAACATCTTCGGTACGGAGCCGGCACGGAGAGAAATCTCGGTTGTGCCGTGCAAGGACCTTCTTCCCGCGAGTCCGCTTTACCGCTGACATTGGGGAGTCCTGGGTTTCTGAGCTGATCGAGAGATCCCGGTTTACCCCTTTTCACTGCCTTTTCACGGGTGAAAAGGTCCATCAGATCTCCAAAAACGCCATGGGATGGGATGATTTGGATGACACTTCCGGAGTGGGATTCCACCTCAAAACCCATATGCTCCATGGTGCTGGAATATTTACCAACATTTACCCCATAAATCACCCAAATGTAGGTAAATATACCAGCACCATGGAGCATATGGGAAATGCGTTGACACTTCAGGTGATCATCCGTGACTGGGCACGGCTCGGAATGGCGGGCGATGAGAAGGGTACGGGGGAGAGCTACGAAAAAGCCAGGCCGAAACGCGCGCCGTCCAGAGTCCAGTTTGGCTATTGATGGCTATATGGGGGTGGGTCAAAACCTATTATTATCAATTCTAATGGGATGAACATCCATTTACCAGCTATTTTGGGGTTCACTAGGTGCCAGGGTTTTGACCAATAGCCATATGATAAAATCAACTATGTAAAGGTATAACGGTAGAGTTTGGGGGTCTTTGATGTTCTTTCGGCCTCTGTATACTTAAGCGAATTGGATGAGATGACTACAACCTTACACTGAACAACATCAAAAACAAAGTGCGACTGGTATTGGAAAGGCAGCAAGTGATCTTCCTGACGAGACCAAACATGAATGAGAATGGCTGACTTTTTTTAATGTGTTTTTATTGATCCTGACTGGTCCATCAGGTGGATATCAAACAAGAAAGCAGCGTCAGCGTTCCTGTCCCTGGCACGGCAGCTGTTTTCTGGTTACATTGGTTACGCCCCATCAGGCAGAACAAAGATCTGGAGAAACATTTCCAGAAACTGGACAAAGATCGCAGCGGTTCTGTGACACTTGCCACATCTTGCCACCACCTTGGGAGAATGGATATGGCACAGATCCGTGATTTGGAGATTGACCCAGAAATCTCCAACAAGACCTGAAGATCACCATATAAGAACCACACTTTTTGGTGGTTTCAAATAGGGGCAATATTGCTTAAATCTTATCCACAACGGATATGATGGGATTGGTTGCAAGCCTGACCCAATCACTACCTACATACACGGCGGAAATTCGTGCTTCTTCACAGCTTCCAACAAGGATCAAGGTTTCCATCCAATTTTTGTCTTTGTCCAAGCACCCAACTGCTGTACTTTGTTGATCTTTGTTGATCTTTGTTGATTGGTCGTCACTGCCAAAATAACGGCCATGTGGCCATGTCAGATGCTGAATACGACATCGCTAAGGACCTCGGAGGAACTCCAAGGTCTTCCCTCTCCCTCCAGCGAACTCCAAGGTCTTCCCTCTCCCTCCAGCGCACTCGCTTGGCACGATGCAAACCGTGACAAGAGCATCAGCCACTTGGCAGTCGTATACACTTACAGAATCTTACAGATAGGAGCCGTGTTCAAGACATGTTGCGCAACAACAAAATGCAGAGTTCCACTTTCGATCCAAAGTTAGGAACTTCGGAAACAATCAACTTCTTAGATGATCTTAGATGATCTTAGATGATCTAAAATCTGATAACTTCCCTGTTGGCTCAGGCCTGGAGGAGTTTCGGGAAGGCTTTGCATTTTGGCGCCTCGGCCAGCTGGGTAGTGCTCGGGACGGGGACGGGGTGAACCAGCGAATGCCAGTCTGTGGATGTGTTTTTTTTTCTTAATGGGGATTAATGGTGATTGATGATGAATGCTTAATGGATGTCAGTGGCGATTCAGATGTTTGGTCGGTGATGTTGTTTTGCTATGGCATTCTGTAGTTTCAGAAGCAGGGCATGGCTGCAACTCCTAAGATTTTCCTACACACATCAAATTGTAGAGGGAAACTGGCGGTGGTGATAGCTGCCACTGGTTTACCAGCCACTGTCTTCAATTTCAATTTTTCTGAAGCACCTGGGATTTGCAATATCAGTTTGTTCACTTAGGGCTGCAGTGACGCAGCTAGCCGTCAAGTCTACCCCAAAGGCGGGGGGAGTGTGCGATGGGTGAGGGATGTCAACCAATGCAGGAGCTGTCAGCAGTCAACGGGACTTGCTATGCTTCTGAGCGGCTTTCCGGGTTACCATACCTTGAAGAGCCTTGAAAAGAGCCTTGAAGACAAGTTCGGGAGAAAGTTCTCATACTACAAAACCACAGTGTTAGGACCGTTCGGATGGTAGCAGGCTAGGTGTTTTGGTGGGTTCCAATGGGTTGCATTGCTGCAGGAATGGCGGAAGTTCCAGTTCATTGGGACGGTGGAAAACTTGGAGGACACGGGGATGGGGGACAGGCAGCTTTTCAACCCTTGAGGAGAAGGTCTTCCAAGTAAAAACCGAAAGCCATAGGAGACGTATTTGCCAAATATATCCAAATATGGTCTCAGAAGGTCTCAGATCTGTAAAGTAACTTGTATCAGTATATATCAGTATCACTTATCACATATTATTTTGACATATTTTGACTCACTGAAGTTTTGAAGCTTCGGCCGTGACATGGAAGAATTGGGCGAATCATCTTACAAGATCAAGTGAATTCACCTGGCCGGATGCAGGACATTCCTTCCCATCTCAGCAAGAAGATGAGAAAGGCGCGTGGCTTTTTGCCACAGAAACCTGTTCTGAGTCACATTTCAGTGACCCTGAAAATGGCAATGACATGCAAATATCATGAAATATCACGATTCATACTGGCGTACTATTATCATACACTCGAGCGAAAGATAGTGGAAGAGAACCAGGCAAATTTGTCCTGCGGACCAGAGGTTGTCGTTGGTTCTATTCTATGTATCTA
>CAMXCT020002995.1:22082-37082 GCA_947184155.2 Cladocopium goreaui | reverse complement strand
CCACAAAACGAAACCATGGTTTAGTAGGGATTGAGATCACATATTTGGGACCATTTCAGGGGTGTTCTATATGAACGGGGGGATCCAATTGAATAGGGGTGCGACATCTCATTGGGGCCGAAATTCGGTCAGGTGAAGGAGTGGATGGAGAACTCCTTGGGGGCCTCCTACAGCGAACGCACCTACACCAAGAAGATCCAGGTGTGTTTGGAAGATGCAGACTGTTTTGAGGTACATTTTAAGACACTAGTCAATATAGACTGGCTTCCAAACGCTCCCAGAAGGAAAATGGTCGAAAACCATTGTAAGACCTGTTGGACATGCAAGTAGTGCTTCGCAGAAAGGAAAAATGCCTGAGGAAGCGAACAAGTCTCTGTGTTTTTGTTTCCAGATTTTGAGTCACTCTACAAGTGTCATCCATGTCCAGCACATGGGATTGATGTCACTCTACAGCACTTTCCATATGTAATTATCATAAACATCAAAACCATTGTGAAAGAAATATCATAAACCATATGGAATATATAAACATATGGTTTCTATAAATAATATAAATATCATAAACATCATATGAAAAAACATCGAGCTTTCCATGGGCCAAAAAGGGCCAAAACCTGGGCAGTAACGGCCAGGATCATGTGGCAGCACTCATGGGCATGCCTTGGGAGATGGACAAGGATCGTCATTGCCTCATGATCAAGGTGCCATGGGTAGATCGTTCATCGCCCTGATATGGCTAGATCTGGTTCGTTAACTTACTGTAGAACATAGCAAAATTGTAAATATGAGATGATAACTCTTATGTTAGCTAGAAAGAAGATACTCCTTATGTAAGTTGGATTATAACTGGACTGGGATTATATATATATATAATTACTCATATTATAGATTATATATACATATGAGCTTATAAACCAGCTTACAACCAGGGGGGCGGGCCCTTCCTGTAGCTGGTTGGGGATTATGAACCAAACCATTGGTGTTTTTCATGGCTCAAAACGGGCATTTCATCGTTCAACTTGGAATACTTCATGGGGTGAATGACAATCACGGATTTCAACCACAGTTGCTTCTATGTCTTTGTATGCAACTGTTTGAAATCAACCACAGTATTTCAACCACAGTATTTCAACCACAGTATTTCAACCACACTGAAAGACTCCCAGCACTGGCAAAGCTGAAACATTTCCAGAGTTTTCTGGTCTATCAACGTTCGAACACAGCTTAGCAAACACCAAAGACCCTCTACACCGTGAACCAGTCCTTGTCAAAAGCACAATGTTAACAATTTAGGCTGCAACTTCCTTTTTCAAATTCTGGCGCAGCCACCAAGCGTGCAATCGAGGCTAAACGATACGACTCCAATTTGTTTCGTGGAATTGCACCAAACTCTTGGCACTTGATGGTACTTGCACGCTGTGCACGCTTCTGAATTCTAGACTGAATGGTTCTGATTCTATTTCTTGCATGCTACATTTTCAAATGCTTAATACTGGGGGGTGTAGATGACTTTCAGGGGTATAACTATGGTTTCTCACCACAAGTTGAGACATAACCATACACACCTCATAACCCCCATATACCCCCATAATTATGATTAAGTTATATACCCGATAATCTTAACTGCAGAAGTGCTGGATGGTCCCCCTGCAGTTGGAACACATTCTGATCCCGACGCCAACTCAGCGAACGAGTTGCAGGCACTTTTGGGGGTCTACAGTTGGCAGTAGATACGGTTGGGTGAGATACAAGCAAGCCATGGATGCCATGGATGCCATGATTTGCTCACAGTAGTTGGCCGGTCTCCAAAAATCTCCAAACATGTGAAGTTTTCTGAGTGTTTGAACTTCGGAAATCATAAAACTTATCACAAGGATGATATATATATATATATAGCTAAATGCATCTAAACATCCCAAACCAAACGCTTGACGGCGCTTAAGTTTTATTTTTTGTTTTAGCAGCTCATGGGTTTTCTGAAAGGGGCAACTCTATCGCAGATGAGAACTGCATAGCAGATGTGGCTGACGGAAAGGGAGAAGATCGTGAAAGAGCTGGACGGCAAAATGCTTTTTGTCACTGTGCTCTACGAGTTCCTTGGCTCCTTTTGGCTCCGCCACATTGGTTGCGGCCGTGCCATATCAGAAGCTATAGGCTATGCTCTAAAAAGTTGTGGTCAGTTTGTCATATACTTCCGCTTCGAAACTCATATTGTTTTAAGTCGGCTCCGGAATGTCGTGTGCCCATGCAGTGGCAGGTTTCCAGCCCGTTCTTTCTTCAGCTATTGGAAACTCTAAGAAACAGTCCATTGAATTCCATATCCTATTTGATCCTGTTTCAATATGGAGGTTTCCGAAGTGATTTGGGGGTACCCCCAAATCATCATCATCCATTTTAGATTAGGATGATCATCATGATCATCCATTTTCGATGGGGATTTTCGGGATTTACCATGAAACAAACCATCCATTTGGGAGTATTCAACCAGCTCAGTGACAGAACCAGCTGGCAATGTGGAACCGGTTCCGAGGGACGAAGACTTCTCAACGGACTTGGCGTCTGCCGAGCGGATTTAAGGGGCGGAAACCCCGGACCGGGGTTTCCGTAGGCGGATGTGGCTACCCCCATAGCTGAATGGTTTGTTGATTTCCATGGGAAAATCCCAACCTGAAATGGATGATGATTTGGGGGTAGCCCTATTTTAGGACACCACCATTTAATTAAACATATCAAAGTCAAAAAGGCCAAAGTAGTTTTAAAAAAACTTGTGCACCTTTCATTTGTTGATCTTGTTTCACCGGAAATGTGGCTAGGATTTGCCAAGGACTTCAAAGGGGCAGGGTTGTGGACCGGATCATGCTTGGAGTCATCAAACATGTCAATTAATGTCAATTATTCTTCCATCTAATCACATCTTAAAACCACAAAACATCATTTTCCTACAGAAGTTCACTCCCCACTACATCCCACTACATCCCACTACATCCCACTACATCCCACTACATCCCACTACATCCCACTACGTCCCACTACACCCCACTACATCCCACTACATCCCACTACATCCCACCACTCCTTGACCTTCATGTGATGACCACTTTCTATGGAGCCAGGCCGGATCGCACCAGCCCTTTCGGACGAATCGCCACTGGATGCATCGCAATGTATCCCGCTTCGTTGATTACCCAAAAAATGGAGAAAGGTGTCCGATTTGTGATGGTCATTACACTGTATTTGTGATTAATCATTGTGGATTTGTGAATTTTAGTTTTGGCCCAGACTTGGTGCATTGAACACTGTAAGAAGGCTTTGCCAGCAATACGATTGGCCACAGTCCATTGTCAAAGCTTGGAGCCACGCCGCGGTTCTTTGGCAAGGTGAGGTTTCCCGTTGCTAAGGAAGTCTTGACCAAAAAGAAGCTGGAAGAATTGATGGCACAGGGCGATGTGGACGACACTCCTAAGGCAGGCAGCGAGTTTGGCAAGGCCACTTGGCAATGAAAGAGGGGGGGAGGTTGTCACTTGAAAGCCTGCAAGAGCGCATGTTTGCAGGAAAATGATGGAACTTGCGATTTCTGCGATGTGGTTAAGAGAATCCAGTTGCCGCATTTCTCCTGAATTTTGGCACCAATTTTGGAGCTGACACATGTATCCAGGTATCATAAAGATGTAGACTCGAATAAAACATGATAGAATTAAAGGACCGGATAACCCCACATGTCAACTTCTTCCAACAAGCAGCAAAAGAAAGGTAAAGATGGCATGGGGAAAGCAGGAAATAGAGAAGAGATGGTGAAGGATTGGCGTGGAGCAAGTTGTGTGTGGAAGAGTAAGTACGAGTAAGTTGTGTATGGACAAGTTGTGTTGTATGCATGTATGTATGCATGTATGATGCATGTATGTATGTATGTATGGATGGATGGATGGATGGATGGATGGATGTATGGATGCATATATATATATATATGGAGTCAAATGGCTACAGAAGACGCAGGTACGACAATCTCATCCAACACAAACATGTCACAGTGTACGCAAAAGTGCAAGTGATGCAGCAGAGGTACATGCCCAGTCGATGTCACCAAGTACCACGCATGCCACGTGAAACGAAGGTGGATGTCTCCAAGTGCCACGCCAGCCACGCCACGCCAACAGCCGCGGCGTCCCGGCGCCACACCTAAAACCAAGCGCGCCACCAGAGCCAGCCCAGTGCCATAAGTGCCACGCCATGCCACGCCTGCCACGCCAGAGTAGAAGTCGATGTCACCAAGTACCACGCATGCCACGTGAAACGAAGATGGATGTCTCCAAGTGCCACGCCTGCCACGCCAACAGCCGCGGCGTCCCGGCGCCACACCTTACAAAAACCAAGCACGCTACCAGAGCCAGCCCAGTGCCACAAGTGCCACGCCTGCCACGCCAGAGTAGAAGTCGATGTCACCAAGTACCACGCCTCCCACGTGAAACGAAGATGGATGTCTCCAAGTGCCACGCCTGCCACGCCAACAGCCGCGGCGTCCCGGCGCCACACCTAAAACCAAGCGCGCCACCAGAGCCAGCCCAGTGCCATAAGTGCCACGCCTGCCGCGCCAGAGTAGAAGTCGATGTCACCAAGTACCACGCCTGCCGCGTGAAACGAAGATGGATGTCTCCAAGTGCCACGCCTGCCGCGCCAACAGCCGCGGCGTCCCGGCGCCACACCTAAAACCAAGCGCGCCACCAGAGCCAGCCCAGTGCCATAAGTGCCACACCTGCCACGCCAGAGTAAGTTGTGTGACGACAAGTTGTGTGTGAGCACGTGGTGTGATGACAAGTTGTGTGTGAGCAAGTTGTGCGCGAGCACCACGCCTGCCACGTGAAACGAAGATGGATGTCCCACGCCAGAGTAGAAGTCGATGTCACCAAGTACCACGCCTGCCACGTGAAACGAAGATGGATGTCTCCAAGTGCCACGCCTGCCATGCCAACAGCCGCGGCGTCCCGGCGCCACACCTAAAACCAAGCGCGCCACCAGAGCCAGCCCAGTGCCATAAGTGCCACGCCTGCCACGCCAGAGCAGAAGTCGATGTCACCAAGTACCACGCCTGCCGCGTGAAACGAAGATGGATGTCTCCAAGTGCCACGCCTGCCGCGCCAACAGCCGCGGCGTCCCGGCGCCACACCTAAAACCAAGCGCGCCACCAGAGCCAGCCCAATGCCATAAGTGCCACACCTGCCACGCAAAGTGCCACACCTGCCACACAAAGTGAATGTGGATGTCACAAATTGCCACGCCTGCCACGCAAAGTTGCCATGTGAAACTGTTGACAAGTTGTGTGTGGGCAAGTTGTGTGTGAAGAAGTTGTGTGTGAGTAAGTTGTGTGTGAGTAAGTTGTGTGTGAGTAAGTTGTGTGTGTGTGCAAGTTGTGTGTGAGTAAGTTGTGTGTGAGTAAGTTGTGTGTGTGTGCAAGTTGTGTGTGTGTGTGCAAGTTGTGTGTGAGTAAGTTGTGTGTGAGTAAGTTGTGTGTGAGTAAGTTGTGTGTGTGTGTGCAAGTTGTGTGTGAGTAAGTTGTGTGTGAGTAAGTTGTGTGTGTGTGTGCAAGTTGTGTGTGAGTAAGTTGTGTGTGAGTAAGTTGTGTGTGTGTGCAAGTTGTGTGTGTGCAAGTTGTGTGTGAGTAAGTTGTGTGTGAGTAAGTTGTGTGTGTGTGCAAGTTGTGTGTGTGCAAGTTGTGTGTGAGTAAGTTGTGTGTGAGTAAGTTGTGTGTGTGTGTTTGCAAGTTGTGTGTGAGTAAGTTGTGTGTGAGTAAGTTGTGTGTATGTGTCAGTTGTGTGAGGCGGCGGGAGGCGAGGCGGCGGGAGGCGGAACGGACGGAGGCGGCCGGGATGCAGAATCAAAAACAAGAACCCCACACAAAGATGTGGGGAACAATATGTACCCTCTGGCAATCAAGCATGGCAAGGGACAATCCATCATTTATGGATTAGTTTAAATTATTTTCCTATTGAACATTCCATTTATCTCGATTTATATTGGATTTCCCATTGCCATGTTTGATTGCCAGAGGGTATACATGGTACTTTCCTTCTTACTTTGTCGGGAATAATATACCACCACGTATGTCAAATTGGTGCCAACATGGGAAGCAAACGTAGCGTGTCAGATTGAAGAATTGTCAATTTTTTGCAGTGACAGCAAAAGTTACAAACGAGAGGTTTGGGATTTTTGTTGTGCAATCTGGCAGTCCTCTCATGCATTTCCCGAGGCTGCGACCCAGGAGGGTGAAGAGGCTTTGGGCAGCGTGTCTGGTGGAGAGACGCCCGATGTGAAGAAGTCCAAGAGCCATGCTTCGTTCCGTCCGAACCAAGGGAAGTTGAGCCGTTTCTTGGCACCACCTACGGTCGTGGTCAAAACAGGGAATCACATGCTGTGGATCTGTGGCCACCATCCAGCCATGTTGGGACCTTGGGCAACTTGCCACCGAGGATTCCTGACATCAATGGCTGGGATCCCAGAGAACAGTGACAGGTTGAGAGGTTGGAAAAAGTGGTCCAGCGATGAGAATTTCTTACTCATCTTATGCTGTGTGCTTAGATGTCACATGTCATGTATGTCATGAATATCATGAATGTAACGTGTGCAATACGTGGAATGTATCTAATATGTCTGATGTAGCTAATGTATTCAATGTATCGAGTGTAATATATGTAATGCAGCGTGGTGTAATGTAATTTGATGTCATGTAGTCTAGTGTGGCGTGAAGGAATCTAGTCTACAAGTAGTGTGTGTATATGTATGCATCGTATGTAATTATTCGAAGTATGCAATGTACGTCACGCAATATAGCAAAGTGATGTGATTCAACGTGATTTGCAGTGATGAATACATATATATATAACTCAATGTATGTATAAAATGTAATGTAATGTAATGTAATGTAATGTAATGTAACGTAGTAAAACGTAAAGTAACGGAGTGTAGTATATGTAATACATCGAAAGGTAGCGTGACCTAGTGCAATGTGTGTATTTATGTCACTATGTATTGATTGTATGTATTGATGCATTGCAGATATGGAATGTATGCAATGTAATTTAATGTCATGCAATATAATGTAAAATAAAGGCAACAAAACATTATGTAATGCATGTTTGGATAATATACAGTTCTCATGTATGTATATGTATCTGGCATGTATAAAAATCACGAAATGTGTGTATATAAAATATTCACATGATGCATTGTAGTGTTTTGGACCTATCCTTAGCATAATATAACCAACCAGAATTTGGAACAGCCCTCATATATGTAATGTACATATGCATATTACATTGAGATTTGTGTACCATATGGTGTACAGTATATAGTACACATGATTTTGTGCACTTTATGAAACTGTAAGAATACATCAAATTACTAACCTTTCTACATGATTTTAGCCATATCGACAAAAAGAAACACCAGGAACGTAAGAGTCTGGTAGGAAGATGCTACTGAATCACCAGATTTAGCACCTTGGAAACAAGCCTCGAAAGTTGTTGCAGATGAAGTCATGTTCCATTTGCAGACACACCCATGTCAATATAGATGGTTTATTAATGGTTTATCGAAAATTGCCCCAAAACAATCCGAAACAAGCTCTTGTTTGGGCATCCTTGGTGATTTCTTACCACTTAACAGTACAATTTGAGTGTGCACCGGTAACGTGCAGATGATTGCCTCTAATTTCATGCCACAATCAACATCAATCAACTGAGGTGCAGGAAGGTGATGAAAAACCACTGTTCTCTTCGCTGATCCTTGGCGTTTCAGAAAGCCGTGGCGTTTCATCACATCCCATCTATCGCCACCTGCGAAGCGAAGAATTTCACCAGCATACCTTGCTTTGTGAAATGGTTGTGAGTCAAAACCCTGGCACCCGGATGGTACCTAAAATAGCTGGTTAATGGATGTTGATTCTTCCAAATATGGTAATAGTAGGTTCTGACCCATCCCCAAATGACCATGTCTGGATTTCTGTTCTTTCTAATTCCAGCTCGAAGAATGATACCGACGAGTGATTTGAACTGTGGCACAGGTCGCGAACGCATAGGTTTTACTTTTTGACTTCCTGACTGAACAGAAAGCACATGTTGAGGAATCTGGTGTAGGTGAGAGTGATGCAGATGTTTAGGCTCCAACGCATCTCCAACCCATGAAATTTCAAGATTATCTTTTCTTGGAAGCACTGGGTTTCCATGCCTTTTTCCCAGAAGACGTGGTACAATGGCAAATGCTTTTCCCACAGACTTCCTGTCCTGCGTTTTCTGGACGCACCAGCTGCGTTGAGGAAAGAAATGGACCAATTTGCACCTTGACCAAATCAAGTGAGCGCAGAGTGGATAGACATACCAATTTCTTTGTGAAATTTGCGACTAGAGGTTCATAGAGTTGGATGATTTGCTCTAGTGTGATTTTGTATGTCAAAGCAATCTCAAAGTCAGCCCCCACTACTTCATGCTTGAAACTCCTTGTAATGTATTTTTCAAGTTTAAACACAATTCCTGTGACTGCGGCAGTGCAGCGCATGCTTTTCGCCTCACTGAGGGCTTCATTTGCGAGCATGACCAGGAGTTTAAGGTTCCCATCCCTGCTACTGTCAGCAAGGTCAGCAGCGGATGACCATTGCAGTTGAAACATGTGGATTTGCAACTAAGAACTAAGACTAGCTGCTACTGTAGTGCTTGATACTTCAGCAGCTCAAGTTGCGTAGACTTACCGGATCCATTGCTAGTGCCGGATCCATCCTGATCCCATTGGGTGATTCTGAACAAATCGTCTTCTTCGGCCGTTGCCGATCGATAACTGAAAACTCCAGTCGGAACGGCTTGAATTTGTCAGAAAAACACCATGGTAAGATGCTAATATCAATCGATCCCCTGAGTCCATCTGGTTCTTGATAGTCTAGTGGTTGCAATCTGTTGCATTAAATCCATCGATTCCATCTGGCTCCCGCTTTCTGAGCATTGTTAGCAAGTGCCCTCAACTTGCGAAGCGCTTGCTTCGCACCGATTCAGTTCAAGCTGATGGTGTGGTTCCAGAACGAGGAAAAGAGCAGACCAACAGATAAAGAGGGCCTTTGGACCGAAGAGCTCTTGGGGTTGTCCTGACATGTTTCTGGCCCTGTGAGTCCTTAAGTGGAGGATGCAAAATTTGCAGTTCAGATCTGTCCCAATAGTGACGTGCGTTTGACGTTTTGTCTTTGAAGTTTGGGAGTCCCAGAAGTCCTCTTGAGTGTGGTGAGGGAAACAACCATAATCACCAATATATTGGCAATATATTGGCAACATGCAACCTTCTTGGTAGGAATGTGTAGGAATGCTGCCCTGGATGCATTGGCTTGTGCCCATTGATCACACGAGATGATGTTTCAGAATCTCCAAGCAGAATCGGAAGTCTCACAGGGTCACTGCCAGACCCATGTAAATTTCTTAGATTTCGATTAGGCTGACATTCATTGATTATACCATTTACCATCATTTACCTATGTTTGCAATGCTCATATGTGTGCACGTCCCTGTCCATGTATGGATGCATACAAGCAGGAGGACATGCTAGTACCTGCACAACACACAATAATCCATAGCAAAACATGACAATACGAAGGTATAATCTAGAACATGGTGCGACATCGCATGATGTTGTATTGTATTCCGCATCTTTTTGCTATACATGCTTCATGGCAAAGCACTGGTACCATTTGCGCTTACCCCTTATGCTTCCCCTTATTTTCCCTGCGGGTTCCCTGCGCCGGCGCTGGCGCCACGCGACAGCTTCTCTGAAGCCTTTGACCTGATTTTGCCGGATGACGCTGTACTGATGGGTGACGATTTGGATTCTCGGCAGTTTCATTCATGGCTGCCCTCGTACAATCTTTGTACAATCTGAATGCCCATGTATTTGAATGTACAACATTGAGAAAGAAACGAGCATGTGTACATTATCATTGTAAGATACTATACTAGTACGTATATATGACAGTATCATGTAGAAATTATAAATTGGCTCAATGTGCGATCCAATGCAAGTGTTCTTAGCTGTTTTGAGCGAGTGACATCAAGTAACATCAAGTAACATCAAGTGGCATCAAAAATTCCTCTGCAAAACGAAATGAGAAATGGTGCGTGAATTGCAACACATCTGTGTCACTAACTTGGTGTGGGTTGGTCCTATGTCAGTCCGTTCCATCGGCCAAGGCGGACCAGAAGCGTGTCATGTTCTACACCACTTGGCACACCACACTGTCGCAAGGCTTGCAGAGGATCCAGGACGGGAACTGGGCAGCGACTGCCATGGCTATGTCACGGCTATGTCGCTAAGCACCGAAAAACATTGGGCGCATGTCAGGAGACTGTGGAGGACCCTGCGGGGCAGCACAGACTCTGTGATCACAGAAGTCAAAGAACCACATTGGCTGCGATCTACCCCGGTTGGTTGGTGACTATAGTATCTATAGTCATTTACCCTCTGGTAAACTAACATAACTATGGAAAATCACAATTTTTAATGGGAAAATCCACTATTAATGGTCATTTTCAATAGCTATGTTAGTCATAACCAGAGGGTAATAGGGATTTTAACAGCTTCGTATTTTGCCATGATCCCCTTGCAGACGTCTTGTGCATTCTTGACATTAATCATTGGGAGCATTCTTGAAGTAGAATCATTGCTAGTGCACCCAATATATAGATATTATAATTACGTAGATATATACATATTGTAATAGGGATATGTACATATATATATATATATAATCACCACCCCTTTAGGCTAATTGCAAGCAGGGGGGCGTTCCAAAAATGTAGATTGCAATTTTGCCCCCTCGGAATTTGACCGCAGGGGTCATGCTAATTGCAAGCGTGGACCCCCCCAACGTCAGAAGCCGAAGCCTAAAGTTTTTACATTTAGAGAGGGGGGGGGATGAAAAATAAAGGCACGTAAGAGACCGGTCACCCCGTACCCCCCCCCGAACCCCCCCGAACCTACCCCCTTCGGACATTATGGAAGGGGGGGGGAGGGAGGTAACAATTGTAAAATGTCTGACGAATTGTCCGAAAACAGTCTCCAAGAAGTTTGCAGATGTTTGTAATCAACCCACACCTAAGGTCCATATTTACTTGCAGAAACAGCTCAAAGTAGATGATAAAATCAAGATAAATCCATGTAACCATCCTACATCTAAGGTCCTTATTCACTTTGAAATTTGATGGGGTACATTCGAGGTCCATTTGAGGTACATTTGAGATATATTTGAGATCATTTAGGTGCAGAAATGGCTCACTTTTTTTTTGATATGACTTGGCTCTGGAAAGCAAAGCCAGATTCTTTGCCTCAATTTCAAGTAAGCATCCATTTACAAGTGGTTTTCTTATATACACTGCAAAGCAGTGAAATGATGGATCTACCATGCATTTCCTGGTTCTGCAGGGGTTGAAGCTTACAGTCAAACAGGATTACTCTCCAACCTACATTTTCCCTTTTCCAAAATCCAGTAGCATACCGATCCGATATTTTCACCTTTTTTTGCACCTTTCTGATCTTTCTGCGACATATCCTCAGGACCTTTTCAAAGATCCCGAAATTCTTTGCTTCCCTTCCTTTCTTACATCTTTCGGGTTCCTTACCTCCTATGTGATGCTTCTGTATTGTCTTCCCGTCTCGTTTATTCTGTCAAGTTTTTGGAGGGGACTGTTGTGAACCTGTTTCTGCAAGTAAATGTGGACCTTAGGTGTAGGATGGTTACATGGGTTTATCTTGATGTTCTCATCTATTTTGAGCTGTTTCTGCAAGTAAATATGGACCTTAGGTGTAGGATTGTTACATGGTTTTATCTTGATGTTCTCATCTATTTTGAGCCGTTTCTGCAAGTAAATTTGCACCTTAGGTGTAGGATGGTTACATGGTTTTATCTTGTTTTTATCATCTACTTTGAAGTGTTTCTGCAAGTAAATGTGGACCTTAGGTGTAGGATGGTTACACGGGTTTATCTTGATGTTCTCATCTATTTTAAGCTGTTTTCTGCAAGTAAATATGGACCTTAGGTGTAGGATGGTTACATGGTTTTATCTTGTTTTTATCATCTACTTTGAAGTGTTTCTGCAAGTAAATGTGGACCTTAGGTGTAGGATGGTTACACGGGTTTATCTTGATGTTCTCATCTATTTTAAGCTGTTTCTGCAAGTAAATATGGACCTTAGGTGTAGGATGGTTACATGTATTTATCTTGATTTTATCTTCTATGTTTTTTCTGAGCTGTTTCTGCAAGTAAATATGGACCTCAGGCATATGATGATTACATGATTTTTACACCTGTGCTGAATTAATTTCTCATTGGCAGGAGGCAAATTTGAAGACCTCCAACATCTATTTTTACATTTATTGAATTTCAAGGATTTTCCAATAATTTGCAAGGAATAATATACCTTCTATAAATCTATATTACATGTGTAAATGATGAAAAAGTGTAGAATTCATTGAAAATAACAGGCAATTGAGGCCCTCTAGGGATACAGATTGCAATTATGATTTTATGCAATTCTGCAGCTATTTGCAGACCTCCAGACTATTGTTCTTGCATTTTTTCCATGTTCTTACATTTGTTTCCGTAAAATGCAACTTGCAATATTGGACGCCCCCCCCCGGAAAATAATTGCAAGTCGGTAAAAGGTGGGGGTACATAATTGCAATCTACGAACCTATCAAAATGCAATCTTGCAATAAAGACGATGAACAACAAAAAATTGTAAGCATACATTTTCATAGGTCCCCCCCCCAAAACAACGTCTTATTGCAAGCTTGCATTTTGAGCGTCCCCCCTCCTTAAAAGGGTGGTGATTATATATATATATATACACATCTTGCATATACACACGTACATATATACATGTATAGTATATTGTGCATGAACGTGCAATTATCCATTTGGAGCAATGAATCACCGTGTCTCAGCATTCTTCACCTAGGTCGCCATGCGATCCCCATTCTACAGGTGTGGAAGGGCTGGTGACGATTAGCGACTATGTTGATATACCCTCTGGTAATATATGAAGAATCACCATTTATATAATAATAGGTAAATCATGATACATCATCTATAAACGGACCAATTTGCCACAAATTATGTCAAACAACCAGAGGGTACATTGAAATGCCCAGTGTGCACATCATTCAGTCTATTGATCAAATTGAGTGAATTCCCAGCTTTATTTCTTCCCATTGATCGCTGACATCGACACGTCCCACAGTGGTGAGGTTTAGAAAGAGGATCCGAGACTACTTCTCACCTCCGGTCACAAAGGCACAGCCCGTCACGGGCTGTGGCGTGGGCAAAGTTCAAAAGCTTGGCTACTGCTTGATCTAATCTTTTTGAGGATCATCTTGAGCTTCAAATGATAAGATCAATTCTTCTTGACAGAAATGTAGTTTGGAGACAAACTCCAGGAGACCATCTCCAGGATCTCTCAACTTGGGAGGATAATGGAAAATTGATGCCAGGCCAGGTGTGTCCCGGTCTCACAATTGGAGTCGGTGATGGTTTTGCAAAACGGGAATAGTTAGACCAGAAATGAATAGAAGATAATAGAAGTGATATAGAATTATTGCCTTCGAGACTTGCTGCTGGTGTTAACTTTCGGATTTACGCCAGTTTCTAAAAAGAACTTCAGGAAGTACCATGAGTTATAATCAAAGTTATTTTCCCTAATTTTGGGGCTTTGGGGACCCCCGAACATTTTAATAAATTTGGTGGTTTATGAATCCCGTGTTGACATCATACGTTTCAGAAAGCCACGAAATCGGCACCGTGCAGGATGATGTCAGGAAATCCATGGGTTTTGTGGACATGTCTGCAGGGGCTTCCCAGCGACCGTGGTGTATCCAATTTTTGCACATCAAGAGTTGGGATAATCAAGAATTCACTGATATTCACTGGAATTTCATCACTTAATCAATCTTAATCAGTTAATTCATGTTAATTCATAGCATCCATATCGATCTTGGTGTACATCAGTGTTTTTTTCGGTCTAAACAAGCTCCTTTTTTATTTCGTTCTTCACCTAAGAATTCTTAGGACATCGGACCTTGGGAGAATCGGATCGTCCGCACCCCAAGGTACGTAACATGACGGAGGAGGAAGTTGAGACAGATCGCAGCTTGGTCAACGCGGTCAAGGCAGGGGTAGCCTCTGGTAATACCCAAAAACGATGGAACATCAGCATTTTTAAAGGGTAAATCAACTATAAACGATATAACATTATATAAGTGGTTATATTCAATAGCTATGTGAAATTACCAGAGGGTACCAGTAGTACCGCACAAGGCGGTGGCGGAAGTTTCAAAAATAGGAAACCTATAGGAGAGGTTGGTTGTTGTGAATCAGGGATGGCAGAGCGAAGCCACGATGGACCAAAAGGTGCTTGAGGTTCCTCTCTTTTCTCTCTCTTTCTTCTGACTATCTACCTACCTACCCTAATACTATCATCATCTATGTATCTATTTATCTATCGATCTATCTCTCTCTCTCTCTCTCTCTCTTCCATCTAATTACCTAACTATCTAGGTTCAGAAGGCAACGTTAGGCAGTGGAGCCTGCTTGCTAGGCGCCGCTTCCGTCCTTCAGTGCCATGGTGTTTTGCTGTTTCAGAATCGCCCGCAGGCAACAGAATCTGTCGAAAAATGCTGTTTTTCTAGGATTTCAGACGACACGTTAGGGAGTTTTTTGGCGTGGTTTTGGAACTCGCTCGCCCTTCAGCTCGTCCTTCAGAGGCATGGTGTTTCGCCCCCGGGAGGTGATTTTTTCGAAGCTGTTTTAATGCTTTCCGTCCTTCAGTGCCATGGTGTTTTGCTGTTTCGGAATCGCCCGCTAGAACTTCGCTGTGGAGCTGTTTTGAGGGCATGGGAGCTGCAGTTTGGAGCTGGTTTCTTGTCGGTTCAGAAGGCAACGTTAGGCAGTGGAGCCTGCTTGCTAGGCGCCGCTTCCGTCCTATC
>CAMXCT020002995.1:0-21982 GCA_947184155.2 Cladocopium goreaui | reverse complement strand
GTTCGGTTCGTGTTGTGTAGTGTTGCAGGACGAGAGGTCTTTGACAGAATGGGTGTGGATGAATATCAAATAGGAATGTTATGTTGCAGCAGAGGGATTTGGTTTTTGAATATGTTTGAAACTGGTGGTGGGGCCGAGTGTTTGCAGCATCTAAGTAAGCAGTGTCCAAAACCACGGTTTTTTGATGACTAAAGTGTTTATGCTGTTTCTTGGATTGGGGATAATGATTATCATCATCAACTATTAGAATTCTTACATCTAACCAGTGTACAGTGAAATTGACAGATCCATTGCCAACGGCATTTTCATTTTGCGAAAATCACTTTCAGCTGTCGAAATCCAGTCGTGGCCGGCAGAGGTTCAATCAGCAGCCAAATGCCATTTTCATATGGCGAAAGTCGTTTTCAGGCATCGAAATTGAGGCAGTGCCTGCAAAACCCAAACATTAGCCAAACATCATTTTCATTGTGCGAAAATCAGTTTCGGAGTTGTTTTGGCAAAAAGTGGAAAAAAGTTGTAGTAGCAGCAGCAGCAGCAGTAGGAGTAGTAGTAGCAGGAGTAGTAGTAGTAGTAGTAGTAGTAGTAGTAGGAGTAGCAGTAGCAGTAGCAGTAGCAGTAGCAGTAGCAGCAGCAGCAATATAAGTAGAATGAGTAATAATAGCAATAAAGAAGTAATACTAGTTCTAGTAAGACTACGAGTAAGAAAAATAGTAGCCTCTCGTAAGCGGTTCCCCAGCAGGTATGGGTCCCGACCGGGCTTTGCCGAACAGGAACGGGCAGAGAGGCTAGTAATAGAGGTAGCAATATAATATACAACAGTAGGGGTGGTGATAGCAACAGTAATAGTAATAGTCGCAGCAGTAGTAGTCTAGCCGTACGAGGACGAATAGTATTAGATGCTTTCCTTAACTTGATTTTCACTGCGCGAAAATCATTTTCGGAGTTGTTTTGGCAAAAAGTGAAAAAAGTTGTAGTAGTAGTAGTAGTAGTAGTAGCAGTAGTAGTAGTAGTAGTAGCAGGAGTAGTAGTAGTAGTAGTAGTAGTAGTAGTAGTAGTAGCAGTAGCAGTAGTAGCAGTAGCAGTAGTAGCAGTAGCAGTAGCAGTAGCATTAGCAGTAGCAGTAGCAGTAGCAGCAATATAAGTAGAATTAGTACTAATAGTAGTAAAGAAGTAATATTAGTTCTAGTAAGACTACGAGTAAGAAAAATAGTAGCCTCTCGTAAGCGGTTCCCCAGCAGGTATGGGTCCCGACCGGGCTTTGCCGGACAGGACCGGGCAGAGAGGCAAGTAATAGAGGTAGTAATATAATATACAACAGTAGGGGTGGTGATAGCAACAGTAATAGTAATAGTAGCAGCAGTAGTAGTCTAGCCGTACTAGGACGAATGCTATGAGATGTTTTCCTTAAATTGATTTTCACTGCGCGAAAATCATTTTCGGAGTTGTGTTGGCAAAAGGTGGAAAAAAGTGGAAAAAAGTTGTAGTAGTAGTAGTAGTAGTAGTAGCAGTAGCAGTAGCAGTAGCAGTAGTAGTAGTAGTAGTAGTAGCAGTAGCAGTAGCAGTAGCAGTAGCAGTAGCAGCAATATAAGTAGAATTAGTAATGATAGTAGTAAAGAAGTAATATTAGCTCTAGTAAGATTACGAGTAAGAAAAATAGTAGCCTCTCGTAAGTGGTTCCCCAGCAGGTATGGGTCCCGACCGGGCTTTGCCGAACAGGAACGGGCAGAGAGGCTAGTAATAGAGGTAGCAATATAATATACAACAGTAGGGGTGGTGATAGCAACAGTAATAGTAATAGTCGCAGCAGTAGTAGTCTAGCCGTACGAGGACGAATACTATGAGATGTTTTCCTTAACTTGATTTTCACTGCGCGAAAATCATTTTCGGAGTTGTTTTGGCAAAAAGTGAAAAAAGTTGTAGTAGTAGTAGTAGTAGTAGTAGGAGTAGTAGTAGTAGCAGGAGTAGTAGTAGTAGTAGTAGTAGCAGCAGTAGCAGTAGCAGTAGCAGTAGCAGTAGCAGTAGCAGTAGCAGTAGCAGTAGCAGCAATATAAGTAGAATTAGTACTAATAGTAGTAAAGAAGTAATACTAGTTCTAGTAAGACTACGAGTAAGAAAAATAGTAGCCTCTCGTAAGCGGTTCCCCAGCAGGTATGGGTCCCGACCGGGCTTTGCCAAACAGGAACGGGCAGAGAGGCTAGTAATAGAGGTAGCAATATAATATACAACAGTAGGGGTGGTGACAGCTACAGTGATAGTAATAGTCGCAGCAGTAGTAGTCTAGCCGTACGAGGACGAATAGTATTAGATGTTTTCCGTAACTTGATTTTCACTGCGCGAAAATCATTTTCGGAGTTGTTTTGGCAAGTAGTAGTAGTAGTAGTAGTAGTAGTTGTAGTAGTAGTAGTAGTAGTAGGAGTAGGAGTAGGAGTAGGAGCAGCAGCAGCAGCAGCAGTAGCAGTAGCAGTAGCAGTAGCAGTAGCAGCAAGATAAGTAGAATTAGTACTAATAGTAGTAAAGAAGTAATACTAGTTCTAGTAAGACTACGAGTAAGAAAAATAGTAGCCTCTCGTAAGCGGTTCCCCAGCAGGTATGGGTCCCGACCGGGCTTTGCCGAACAGGAACGGGCAGAGAGGCTAGTAATAGAGGTAGTAATATAATATACAACAGTAGTGCTGGTGATAGCAACAGTAATAGTAATAGCAACAGTTCTTAGTAGCAGTAGTAGCAGTAGTAGCAGTAGTTTCAGTAGTTTCAGTAGTAGCAGTAGTTGCAGTAGTAGCAGTAGTAGCAGTAGTAGCAGCCAGCACTGATCATTTGCAATTCCTGCAGCACTTTGGCAGATTATGTTGCGCAGGAATCCATTCATTGCAGTTGATTCCTCTTTCCAATTTGATTTTCAATTCGCGAAAATCATTTTCGGAACCCCCGGAAGCTGACAAAATAATTTTTTTGAGAATGTGGAACCGGCTTGGTTCCATTCGGTTTGCGTAAGAATAATTGGCGGTTCGGTTCGTGCCCATTCGGTTTGCGCAAGAATAATTGGCGGTTCGGTTCGTGCCGGTTCTTAGCCTGCCGGTTCCTGAACGGTTCGGTTCCCGGTTCACGGTTCGTTTCCTAAGCCATACTGCATGATATATTTATCCGTTTGTTATTTAATAGTGATTATTAAATGGGTTATATCCATTTATTGGTGATTGATATCGGATAGTATATCATGGTAAAAACAATGGTTGATATTAATATATTGTTGATATTTTTCGCCCTTTTCTCCACAGAACCTGATGTTTGCTCCTGTTTTCGCTCCAAGCGCGCGAATCAGGCACTCAAGAAGGTGCTAGGACTGGTTGGACAACTCCAACGACTGAAGCCGGCGAAGGAAAGGTTCAGCCACCATCATGGACCGTCCCTGTTTTGCGATAATGATTGGAGAAGGTCAACCGTGCTGCAGCGCTTTCTGACATGTTTTCTTTAAGCATCTTAAAGTTCCAACAATGTAAAATATGCTGACCAACAAGATAATCAAGATAATCAAGATAATCAAGATTTTTCATCAAGTGTCAAAGTGAAGCAACACATGATTCATCCAGCATCATTGTGCAGGTTTTTCGAGATCATCCCCTGGATTTGGGCATCGTTTTTTTTATCGGTTCGATATTTGGGTCTGGAGATGTAACCTGTTTCTGGAGAAATGATATATTTTTTTAAGGGAATCATGCCAGTTCTGATCCCAAATGCCATTATGTCAGGTTTGTGAATTCTTGAATCAGAAAATCATATCAAAATTATGTGTATATATATAACATATGATTATGATTTCTCCAGGAGTCATGGCATGGTGTTCCTTCCGAACATTCTTTTCTGTGCCATCACGCTTTCCTACGGCGCCTTTGCCCATGGCATCCCATGGGCATCCCATGGGGATCTAGGAGACTTTGATCAAATGGTTCAGCCAACTGCCACTGACAGTGCCTTGGGACAAAATGGATAAAGTTCAGACGAAAAAATCTCTGGTCCCCTTAGTCCTAAATTTTGACCCATTCCCACATATTATATATAATATTATATATAATATTATATATAATATTATATATAATATTATATATAATATTATATATAATATTATAATATTGTATATATATATATATATTATCTCACCTCACCACTTCCGGCGCTTTGGAAAGCTTCACAACCTGACATGGTGCTGACACGGCGTGGTATTTCACCTGTGCAAAAACGTGGTAAATTGAGAATGAACCTTTAGTCAGGGTTTGGTAAATGTCCCATTTTGGGGATTTGTTTCACATCACTTTAAAGTATCTGTTGGAGATTATATCCCCAATATTTGGGTGATGTGAAAAATTAGGACATTTACCAACCCCTGTTAGTTGTCAAGAAATCAAGACATGTCCAGCCTCTTTACCCAAGGAAATCGTCCTTCAAAAAAGAACTTAGCAGCCGCTTAGCAGCTAGTTATTTGGTCCAATACAACATCGAAGCTTCCATGCCACAGGGTCGCACCATGGAAGCCATGCAGAGAATCTCATCGTTTCCATCCTAGGCGGCACTACCAAAATCCTTCATCTCAGCTACGGTGAGCTGCTGAAATGGGCTAAATGACTACTCTACTCCTAGTCCTAGTCCTACTAATCGTACTAATTCTCTAGAAGATTTTCCATAGGGTCCACCCCAAATTTACCATGGCTAGTCGTTTACCATCAATCCATTTTTTTGGGTGGTTTATGGCATTGCTTGCAGGTCCTAGAGAACCGACTGGGACAGGCATCGAGATCCGAGATTTCTTGGATGTCCGAAAGACCCGGCACGCCGGTGCCAACAAAAACCTTAGGTGGGTACTGTAGTAGAAGATATACAAAGTGAACAGAAGATAACAGAAGTAACAACTGTAGATAACTGATGATCATTCTAGGCTGAATGGTAGAAGATGGTAGAAGGAGCACCCCGAAAAAAGAAGAAACAACTAATTCATAGTGCATGCACGATGCAATGATGTGGCCGTTAACGGCAATCGAACACCTGCACATTCTTGGTTTACCACTTTACCCCAGAGGTGCTTTTCACAGATCCGCAAGCGCTCCCTGATTCCTCAACAGGTTCAACCTCCATAACGCCTTGTTTGTTCATGTTTTTTCTTTGCCTATCGTAGTGGTGTGGTGGTAGGAATGTTGCAGGGGTAACTCTTAGTATTATGATTTATGATGTTTACAATCCCATCCACTCTAAAATTAAGCACCGCTAGTGACCAAATATGCGTACATCTTCTACTAAACTGTGACTGGTTGGTGGTTTGGAATATGAATTTGATTTTCCCCATATTTTCCCCAATAGTTGGGATGATCCAATCTGACGAATTCATATTTTTAAGGGGGTAGGTCAACCACCAACCAGATATGTATTGGTAATTTAACATGGCTATTGAAAATGTTGATAGAAATAGTGGATTTACCCAGTTAGAAGATTGTGATGTTCCATCGTTTTTTGTATGTTTACTAGAGGGTAAACCGTGATTTCTTGGGATTTTCCCTGTGACTGCCCAGCTTCTCAAAATGGCCCTGCAGATGCAGCAGTTCATCACGCTCGCGCTGCTAGAAGCGCAGGTGGGGAACAACAATTCATCACCCTGTTAGACTTGGGGAACGCCATCAGAAGGAAATGGGAAAATCTTGAAAAGCTGGGTTTTGGTGGTTGTTTTGAACCATCGAAGTGGGGATATATGATGATATATATGTATATATATATATAATTGAACATAACCCCTTCACCCTAATATTAAACGACCCCCCAAAGAATAAAACCTAGGGGTAGTTTTTATTGTTAGGATGTATTTCTTGTTCGGGGGAGAAGCTGTCCCCTAGTATTAAACTTAACAACCTTAATGAAAGAAACTAAAAAATGAGATTTCAAAATCGATCATTTTTTTAATTGAATCAAGATACTGTCAAAATTGGATTTTGACGCTTTCATCTAATATTAAGTTTCTAAAAAATCGATGTTAAAATATGGACGACACTAATAAAGACCACCCTGGGGTCAACTAGTTTTTATATGTTTTTATTATTCAGGGGTAGAACCTTCAAAATTGACCGTGATTTTTAAGTTAGTTCCTAAAGGGGATCAAATAAAAGTCAAATTGACCAATCTGGAATTTCCAAAAACAAAGAATCTGGTGTAGTTTTTATTATTTGGGGAGGTTTTAGAAAAATAGGAAGAAAGGAAGAAAGCCGTGAAAAATGGGATTTGAGCCCAAATTTTGACTGAGGATAGCGGTTTGGCTCACTGAAGATATTGGAATATCATTACTACATGATGTTTGATGGGTTGATTGGTTTACCCTCTGGTAAACTATCAGTTTGCGAGCTGGAAAATCACCATGTTTAATGGGAAAACTCACTATAAATGGTCATTTTCAATAGCTATGTTAGTTTACCAGAGGGTATCTATGGGGGTTATTAGATGTTATTAGCCTGCCTGGTTTAGTCGGGATTTCGAAAAATAACATACGACATAAGCCCCTCATCCTGTCGGGATTGCCATTTACCAAGCAGTACTGAGATGGGATTGTGGTATTTTAGAATACTTTAGATGCTTCAACTGAAGATCACTCTGATCAATACTCAGAATTTTCTGGTGGCCACAAGTCAGGAATACTCAGTATAATGGAGATATAATGGAGATATGGAGTACATATGCCGAGACCCTCCCCTTCAAGTACCCAATGCTGTTTCACCGCTGCAGGGCGAAGGATTCACCCATCTGGAGGATGTGATTGCTGGGTTGCGCAGAGTGCTTTTCTCCGGATCGCTGGTGACACCGTACCTTTTTTATTTGTTTGCCAACTAGTGAAGTGATGGACTCAGGTTATATCATTGGATTTAATGTGGATTGGATGGGATATCAATCGCGTTTATTGTGATTTATATAGCTAGATACAACATACACTGTCAATCACTGTCATATGTGGTGTCTAAAAATGAGGTATATACCCACAACTTATGATGGGTTTTAACGAGAAACAATGATTGTAAACCGTAAAAAAATTGAAGTATCCAATTTTCAGATATACCCAAATCTTATTGTTCCAGGTTTATAAATGGTGGATCATGTTGGCACGAGTGGGTTTACCACGGTTTACCAAACACATATTAGATCAGAACTGAGAAAGATATGAATACAAACCACACCAGCCCGAAATCATCAGACATACACAAGAGTAACAAAAGGTCTGATATGTTTCTGATATGAGATATGCTATACTCAACTATTTCAGAATGGATGTGGCGGCAACGGCAACGGTGGCTTGTGCAACTTGTGCATCAAGCGTTGCAGGTGACCACACTCACTTTTAGTTTCATGGAAGGTGAGTGCAGGAAAACATGAGCCATTAAGAATACCCTAAGAAGACTACCTGGCTATTTGGAATTATGAAGTAACCCATCTGGGGGAAGCCATTAGATTTCATGAGATGGCATAGGCGTATTTTTAATGGTTCTCTTGAATTTGGTAATCCAAGACCTTTCCACATCTTTTTTAGTTGAGAGCCAAGGTTCCCGAGATCAACACGTAATCTCACAGCTATTTTCCCATATCCTGTCATGATTCTTAATGCTCTTAATGTTTGTATTTGTATTTTTCATCTACGGAGTGTTTTTGCAATACTATTTGTTTGGCTGGGACCGTAGGTGAAAAGAACATGTTCGTTTTTCCAAATCCTATTTTTTTTTCAATAGTTCCCCCAATCATTGGCCAATCATTTCCCAATAATTCCCTGGTTGGTGGTTGGGAACATGGCTTTTATTTTCCATTTCATATATGGGATGTCGTCCTTCCCATTGACGAACTCACATTTGTCATCATTTTTCAAGATGGTTATTGCACCACCAACCAGTTCCAATATTCCCCAATCATTGGCCATCGTTCAAACAGCTTGGTCAATTTGGTCAGCTGAAGGCCATGGCTCAAAAAGATGGCTTGGCAAGGTGCCTTCCCGTGGCCAACCCCAAAAAAGAGCTGAAGAGGTATGGGGAATGGTGGAATATTGATCGAATATTGGAGGATATATGATATGTGTATATATATATTAATAATATACAATGTGTATGGGTAATCTATAATATATACATACGTATATCGTATACATATACACATGATAATTATCATTATATTGAACTAGTGAAATATATGGATTGAAGTCCAGGCCTATCGGCCCCCACCCCAAGGAGCCCCACTCCATGTGAGCGGTTGCGCAAATGATGGGCGTTGCGTCTCATTATACCGTTTTAGTCACGAAAGTCCTAGTGTAATTATATTACAGTATCATTATTGTATATATATATATATACATAGTTTTTCACTCATTTACTCATTTGTAGATGATGTTCCCATTAAACGTCCATTGAGTTGGGGGATTTCCCATCGCTATGTTTGAGCACCGGACGGTACATGGTTTTCTTAACGACAACGCGAGGCACGTGCGGAACGCCCTCCGTTTGATGGATATTTGCTGGGGTGTCTTGGCAAAGTTGGTACCCTGCCTTATTCCCAGGATTCGTGGAGAATTTGAAGCTGTCTTGATCCTGGAATGGGCAACCAGATCATGATATTGGATCAATCCATTATCGCAAATCTGTTGCTCCAAGAAGGTGATCTATAGATTTATGATTCCAACATGAATTTATGGAATCGCTAATTAGTACAGTTTGGCTTCTCGTTACTTGTCTTATGTTCTTTTTGTCCACTTTTTGTCCAGTAAGTCAGTCCGACAAAAAAAGGTCCAAGAAAGTCTTCACTACGAGTTAAACACCTGAAAACTCATGGAATTTTGGCCTCTCTTTTGGGCCCCAAACTGATCCGCTTTTTTTGCCATGGGACAAGCCCCTGGGATTTCAGGCGCGAACCAAATTCGCTTGGAACATCAGCAGCACTGGCGCACTCGGCGCAAGGCCGCGCAATGGAAAATCCATGAAAATCCTGCGGTTTATAGGTGATTTTCCGATGAAACCTTCCGTCTTCTGGGGATTTCCCAGTGCTACGTTTGATGACCGGAGGGTATATATTATTTGATCTCTGTATATAATATACTAGTATGTGATATGTGTGTAAATATCATGTTTTTCGTAGAGCACTCCGGCGCAAAGAGAATTCAAAATCCACGGGATGAGTCTGAATCACAGCCATGATAGAAAAGACAAGGGACAGACCTTTCGTTGTTTCTTGCATCCTGATTATAATTATATATACTGTATATTATGTTAATCTATCTATCTAGCTATCTATCTATCTATCTATCTATTTTTTTATTTATGTATCTATCTATCTATCTATCTATCTATCTATCTATCTTATCTATCTATCTATCTATCTATCTATCTATCTTTTTTTTATTTATGTATCTATCTATCTATCTATCTATCTATTTTTTTTTATTTATGTATCTATCTATCTATCTATCTATTTTTTTTATTTATGTATCTATCTATCTATATATCTATCTATCTATCTATCTATCTATTTTTTATTTATGTATCTATCTATCTATCTATCTATCTTATCTATCTTATCTATCCTATCTATCCTATCTATCTTATCTATCTTATCTATCTTATCTATCTTTTCTATCTTTTCTATCTTTTCTATTTTTTCTATCTTATCTATCTTATCTATCTTATCTATCTTATCTATCTTATCTATCTTATCTATCTTATCTATCTTATCTATCTTATCTATCTTATCTATTTTATCCATCTTATCGATTTATCCATCTTATCTATCTCTTATCTATCTTATCTATCTTATCTATCTATATCTATCTATATCTATCTAATCTATCTAATCTATCTAATCTATCTATCTCCTAATCTATCTAATCTCTATCTATCTAATCTATCTAATCTATCTAATCTATCTAATCTACTAATCTACTAATCTACTAATCTACTAATCTACTAATCTACTAATCTACTAATCTACTAATCTCTCTATCTATCTATCTATCTATCTATCTAATCTAATCTATCTAATCTATCTAATCTATCTAATCTATCTAATCTATCTAATCTATCTAATCTATCTAATCTATCTAATCTATCTAATCTATCTAATCTATCTAATCTATCTATCTATCTATCTACTATCTATCTATCTGTCTATCTATCTATCTATCTAATCTCTAATCTATCTAATCTATCTAATCTCTATCTCTCTCTCTAATCTCTATCTCTCTATCTCTCTATCTATCTATCTATCTATCTATCTATCTATCTATCTATCTATCTAGCTATCTATCTATCTATCTATCTATCTAATCTATCTTATCTATCTTATCTATCTTATCTATCTATCTATCTTATCTATCTTATCTATCTTATCTATCTTATCTATCTTTTCTATCTTTTCTATCTTTTCTATCTTATCTATCTTATCTATCTTATCTATCTTATCTATATATCTATCTTATCTATCTTATCTATCTTATCTATCTTATCTATCTTATCTATCTTATCTATCTTATCTATCTTATCTATCTATCTTCTTATCTATCTTATCTATCTTATCTATCTTATCTATCTTATATCTTGTCTATCTTATCTATCTTATCTATCTTATCTATCTTATCTATCTTATCTATCTTATCTATCTTATCTATCTTATCTATCTATTCTATCTATCTTATCTATCTATCTATCTATCTATCTCTCTCTCTCTTTCATCTAAATACCCATCTAATTACCTATCTAATTACCTATCTATCTATCTATCTTTCTATCTATCTTTCTATCTATCTATCTATCTATCTATCTATCTATTTATCTAATCTATAGGCCTTGTGAACACATGTTGGTTTGGAATGTCTTCAAGATGCCGCCTGAGAAATCTCCTCCGACCAGTACTGTATTTTCAACTAATTGTTGCTGTTGCCGCTGTGTTAAATAACCACCACTGACTGAGTTGCTGCCGAAGTTATCAGTTGATCGGCTCTAGCAATTCGACGATAAAAGACATGCAGAATGCAGTGAATACAGAATTCTCAGCATCAAGGGTCTAAGGACCCAGACTTTACGGATCTGTGACTGAAAAGTGCTTATGAAAGTCGCAGGGGTTTCCTTTGTGGCGCAGGTACCCTCAAGGTTGGCCTTGTCGGTTACAATTGTTGATTTTCAGCCCATATTTTAGTTCTATCCGCAAGCCAATTAGTTAGTTTAAGCAACTTAGAAACCAACTTAGCTAACATAAAAATCACCCAACAATCATATACAATCATCATAAACTGATGAAACCCATCATTTGTTAATGATTAAGATTGTTAAATACCGATCATTCACCTGGACAAGTCGAAACCCGGCAGGCGCAGCTGATGCGTCAGCAAGGGCAGGTCTTGGACGATGAGGCGACCATATCGAGTCCGAAGTCATGGGGGATCCCCGTTCGTCAGGGGATACCCCCATTGAAATCTCTAATGGTGAAATAAATGGTAGATAAACACATATAAACACTATGGACTAGGGTGATAATATGGTGATAATACGTTAATCATATGGCTGACTACGTTGAATATATGGTTATAATATGTTGTCGTATAGTATGCTATAATACATTTGAATGGTCCATAGTATCGTACATAATATGGTACAAGTATATGATATGGTATATACTCTGGTATATAATATGGTCATGATATGGTTTTCAATATGGTGACAATATGGTGGAATATGGGTTATAATTTATAACATTTATGATGTGGGTTGTAATATGTTGAATGGCACCATTTATGCTTGCAAATCATGATACATGTTTACTGAACAGACGAGACCACAACATGGAACTGGGTAAACATTGGGTGGGTGGTTCAATAGCTTCATTCTTCATCATACCGTATACATGGGAGAATGTAATGCACACCTCGATTTTTTGGTGTGTATGTCCAAAGGTAGCAATGATATCTAACAGAGGTATTATGATATGTGATGGAATCATGAGATATCATGGGTGTGTATTTGTACCTGAGCCAAAAAATGTCCCTGATTTTGGAAGGTTTCGACCCATCGAATCTGGTAAATGAGGGCGGCAGCCAACATACTTGTACATATTTGATATATATATATATATATATATGTGATTATATATGTATTACGCATATATAAATATATATATTTACATATATATATGTCAAAGGGAACTAAGCGATAGCACATGTACAACAAGCATGTGATATATGCACGGGACCCCATATTGGCTCAAGACCCAGCAAGGAAAAGTGTCGCGTGCGTTGCTGTCTAATGGACTAATAAGCTCGACTACTAGCATTCCAGGGACTCAAACAGGGATAACATCCAGGACAAGGATCTATTTGTTCACAGGTTATCAGCCGTAAGGGCTCAATTCTCCCGTCGGGAGAGGAGTACCTGCGTGCTGGCAGCCGGGCTGTCCGAGCAATTGATTGTGGACGCAAAGGACCAATCAGCTCATCATCGCAAAGATGCAAGGTGGCAGCGGAGATTCACGCAACACACAGTTTACCTTCAATGAGAACACTGCTATGCCGGTCGAGGAGGTCACTCAATCTTCCCCTGGCGACACGGCAGACAGTGGTGGGATACGCTCTACCCGAACTACACAGTCCGGATGGCAAGTTACATCAAGCAGACGAAGAATATCCACCCAAAGTACACCAAGATCTTCTCGAAACAGTGCTCGAAGTGATGTTGTCCGTCAAGGGCATCGACCATCTCGAGGACGAACTACCCCAAGGGACAGATCCACCAGGGCCGTAACCGACCGAATTGGTGAGAGGACCGGGGACACTCGTGTTAAGAGGAGATCAACGGATACTTCTGTGGCTAGTGAACCTATTGCCATGATAGAAGAACTACGGGCACAATGTCAATCCCTACGTAATCAGTTGAACCACATGGAAGCATATGCTGCATCAAGAGATCAACTGATTCATGACATCGAGATCAGATTCACTGAGTATCTTCAGGAACACAACCAGAATGTAGTTGATGAGGTCAATGCACTCAATCATAGATTGTCATGTTCCGCAAATGAAGTTGCAGAATATCAAGCAGAACTAATGGTAGCATCTCAGGAAGATGAAGGTGCAACAATACGCGTCCAAGACCTTGAACGCCGAGGTGCCCTGATGGAACATGGTGCAAGACGGATCCATCAACGCGGTATGGAGATCCAGGAAGAGTACAAGGATGAAGTACATCACCTTCAAGGACTATTGGGTAATACGGAGGCAAGACTGCAGCAACTTCACCAGACCAATGTCTTAACTACCGATATTGCCAACCGATTGTACACTGAAGGTCAAGAAATGCAGACGGATTTCCAGAACTCAATCGTGGAATATCGTAATCGATCCGAAATGGCATCCTTCTCAAGCAATCAACTTGAAATGATTAGCCAACAACAATCAATTGCAGTTCATGAATTATCTGAACGGAATCAGCTATTGAGTGAAGCTCTAGTTCAGTCTCGTAAACAGGCCGAGTTGTATGAAAGCAGTATTGAAGAGATCACTAGGGAATCTAGAAAGAAGGTTTTCGAGGCAAATCAGGCCAAACTGGAAAGTGATCTGAAGCACCGAAATACTGAACATGATACTGTCAGAAGAATTGCATCGTACAGGAATCATGAGGCCGAAGCGATATCACACCTGAGGCTTGAATCACAGGCTAGTGCAAATTCGATCGCAAGGGCAGAGCACTATGAAGAGCTCTACGCCAACGAGCAGGAGATGAACTGTGAGTTGAAGGATGAGATCAAAAAGCAGAACGTGAAGTTGCGAAGATCATTGACTCAGGGTACTACGACCGACGGCCGTGGCCCTGATGAGATGCTTGTTGAAGACCTACGAAACCAAGCCAAAATAGCTCAAATTAGAGTTCAGGATCTAGACCATGAAGTTCATGAATGTTTACAGGAGAACATGTTGTTAAAAGAAAGATTGACTGAAGTTGCGGATGTAGGGGCGTCGTCCTTCTCCAACGCTGAAGTCCGAACTTTAAGGTCTGAACTAGAAAGTGAGCGCAAAATGAAATTGGCTAGTGGTGTTCAACAATATGACAGATCATGCATGTTTATGGGGGAAATTCAGGATAGAGATGAAAAGATTGGTATCAAGAATTCTGAGATTATTGACATGAAGCGTCACTTAGATGAACTGAGAAAAAGTCTCAAGGATTCTGAAACATCTATGTCTAGGGTCAGCCCTGATACACTTCCCTATTCGGCAGGCATCCCCAACTATGATCTCGCGTCAAGACTGGTCATCGACAAATTGGAGAATGAGGTGAGTGAGGCCAACTCTGAGAACACTATCCTAAAATCTTGGGTATCACAGATCAACAAGGAGTTGACCTACGAGACGAATGCTGCTCAATCTTACCGAGGACATGCTGGATCTTCTCAACAGCAACCTTCTCAATCGAACAAAAGAATCACCGATCTGCTGAAAGAAGTTGACAACAAGATCGCCGATGGAACTGAGAAGGACTATTACAAGCCTCCGAGCGGATGGGGCGGTCCGCCGGACCCTGATGGACCTCCTGACCCTTTCGGGCCCAATGGTCCAGGACCACCTCCAGAACCTCCTGGTTTGCCTTCAGTTCGAGGATCACAACGTGATTCAGCAGATGACATCTCCACAGCGGCGTACACGGCAGAAGAAGTACCGAGAATGTCAAGACGGGAGGCTGACAAAGTCTACGTTAGCCCATGGCCGAAGCAGCAGAACCTTGGGATTTGGCAGTCAGATCTCATCAAGAGTGTTGTTCTTGCTGCGAATGATGGAGACAAAGCTGCGTGGGAAGCATGGTTACAGCCGGCTATTCGACCAAATCCTGACATTGAGCTATTGAATGACAGTGGAGGGCAACGATATCAATCAATAGACGCCAAGTTGTCAATTGCATTGTCAAACGTTATAGCCCAAGCCGGTGATGTTGCTCGTCATGTAGCAATCAAACTGAGATTGAGAACACAGAGTCATAGCCGAAGAGGAACCTATGTTATGGGACGAGAAATCTTGGCTATGATCCTGGAACACTTCAGAACCCCAGGTCAACGAGAGACAGCCTTCACCATGGAGCACATCGTATCGATGAAATATCTCGGTGACTCAAACCTGGAAGTGTTCTATGAGAAATGGATGGAGATGGTATCAAACATGATGCCGGATGATGTACCTCCTGATGATTGGCTTCGTGATGCTCTATACAAGAAGATTCGAAATTCGAGTCTTATGATGTTCGACATCAAGCAGTACGAGTCATGGATTGAAGGAGATCAAAGACGAAGCTATCGATATCTGTTGGACGTCATCGAAAGGCACATCTCCAGAATTAGAGAGGACGAGCATGTGGCCGCTAGGGAGAAGTACGCAAGAGACTTTGCGGGCGGCGGCAAGCCTACTGCTCCTGCCCCGAATCCAACTGCTGCTGCACCAGACGCCAATCCGAAAGCGAAGCCTAAAGCCACTCCCAAGGAGAAGGCAGCACCTAAGGCGAAGGCCAAGGCCGATGCAGCTCCAGTTCTACCATCACCTCAACCGAAACAGCATGCAAAAGGAAAAGGGAAAGGTCAAGGGAAAGGAAAGGATCGAGCAAACAGCCGAAGTGCTAGTCCTAGATCCAAGAAGAAGATCCCATGCCATTTCCATTTCATCAAGAAAGCATGCAGAAAAGGCAAAGATTGCGAATACAGTCACGACCAAAAGGTGTTTGATGCGAACAAGAACGCAAAAGGTAATGGTCGAAAGCCAGGAACTCCAAGAAGTCAATCTCCAGCAAACAAGACCAAAAAGATTGATGAACCATGCTGGCACTGGGCCAAGGGCAAGTGTCGGTACGGAGACAAATGCAACAAACGTCATGATCCTCATCTATTCAACACTGCTCCAAACACCGAAGCACCAAGCCCAAAGGCTACTCCTGCACTTGTCCATGAATGGAGTGATGACGAAGGAACATTCCACAAGGTTGCATCGAATGTCGTCAAGAAGAAGGTCAGATTCGATGAATCCAAGATTTGCATCCAAACATATGTGAAGAAGGACTTCGTGAAGTGCAGCCGGAGATCCCAGACCATCCCCAAAAGTCATGGTAAAGTTGGTAAGCCCACCGATCAGATAAGGCAGGATGAGCAATGGTCTTATTCATGCAGACTAGCATCGAGCTGAGGGAAGGCAATGGCTATCCTGATCGATGAGAAGGGTGAGTACAGTGACATTGATGAAGTCCTGGTCATCGTCGGCCCCAACCTGGACATTCTGATCAGACTCGACATCGAGGACGGTGAGGTGTCCAGGGAAGTCTTTGTGGAGAACTATGTTCAGCATATTGAGGGTCGATATGGTAAAAGGGGCAACACAATGTGTATCACTGTTCCCGTTGAAGAAAGAGATAAGAGATTCATATTGGATTCTGGAAGTGGTCATGATCTCATCTCATCTACACGAATAAGTAGGATGGATCTACCAACATATGATGATAAAGTCGTCAACTTCCATACAGCAAATGGGGTAACATGTTCGACCAAACGTTCAAGTATCAAGTTCGAGGCATTCAACGAACCAGCAGAAGCTCATATCCTGGAAGACACGCCTTCTGTGATCTCCATGGGCAAGCGGTGCGTTGACCTTGGCTACTCATTCGTATGGCCGACTGGAAGAACCCCTTTCATGTTAGATCCCAATGGCAACATCATCGAAATGACTGTCAAAGACTACATTCCTTATGTGAGTGTCGATCAAGAGAAGAGAAAGTTAAAATCATCCTGTGTGGAAAAGATCATGGCAGTTCTTGATGATGGATGCTCAACGTCTGAAGGCGAAGGTCTTTTGGTCATTGATGGAGAGAGTGGGGATGAGCTTGAGGATCTTTCCGACTCCGTTGGACGATCCGATGTCAAATCTCCCAAGAGATCAATGAAGAAACGTAAGAAAGCAAAATTGAGAGGTGATCAACATGAAGTGGCTGTTGGAAGTGATGCAGGTGATGCTGAGGAAATGTCGTGCTATGCCGATGAGTATGCCGAGTTTGAAGATGACGGGTACGATCCCAGCATTGCACCTGATGATATCCATGAAGATCATCAAATTGAAGTTGAAGAAATTCCTGAAGATGGAGGAGGTGAAGATGACGATGATGTCATTGATGTTGATGAGGAAGATGGAGGAGTCCGATTGAGTAAGAGGGGAACTTTGAAGAATGAGGCAAGATCAAAGGTTCATCTTCTAACTCATCGCTATAAGAACCCATATTGTGAGTCGTGCGTGCGTGCCAAGATGAAGCACAGGAAGACGTTCAGAGGAGCATTTCAGCGCAAGCTCACAAAGTTTGGGGACCTGATCACATTCGACTATGTCGACAATCGTCGTATTGCTGAACAGGACTATGGCGACGACAAAACCATCTTTGTCATCAGGGATAGATATACGGGGATGCTTCAGTCTTACCCTTCTGCTAGGAAGGATACTGACGCAGTCATCCGGGCGGTCAAACAGTTCATGGGCCGTCGTAAGATTAGAGAAGCATACTCCGATGATGCCCCGCAGTTCGACAAGGCAATGAAGATCCTGAAGATCCCAATGGACACGTCCTTGGCCGGAAAGACCAAGCACAACTCACTTGCAGAAAGAACTAACCAGTTTGTGCTCGTTGCAACAACAACATGCCTACTTGAAGCAGGAATTCCACCATGCTTTTGGATGTACGCTATCAGATGCGTAAGCCACCTGCTTAACATCGAGCCCAACGACGATGAGGTGAGTTCTTGGTGCAAACTTCATGGAGAAGAATTCAAAGGGAAGATGATACCTTTTGGTGCCCTCGTGTATTTTAAGCCCAGTGGTTCACGCGAACGAGAACAACAACACAAGTTTGACCCTATGGGAATTCCCGGAGTGTTCGCCGGATACTCCATCGGTCCCGGGCTCCATTGGTCGAGAAAGTACAGGGTATGGGCATTATGTGACTGGAGTAAGCAGAACTTGGCCTATGATGCCGAGAAACCCATCGCCAAGCTGAGGACTCCGCACTATACCGAAAGGGTCGAATTAAAAGAACCCCTTGAATTCCCATGTAAGTTAGAGTATGAGAGGATTAATGTTTCCATTGAGGGATTAAAGGTGAAAGATCGTCTTGAAGGAAACCCAGAAATCCTACCGCCACCTCCGCCGGATGATGGTGATGACGATGAAGGTGGAGATGATGACGATGGTCATGATGGCGGTGGTGTACCTTCGTCGAAGGTCCCACGAGAACCAACTGAGGGAGAGTTGGAAGCTGAAAGGCACTTTGATGCAATATCTGAAAGAATGGGACCACCAGGTATCGATAAGCCTGCACATCCAGACCTTCATGTTCCAGAAGGAGGACCAGAACATTACTCCGTTGGGAAGGCTGGGGATGGGGTCGTTTACCTGAATGACGATGGTGAATGGGTGAAGCTCAATGCTCGCGGTCATCCATATCGTATTGATGAACGTGGTTTTCGCAGAATATCAACTACTCCAAGGCCTTCAAAGTATACTCCTGACGAGTGGAGGAAGATGTCACCGACTGTCAGAAAGGGGATCGCTAAGGCCGAAGAGAAGAAGATTGAAGCTGAAAAGGAAAAGAAGAAAAGTGACGCGAAAATCAAGGAAAGTGAAGAGCGAGCAAAGAGAAAAGAAGAAAAGAAGAAAGAGAAAGAAGCAAAGAAAGCCAAATCCTCCAAGAAAGACGATAAAGACGATCACGTTTCTGGAGTGGCCACGTCCCAAGACTACGTCCGAAGAGGCAAAGTTTTTCAATATGGAAAAGGGTCCGCTTCTCCCGTCGGGAGAGGGGTCTCTGCCTCTGCTCCATGTTATTCAGATCTATCAGACACTGATGTACCTGACGATGATGACTTTTTGATGGAGTGGGACGAATTGTCTGAGATCGAGAAGGGCAAGGGACCGAAGGCCACTTGGAACAACGACAAAGTGTATGACTTCAACCAGGGAAAAGTGGTGGCTGCTGCGATCTTGCACAACACCAACGAAGTACCCCAAGACGCTCGTGGCCTCAGTGATGTTTTCCTTCCATTTCCATGCATGCCGTGCATTAATCATTGTGATGATCATCGAGAAAAGATAGCTTCAAACGGTGATGGAATCAATATCAATAAGATGTTCAACACTGCAGTTGCAAGGCCTGTTGGTCGAAAGGAAAAGATGGAAAACGATGATGCACGTAAGGCTATGAGGAAGGAATGGTTAGGTCAACACGCTGCTGGAGTCTATGATTTCAGTGTTATAAGAGAATATGATGACGTTGTTCGTGAAGCAAAGGCAAACAAGACAGAGGTTCACATGGCCAGAGTACATGGTATCTGTGTTGAAAAAAACTACCAGTTGCCTGCAGGAAGCCCCAGTAGAAAATTCAAAGGCCGAGGCGTCTTGCTTGGTAATCAGGTGAAGAACCAATTCTGGGAGGCTGCTTTCTTCCAGGATTTGGGCAATTCTCCGGCTACTTTTGAGGCATCGAAATGGGCTGATTTCTATGGATGTCTTCCAGGCCATAATGTAAAACTTGCCGACGCCATTCAGGCATACATTCAAGCAAAACTAACCGGACCACCATGTTGGGTTGAGCTACCCGAAGATGCTTGGCCAGACGATGTCGATATTCGAAAATTCCGTAGACCAGTTGTAAGATTGGTTAAAGCTTTGTATGGTCACCCCGATTCGGGAACAATGTGGGAACAACATTGTGATCAGAAAGTTCGAGAACTCGACTTCGTTCCTGTTGGAGAAGAATGGCCTTCAATGTATTTTCACAAGAAACTGAAGTTACTTCTTGTCATCTATGTAGACGACTTAAAGCTGGCAGGACCGGAAGAGAACCTGACTAAGGGTTGGGAGATGCTCAGATCAAAACTCAACATCGAGCCCGAGACTGACTTAGGACTCTATCTTGGTTGTGTTTTGAGAAAGGGATCTACCAAACTTCATGATGGAACCCCGGTGTCAACCATGACCTATGACATGGAAGGTTTGTTGAAACTGTCGGTCGAGAAGTACTTAGACATTGTTGGAAAAGATACGAAGCTGAAACACGTATCCACTCCAAGTCTACCTGAAGAAACAAAGAAACATAAGTCTAGAGCACCATGTCCCGGGAACCCCAAGAACAAGAAAGTATGTCCATGGTGCACTCATGAATTTGATCCGGACGCTCCATTGTTTTATGAACAAGGAACCCAAGGGGAAGACGTCTCACCTGGGGAGTCTGAGAGAGGTGCATTAGCGCCACACGCTGCTAGCGTGTTGATGAAGCTGCTGTACGCGGCGAGGATTGCTCGTTTTGATCTGCTTCGTTCCATCAATTCCCTGGCCAGGAATGTAACAAAGTGGACCATTGATGACGATGCAAAGTTGTATCACTTAATGTGCTACGTGAATTCCAGCCTGTCTAAAAGAATGACTGGATGGGTTGGGGACAACTTCAATGAATTGACATTGTCTTTATTTGCTGATGCTGATTTTGCAGGGTGTGCCCAGTCCTTGAGATCAACTTCAGGGTCTCATATGCATATCCAGGGTAACCACACACGGTTTCCTTTGTCCGGGGGCAGCAAACGGCAAGGATGCGTAAGCCATTCAACGCCTGAGGCCGAAATCGTGGCAGCCGATGTTACCCTCCGTACTATGGGTTTGCCCGCAATGAGCATCTGGGAAACGCTGACGGGAAAGTCGCCCAAATTATTGTTCCATGATGACAATCAGGGCATGATCGGTGTAGTCAGGTCGGGTCGAACCCCACTATGCGGCATCTTGAGAGGACCCATGGCATAGCCATTACTTCCCTCCATGAACATTTTACTCGGGAGAACTACGTACTCATGTATGAGGTGACCTCGAAAATGGCCGCTGACATTCACACCAAAGGTTTCAAGAATCCGTTAGCATGGAAAAGAGCATGTATGCTCATCAACCTGTTGGCCCCTGGTGACATCGGTACGAAAGATCTGCTCGATATGGTCTCACCTACCACGGATGTTGATACCACTGTCCGACAAGTGTTTCAAACCAAAACTCAAGATGTTCCCAATTTTCCGTATACCGAAATACCTATTCTACCACCTGAGGTGTATCAGAAGGGTCTTTCTGGTAAAGAACAAGTACAACAACTACCTGGTATGGATCCCATATTAGTTGTTAAGACGCCAACTTTCTTTAGAAAACGACCACCTGGTGTATCATTGCCCCATGATTGTTTGAGAAGTACCTGGATACTTTCTCATGGCAAATGGATCAAGGTTGAGGATCGAGTTCCACCCGTTCAACAACAAGACCGTTTTGACCAATGGGTAGAACGAGCTTGTTTCCAATACCATCCGTGTCAATTTAGTATATCACCGTCGGTGATTACTAGGCAATCAGCTGGCGTTGTCTCACCGGGACACCCGGCGTCAACAGCACGACAAGGGCTCCATGCTGCCGCGGTGCCGACTCGTCAGACTCCAGTCCTGAAGTATCCTCAGTTAACTGTGGGGGTGGGTCAACTATTTTGTCATCAATCCCATGGAAATGACCCCACAACCATTCATGCAGCTCCTTGTGGTACTGCTCGGGTGATCAACACGCTTCTTCGAGTTGTTCATGGGGGGAGTTCTGGATGGGGTAGTCTTCCAATGGGATTTCCTCCGTCGGGGGACCCCAATGATGATCCATATCCTACAGAAAACAAAGATCCCAATCGACGACGAATTATCTTTGCCGGTGGTGACGTGATTGCTGGTAGGGTATCAAGGGACAAAGCCTATAACCCCACAACGTCATCAAGAAAGGGAAAGAAAATATCCAAAAATGAATGTGATCAAGATGAATGGATATGGAAGGATGAAACTACATTGACGAGAGTGCACAAGGTACCAAGAAGAAAGATGTTTACCCCCAAAGAGGCTGACTTTCTACCATGTAAGCTGAGAC
>CAMXCT020002994.1:0-79483 GCA_947184155.2 Cladocopium goreaui | reverse complement strand
ACGGTACTGCAACACTGAGGGCCCAATCTAAGGGGACGCAGTTCTGGTGAGAACGCGGGATGGATGCGTCTTTTGCTTCGCGGAAGCACTTAGAAGCTGCATGGGCTTCTTAGAAGGGTTTTGCTTCTTAGAAGCAGCCTCTTAGAAGTAGAGGCCTTCTTAGAAGATAAGTTTTCTTTTTGATTTAAATTGTATGTTTAACTTCTTAGAACCCTTCTGCTTCTAAGAGCTTCTAAGTGGCAAAATTCATCTTTTCAGCTTCGAAGAAGCCCCCCCGGAATCCATCCAGACTTGCATCCCCCTACATCAGCCCCTGAAACACACTGGCTTAAGTGTTATATAACTGTGATTTAATCAATCCATTTACCGTTTCTCATCACTGCGTTCTATCTCAACCACCTGACCTACGTGTTCTACGCGTCGGAATCTCAGTTTTTGGCGAATTCTGCCCTTCGTCCATAGACAACTAATAAACGTTCATTTTAAACGGATTTGTGGAAGAACAAGAATACAATCGATTTGTGTCCATTTCATTTCGTGGTATCCATGTTTCAATTGAAGTGCAGTTCTCTTCACTTTTTAGCACTCCAAAGTCATACTGTCCTTGCTCTATTTGTTCCACGCGTCGGCAACCCAGAAGTGTCACCTTCCTTATGAAGACATATGTATATATGTGTATACCGCTCTCCACACGCAAAGTGTTGCGCAATCTGCAACAAACAATTGATGTTCGTGAGGGACAAGGGCACGATAACTTTGGATTGCATCATATTCAATTATTTCGCTAATACAAACTTTGGATTGCATCATATTCAATCATTTCGCCAATAACAATTAACACCTTTTAATCTAACCATGTCCTTTCCATTTCGACTTTATTTATCGCGATTTCTTTGATCTACGTGGTCTACTTGCTCTACACGCAGTCTTTCAGAATTTGCCTTCCATGTGAAGGGGGTGCCCAACGGGCGAATGGTGCCCATAGGGCGAAGGTGGCCATGTGCCGAAGGATTTTATTGGCCGGGAACCCTGCTTCTTACTGTCATTTTAAGAGTTTTCACCTTCTCTTTCAAATCAATTTACAATTGAGAGGACAAGAGATCAATTTGAAGAGATCTAGAATATAGGAAGACCTATCACAAAAGTGTGCGGACACACATAGTTTGTGATGCTCGAACCAAGCAGAATGTCAAACACGGTAGGGACCTTATCGCTGCAGATGTGTGTACGATCTTGATTCATGTTTTCGAGGTTTTCTACTGAGCGAACACTTCAAACCAATCCAATAATTGAGACCATAGTCTTGTGAAGTACCTCCTTCGCCACAGCTTATTTTCACTGGGATGTGTTAGCTACCGACAGATACAAGGCGCATCTATGGGCTCACAGTGGGCCCCAGTTGTATGTTCACTAGTTGCCCTACATCGAGAGCACACCTACAGCATGTTTTTTGGACAAGCCATTTTTTCTGGAAAACTTTTTAGTTCCTTTCGTTATGTTGACAACCGTCTGCTTTTGGGTCCACAACAACTCACTGATCGCCTTCGACAAACTTGCTTTTGGAATTTGGACTTCTACACCTCGCCCATTCCTTTGGAAGAAGTACAGGGTTTTGATGCACTTGGATTCAACATCAATCCACATCAACGTACCATTACATCGGTATTGCCTTGGGACACAGTGATACGCACTTCCGCTGGCTTTGGACCTAGAAGCTCCATGTATACAGGTCTCATTGCTCGAACACGTCTAATTTTACAAAATACTTTTCCTCGTGAACTTCAACTTCCTCAAGTTCAAGACCTGCTCGCCCTTCATACCCTTCAGAAACCTAGATCCCGCGAATGCATTCCTCAGATCATTTCGATTGCCCGCAGTTTTGGACACAAATGGACCAGACAACAATTGACACCGTTTGACTGAAAAGAAGCCGTTGTAGCTGCATTTTGATTTTTGTGCTTTTCATTCCAATCGCAACTTTGCAACTGTTGCAACTGTTCAAACGTTTTTCTGCAACATCCCACCCAAAACGCCTGGCTCGCAGTGTGATATTTGTTTTTCCGTAATTGATTATATTCAGTTCTCCAGCTTAGTTTACGTCCGTTGTTCTACTCTATATGGTTCACGGTACTGCAACACACTGGCTTAAGTGTTATATAACTGTGATTCAATCAATCCATTTACTGTTTTTTCATCACTGCGTTCTATCTCAACCACCTGACCTACGTGTTCTACGCGTCGGAATCTCAGTTTTTGGCGAATTCTGCCCTTCGTCCATAGACAACTAATAAACGTTCATTTTAAACGGATTTGTGGAAGAACAAGAATACAATCAATTTGTGTCCATTTCATTTCGTGGTATCCATGTTTCAATTGAAGTGCAGTTCTCTTCACTTTTTAACACTCCAAAGTCATACTGTCCTTGCTCTATTTGTTCCACGCGTCGACAACCCAGAAGTGTCACCTTCCTTATGAAGACATATGTATATATGTGTATACCGCTCTCCACACGCAAAGTGTTGCGCAATCTGCAACAAACAATTGATGTTCGTGAGGGACAAGGGCACGATAACTTTGGATTGCATCATATTCAATTATTTCGCTAATACAAACTTTGGATTGCATCATATTCAATCATTTCGCCAATAACAATTAATACCTTTTAATCTAACCATGTCCTTTCCATTTCGACTTTATTTATCGCGATTTCTTTGATCTACGTGGTCTACTTGCTCTACACGCCGCTACCTCAGAGTGCCTTCTTTGAAAAGACCTGTCCATGAAGATGCAGGTGCGTATACACCTAATCCCAAGCATGAATTTCATTTTCGAATGAGTTCAACGTTGCTTATATTGACGTGATCTGCTTGCTTCATCAGGCAGTCTTTCAGAATTTGCCTTCCATGTGAAGGCCTTTGTGTGTGTGTGTACACTGCTATTCACATGCAGAAAACTACAACTGGACATTTGATGACTATGCACGTTATGTTTTCCGAATTCATGCGCCAAAGACTATGCACGTTATGTTTTCCGAATTCATGCGCCAAAGACTACTTAACAGCAGGGGGCTGCAGGGAATGTCATAGTTCTGCAGCCAACGAAGACGGCTATGACATTCTGTGATATCGATCCGGGACGCTGGATCGACGTACCTGCCTAATCATGTCTTTCCATTTCCGCGATGGGATGTGGCTAACCCAAGAACCACCTTGCCGATTAATGATTTGGACCTGGTTTCACCTGTTTATCAAGGATGATGGACTCAGGATTCTACCAGGCATGTACAACCACATCGTCATTGCAGTTCACTTCCAAAAATCAACAGTGTGTGTGTGTCAAGCTCTGTACCAAAGAGTTCTTCACCTTTTGCGGCTGACTTCAACTAACTTGTTTTTGGCCGCTTCAGACCATAAATTATTGATACCGTTGCGCCTTTAATTCATAGCAGGGGGCACAAGGACCTTTGGTGAGTCTTGTGCCAATGAAGACACTCACCTCAGGTTGTGAAAACGTACCTGCATGATGCACCTGGATGACATACCCAATGTGTTGGGGTCATAGCTGGTGGTCATATCCGTATCCGTTAGTACTCCATGGGATCAGGCTAACCCAAGAACCTGCATGCCGTCATTCATTCATTTCATGACCATGTCGGATTGAGAAATCCCGGTTTTTCTTTTAAACAACCAGACATCCAAATGTCAACGGATAAGCTTGGCCTTTTTAACTCGGTATGGCCGAGTGATGCCTTCAACCTACCATGAGGTAATCAGACTTTGCATTCATGATAAGAAACTGTCTTTCATGACTTCGCAAGTGTGTACTTCGGCCGTGGGATCTGTCAAAGTCCGGTCGTGATCCTGGAATTCCAGGCGTCGTATCTCCCCTGGGAGTGCGAGAATCCACAAGTGAATCTGACTCTTGAATTCAGCCTCGGTGGCTCAATGCAATGATTGAACGTGTGTCTCCGACACAAAGCGTGCATTTGAGAGCATAGATCCCGGTATGCTATCCGGCAAAAATAGCTTGAAATCACTGATTTTGAATTTGAATTTGACCATTGACATTTTTGGAGACTGATAGTCACCAATATGATGAATTCTCTGAATTCTCCACTTGAAGCCTCAGCATTGAATTCCAAACGGATGAATGGTGTTTATACACATTAATTCGTTTTGGTGTACAGTAGAATAAACACTAATACGTCACCACTTGTCAGCTGTCTAAGTAATCAATCCTTGTACAGTCAAAAAAGTTGTCATATTAGACAACACATTTTCCTTTTTCCTTTTTCTAGATACTTTGTGGCCGGCAACGTGGACCCAACTCCACCTCGGCCACCGAAAGCTCCGGCAAAGCCAGCAGCAAGACTGGCACTGACATCACATACTACTTCAGCAATTCCGGTAGCAGCCCCAGCCGCAGTTCCAGGAACGGTCTCCGTACCGCGTCGGCCGTCAACAATCCAATCTGTGGTGCCGGTTGGAGCAGATGATGACAAACAAGAAAGACGTACAACATCAAATTGCTCCAGATCTAGAACAAGACGTCGTCATCGAACATCCCATCATCGTCACCATCATCGTGATCATTATTCTCCAAGGTCCACTCCGAGATCTGAAAGAGGTAGGTCAGTTGGAACAGCTCGTTCTGTTTCTCAAGTTCACGGTCCACCACCAGGTCAATGGGACATTCATACTGGTCTTTGGGACCCATATGTTGGAAACATTACCCGGCATGGACCGGATGAAGCAGCGCTTCGAGCGCTCAGTGAGGCCAGATTTGTTGGAATTATTTGCGCAAAATCTGTTGCTGAATCTGTGTTTGGCTCCCAAATTTTGAAGACACTCCGCGATCAAGGGATCGATATCGATGCTACGGCTGAAAGCCTTCATCGCCAGTTGGCCCCTCAGCAGGGCATTCCCAATCGCACGGACAAACCGATTGAGTTTATGGCACCTTTAGTTCAATTCATAGCCGATAAACTCAAGGCTCAGTGTCCTGTAAAACAGGATACTGCAGCCATGCGAAAGCTTCAGGAGACCGAAGCGAAGCTTCAAGCTGCCAAGACCAAGCTTGCGCAAGCAGGCATTCTGGATACACCCCAGAGATCGCGGCGTACAACCGGCACTTTTGCTCCTGATCCCAAATTGCCAACGGATGATGATGATGGTCCTGGTTCTGCCGGTTCTGTTGTTTCTGATTCTCCTGCTGTTGTTTCTACCTCTCTCAGAAAGAGATCCACCGAGGCATTGGGAGCTTCTCCGAAAGCGCTGCCAAAGCAAAGGAAGCTGGCACCTATATGTTCAATAAGGCAGCCGCGTCACCAAAAGACGTGACCTCTGCCACACAATCTCCGACACAACTGACAATTCAGGAGATTTTGGAGCCAAAGGCACCAAATCTCAGAGAGAATCAGCTTTCCGGAGCCACCGCAGCCAATGTAAAGAAGTGGACCCAGAATTTCAACCTGGAAGCCCAGCAGATGTCCAAGAAAATCATGGATATCATCAAGGCTGCTAAATGCACCAAGGAACAGTTGCAACAGGCCAGCACTCAATACGGCCTTAATTTAAGTGACGTTCTCAAGCTCAGCATCACAAGTCTCCAACAGGCAGTTGCAGTTGGAGCAGCTGTCACAGCTTGACTAGCTATGGATGTTTCCAAACATCGGCCGAAAGCCGTTCTGGATTACATCACAGTTTTGAGATCCGTATTTATCAAGATCGTGCACTTTGTTCCCGCTGTCAACAAGTCTTGTGCAATTTGGGCCCTTGGTTTGCTTCATCTCATTTGTCTTTTCCATTTTGCATCACGCACGTATCATACCCAGGTTTGGCAGCGAAGACTGCAGAACCTTGGAATTAATCCAGAGAGTTACACTTTTGTATTCTTTCAATGTGCAGCTGTCACCTATCTTAAGATGCAGTTTAACCTTCCTAACTCCACTTCACTTTCGTACAAACCAGCTGGTAGATTTTATATCGGCCCCACATCCGTTGGAATGGCCAAGCGGGAATTCAATAGAATGGCCAAGTACAGACTGGCCAAAGATGGTACTCCTGTTCATGTTGAACTTGCTGTTAAGTACTGGAGTTTTACCGACTTTGTAATCATTTGGAACAGCCAGCGCGTGGTCGAGCCAGAAAACTTCTTGCATCAGCCATGAAGTTCAGAAATATGACGATCCCAAAACTGAATCGTCCAGCGACCATGCCATTTTTGGCACACTCCGATTTTTTAGCACAAGTTTCAAGATTTTTACGCAATCATGTCTTGAAGTACAAGGAAATTGCAATTCCGTTGCATCTTCCAACCTCAAAACTGAGGGAAGCTGCAGCACAGACACTTTCAGGTTTTCTACATAATTACAAGAAGTATGAGCACAAGCACCCTGTACAGGATCCGACCCAGTTGACATGTTCGTGCTCTCAATTGATTGCCAAAATTTCAGAAGATTTGGCATGAACAATGCAGTACTGGACTAAATTTCACGGTTGTCCTCCGTTCTCCCATGAAGATCTCCAAGCCGAACTTCTTCGACAGTGGACCGCTCACACCAAGGAGTTGCACGACAATCCCAGATTTTCCTTCCAGAATATCAAGCACCTCCTTCAATGGTATGTGGACAACAGATTTATTTTGTTTGACCACTGTTTTCGCTCCGCACTGCCCATGCAAGTGCTTTCCGATTGTTTCTTTTATCAAACGCCGGTGGAGTTGGAAACCGTCTAAGATGGTACACTCCTTGGGTTCACCATCGATGTGGTGCAACGAACCGTAAGGTACCAAGTACCTCCATTAGCCTCCATTATGGAAAATTCGCGACCTCCATTCTGCTGGCAGCATGCGTCTCCGCTTGTCCGGACTAAAGTCCCGTGCAACCTTAATTCGCAGATACACGTTTCTCAAACAATTTGTCCGTGACGATCTCAACCAACTCATTCAGCTGTATGTACAGAAAGGGTTCTCCAAAACAGACTGCCAACGCGTCTTGTACAGAAGGCAGTTCAAGCATACCTAAACTTTTGGCTTTGGAAAGTAGCTACTGATATGCTGATGAGGTTGCAAATGTTCCACTGCGGATTTTTACAAATCACTTGTTGATGTCTTGCATCTACGCAATTAAAGGAACACAAGCCCGGCTACGTGCCTTTTTGTGTGTGTCAAGCTCTGTACCAAAGAGTTCTTCACCTTTTGTGGCTGACTTCAACTAACTTGTTTTTGGCCGCTTTCTTCCATACATTATTGATACCGTTGCGCCTTTAATTCGTAGCAGGGGGCCGGTTGGAGCAGATGATGACAAACAAGAAAGACGTACAACATCAAATTGCTCCAGATCTAGAACAAGACGTCGTCATCGAACATCCCATCATCGTCACCATCATCGTGATCATTATTCTCCAAGGTCCACTCCGAGATCTGAAAGAGGTAGGTCAGTTGGAACAGCTCGTTCTGTTTCTCAAGTTCACGGTCCACCACCAGGTCAATGGGACATTCATACTGGTCTTTGGGACCCATATGTTGGAAACATTACCCGGCATGGACCGGATGAAGCAGCACTTCGAGCGCTCAGTGAGGCCAGATTTGTTGGAATTATTTGTGCAAAATCTGTTGCTGAATCTGTGTTTGGCTCCCAAATTTTGAAGACACTCCGCGATCAAGGGATCGATATCGATGCTACGGCTGAAAGCCTTCATCGCCAGTTGGCCCCTCAGCAGGGCATTCCCAATCGCACGGACAAACCGATTGAGATTATGGCACCTTTAGTTCAATTCATAGCCGATAAACTCAAGGCTCAGTGTCCGGTAAAACAGGATACCGCAGCCATGCGAAAGCTCCAGGAGACCGAAGCGAAGCTTCAAGCTGCCAAGACCAAGCTTGCGCAAGCAGGCATTCTGGATACACCCCAGAGATCGCGGCGTACAACCGGCACTTTTTGCCCCTGATCCCAAATTGCCAACGGATGATGATGATGGTCCTGGTTCTGCCGGTTCTGTTGTTTCTGATTCTCCTGCTGTTGTTTCTACCTCTCTCTGAAAGAGATCCACCGAGGCATTGGGAGCTTCTCCGAAAGCGCTGCCAAAGCAAAGGAAGCTGGCACCTATGTTCAATAAGGCAGCCGCGTCACCAAAAGACGTGACCTCTGCCACACAATCTCCGACACAACTGACAATTCAGGAGATTTTGGAGCCAAAGGCACCAAATCTCAGAGAGAATCAGCTTTCCGGAACCACCGCAGGAAGTGGACCCAGGATTTCAACCTGGAAGCCCAGCAGATGTCCAAGAAAATCATGGATATCATCAAGGCTGCTAAATGCACCAAGGAACAGTTGCAACAGGCCAGCACTCAATACGGCCGTAATTTACGTGACGTTCTCAAGCTCAGCATCACGAGTCTCCAACAGGCAGTTGCAGTTGGAGCAGCTGTCACAGCTTGACTAGCTATGGATGTTTCCAAACATCGGCCGAAAGCCGTTCTGGATTACATCACAGTTTTGAGATCCGTATTTATCAAGATCGTGCACTTTGTTACCGCTGTCAACAAGTCTTGTGCAATTTGGGCCCTTGGTTTGCTTCATCTCATTTGTCTTTTCCATTTTGCATCACGCACGTATCATACCCAGGTTTGGCAGCGAAGACTGCAGAACCTTGGTATTAATCCAGAGAGTTACACTTTTGTATTCTTTCAATGTACAGCTGGTAGATTTTATATCGGCCCCACATCCGTTGGAATGGCCAAGCGGGAATTCAATAGAATAGCCAAGTACAGACTGGCCAAAGATCGTACTCCTGTTCATGTTGAACTTGCTGTTAAGTACTGGTGTTGTACCGACTTTGTAATCATTTGGAACAGCCAGCGCGTGGTCGAGCCAGAAAACTTCTTGCATCAGCCATGAAGTTCAGAAATATGACGATCCCAAAACTGAATCGTCCAGCGACCATGCCATTTTTGGCACACTCCGATTTTTTAGCACAAGTTTCAAGATTTTTACGCAATCATGTCTTGAAGTACAAGGAAATTGCAATTCCGTTGCATCTTCCAACCTCAAAACTGAGGGAAGCTGCAGCACAGACACTTTCAGGTTTTCTACATAATTACAAGAAGTATGAGCACAAGCACCCTGTACAGGATCCGACCCGGTTGACATGTTCGTGCTCTCAATTGATTGCCAAAATTTCAGAAGATTTGGCATGAACAATTGCAGTACTGGACTAAATTTCACGGTTGTCCTCCGTTCTCCCATGAAGATCTCCAAGCCGAACTTCTTCGACAGTGGACCGCTCACACCAAGGAGTTGCACGACAATCCCAGATTTTCCTTCCAGAACATCAAGCACCTCCTTCTATGGTATGTGGACAACAGATTTATTTTGTTTGACCACCGTTTTCGCTCCGCACTGCCCATGCAAGTGCTTTCCGATTGTTTCTTTTATCAAACGCTGGTGGAGTTGGAAACCGTCCAAGATGGTACACTCCTTGGGTTCACCATCGATGGTTCACCATCGATGTGGTGCAACGAACCGTAAGGTACCAAGTACCTCCATTAGCCTCCATTATGGAAAATTCGCGATCTCCATTCTGCTGGCAGCATGCGTCTCCGCTTGTCCGGACTAAAGTCCCGTGCAACCTTAATTCGCAGATACACGTTTCTCAAACAATTTGTCCGTGACGATCTCAACCAACTCATTCAGCTGTATGTACAGAAAGGGTTCTCCAAAACAGACTGCCAACGCGTCTTGTACAGAAGGCAGTTCAAGCATACCTAAACTTTTGGCTTTGGAAAGTAGCTACTGATATGCTGATGAGGTTGCAAATGTTCCACTGCGGATTTTTACAAATCACTTGTTGATGTCTTGCATCTACGCAATTAAAGGAACACAAGCCCGGCTACGTGCCTTTTTGTGTGTGTCAAGCTCTGTACCAAAGAGTTCTTCACCTTTTGTGGCTGACTTCAACTAACTTGTTTTTGGCCGCTTCAGACCAGAAATTATTGATACCGTTGCGCCTTTAATTCATAGCAGGGGGCACAAGGACCTTTGGTGAGTCTTGTGCCAATGAAGACACTCACCTCAGGTTGTGAAAACGTACCTGCATGATGCACCTGGATGACATACCCAATGTGTTGGGGTCATAGCTGGTGGTCATATCCGTATCCGTTAGTACTCCATGGGATCAGGCTAACCCAAGAACCTGCATGCCGTCATTCATTCATTTCATGACCATGTCGGATTGAGAAATCCCGCTTTTTCTTTTAAACAACCAGACATCCAAATGTCAACGGATAAGCTTGGCCTTTTTAACTCGGTATGGCCGAGTGATGCCTTCAACCTACCATGAGGTAATCAGACTTTGCATTCATGATAAGAAACTGTCTTTCATGACTTCGCAAGTGTGTCTGTGTGTGTGTGTGTGTCTGTGTGTGTGTGTCTGTGTGTGTGTGTGTCTGTGTGTCTGTGTGCCTGTGTGTCTGTGTGTCTGTGTGCGTGTGTCTGTGTGCGTGTGTGTGTGTGCGTGTGTGTCTGTGTGCGTGTGTGTCTGTGTGCGTGTGTGTCTGTGTGCGTTGTGTGTGTCTGTGTGCGTTGTGTGTGTCTGTGTGCGTCTGTGTGCGTCTGTCTGTCTGTGTGCGTCTGTCTGTCTGTGTGCGTCTGTCTGTCTGTGTGCGTCTGTCTGTCTGTGTGCGTCTGTCTGTCTGTGTGCGTCTGTCTGTCTGTGTGCGTCTGTCTGTCTGTCTGTCTGTGTGCGTCTGTCTGTCTGTGTGCGTCTGTCTGTCTTTCTGGCTGGCTGGCTGTCTGGCTGTCTGGCTGTCTGGCTGTCTGGCTGTCTGGCTGTCTGGCTGTCTGGCTGTCTGGCTGTCTGGCTGGCTGTCTGGCTGTCTGTCTGTCATGCTGCAATGCATGCATGCATGCATGCATGCACACACACACACACATGTGCATGCATGCATGTGTGTGTGTATATATGTATATGCTTATGGCGGCATGGCATGGCATGGCATGGCATGGTGTATATATATATGGTATGTATTGTATGTGTGTTATGTATGTTATCCATGGTTATCTATGTTTATCTATGTCATGTATGTTATGTATATCATGTATGCTATGTAAGTTATGTATGTTATGTATGTTGTGTATGTTATGCAATGTTATGTATGTTATGTATATTATGTATGTTTTGTATGTTATGTGTATGTTATGTAATGTTGTGTATGTTATGTAATGTTATGAATGTTGTGAATGTTATGTATGTTATGTAATGTCGTGTGTGTTATGTGTTATGCAATGTTATGCATGTTATGTATGATACGTATTGTTCTGCTATGTTGTGTTGTGTTATGTTGTTATGTTATGTTATGCTATGCTATGTAACAATTTATGTAACAATGTGTGTTATGCTATGTTATGTTGTGTAAATATCTTAAATAAATAAATAGAGTTATTTATATATATATATAAGCACCTGAGCCTCCTTCGGTTTGACTATCTCAGTACCAATGCCTCGCCTGCTGGGAGCGCGTTCCTGCGAGCTGTTTGGAGCACTGACCTCATTGAAGCTCATAAAATCATGAGACTGGCTCATTAGAGAATTGAACTTGACATGTAATATATATATATAATGCAAGTATTTGTGCACCATGCACTCTCCAAAGATGGGCGAACAAGAACGTGTTACAATTGTCAGCTTACAGCAGAACCCCAGGAGAACGAAGTGCACACAAGCGCACGTTAGTGCACTAAACTACGCTAGAACCATGAGAATACCATGAGTACAGATTGAGTGCATTGACCAAACATGACCAAACATGATGAGTTTCCAACTCATCCAAAGACATATTTTCTCTCTATCGCGATGCATCAAGCCATTTTTCAGCTGAAGAGCTGTGCTGCTCGTGCTTGCAGTTGACAAATTGCGGACCGCAGCGCGAACCTTCACCGGAACCTCGGTGGAAAAAACTGCATGATAAATGTATATAAATGTAATATCAGTAATTTTATTCTCTTAATTTAGTAATACGATGTGATAAGTTTATAATATAATAAGCATTGATTCGAGTTATAATATGTTACAAGTAGCTACATCATTGTACTTACAATCATGCTTAAACATGCTTAATCATGAAAGCTACATGCTGCATCGCTGTCCATACTTTTTCATTCCAAAACATTGCATATCAGCACATCAGGGAGACTTTCATTTCGGCACAATCAATACTGGAGAAGGGCCCTTCTTTCCTATGTGTGTCCGGACATGGCGGGACTATAACTAATTACCAGTAATAACCAACCTGAAAGGGTTGCATAAAACTGAGAATGCATGTCACCAGCATACCATCATTTGGAACATTCAATTGTCCCAGGAGCAAACTTGACCAAAGCATGAAAGGACCGGGATCAAGCATGATCAAGCATACCAAGCAAGAAGCAGCCCAATGTCAACAGATCTTGATACCGACACAGCAAGGTCATGCGCTGACGTGTTCGCCGGGCTTTTTTGCTTCTGCTGTGAATGTCTGTTTCTACCATTTTGATCCACTTTGTACCAGTGTTTTCTGGACCTGTAGTGCTGTAGAGAGTTCAAACAAAACCATAATATGGAATTGCACTCGCCATAAGATCATTTGCGAAGCAATCAGCAACTACAAATATTGAGGTAGGCGCAAAATTGTCAAACATGTCAAACATTGCAATGCTCTTTAGAAATTGTACCAAAGAATTACCAAAAGGAATGCTACCAAGATGCTGTGAAGGACTGCCTTGCTGGCGCTGATTGGCGAGGTGTGCGAGGCGATGACCACGCAACAGGCACTGCCAGCGATTGACCGAAGGAGTATCGTGTTGGGACGTGCTGAAAGCCATGAATCCCCTGAGTTGAAAAAAGTGAAAACGCAACTCAAAAATGATTCAAACATATTCAAACAGTTCCAGTGCCTCGCACCTCTCTCATGACTGCGATTATGGCCTATTATATCTTGTTTATGCATCTACAATCATGATTCATGATCATGATTCATGATCATGATCAATCATGTGCATTTTATACATGCAAATAACATCAAACAACCAAATCTGTGACATTTGACGGCAAGGCACAGTCCCACCAAGGCTTGATGACGTTGAGGGGGTGGTTGGAGTTGCTGGACTCTTCGGGGTCAATACAACACTTCTTGGACTCAGCCCAGAGAGCGCCAAATGAGAAGGGACCTGAGAAAACAAAATCAAGTCACTTAAGTCGCGAGAATGGCAGGCACAAAGTTCGGCACGATGACAATGGACATCCCAAAAAGGATCAAAAAGGATGTTAAATGTTTATCATTTTTTTCATTGCAATTGGTGTACATGCATGCAACTATGTATGTCTGAGCTTCTGACATGCCGCAAGTGATGCAAAGGCGGAGGAGACAGCGACACACCAGAATAGTTGCGCGTAGGAGCCATGGCGCCGGCTTTTTTCCCACAATCGGCAGTCAATTTCAACTTGTCCGCTGCAAGCTGTGTCAATAATATACCAGTTGCGTTTCAATCACAAGTCAGTTGCATTCAATTGTTGTCTGCCAATTTTGGATTCAAATGATTCTTTGATGATCCACTTGTGGAAGCGCAATGGTTGCTCAGCCTCATCATTTGATTGGATAGCGTGTGGATGCATAGAAGCAAGTGTGCTTTCAACATCTTTCAACCGTGTAACAGTATAAGACTTCATGAGACTTTAATCAAGTCACAGCAGTTGGAACATGTCTGAATCCCTCAGGGCGTTCCAAAGGAAGCGCTGGTAGGTGATATTAGTATGGCGCCCCTCTTTTGCCACCTCTTGCAGCAAGGAATCGATTCCAACCAATTGCTGGAATCATGTCCCGCCCACGATTGAAAGAGTCTCAGGGCAGGACTTTTGCTGTGCGGCACTCTCTGCTTGAAGTGCCAAAAACAACAATAAGCGCATTGCAACAAACCCCGAAGGCAGAACAAGGATAGCAAATAGCAAACACTCAAATCTGAGAGCATCAGGAACGGAAGTGCCGATTGTTTTCGAATTGTCCAAATCACGATATTGTAGGCAGAAACACGCACACACACACACACATAGAACACACGTGAGTTTCCTTGTCGCTTTGCGCATTTGCTGGCTTGAAATTGACTTTGCACATGAGGCTCACAGTTTGCTGGCAGGGGATGTATTGCGGAGCAGCATCCTGCAGCTGCATCAATTATCTGAAACGCACAATACTGTCTACACCACGTTATTTTTCATTATTTGTCTACTACTACTACTATTACTACTACTACTACACACATATATATATATAAATAATTATATATATATATATAAATAATTATATAAATATAAATATATATATTTGATTATATTTGTATATTTACATTAAAGGATCTTATGCTAGGTTACTAATGCTTACCATCTTACAATACATTCTGCACCTGACAGTCTCTCGGGGCACATAGATAGCCACTGAGGGCTCATAACGAGCTTTTGAGGGAACAAGTGCCCCTGATACTGACACCATTTCTCTTGTTTGACACATGCTGCAGGATCTGCAGGATGACACCCAGGACAAACCCAGCCAAACCCTGAAAAATTGAGAATTTCATCTGGTTCGGTTGGATTCATTTCTTGCCCTTGTGTTCTCTTGGTATTCTCTTGGTCTCTCTCTCTCTCTCTCTCTTTCTCTCGTTTTCTTTTGTATTTCTATGTGCGAATCATTGCGAATCTCCAAAGATCGCCAAGATTTGGGGAAGCGAAACTTGGCCAAGTCTCGCAGCACTAGTTCGATCATCTCCACCCATATTGACTGCTAAACCCAGTTGAGGCGTTCGAGGCATCCTAGGCGAAGTGCAGGAGAATAGGATAGAATAGGACAGTACAAACATCTTCAAGAGTGAATGAGAGAACCAAAAAGAAACATGATCACCGTGCACAATCTTGAAGCGTCAATGGGCCCGGGATTAAATCGATCCAAGCTTCTGGTAGTCACCACACAGGCTCTTCATCTGCCGGTACACCTCAAGCACCTGCCTGAAGTGAAGTCAAGAATACACACTCCCACTCGGCTCTCACACTCGGACTGAGTCACCTTGCATTGCGAATAGGTACTCACAAACACCCTCTTTCCATGATTGCACTAATAAGCAATAATGATAGGTGAACGCTGCAAAGCATTGCAAGACTTGCATAGCAGTGCAAAGAGATAAAGAATATTGAAAATGTGGGCGCAGTTCGTTCGCCACAAACACTACCAGGGCAGGACCCTGGCCCTAGCGTACGGCAAAACTGCAGCAAAGTGCCAGTGTGAACGCTCCTATGTCTGTTGCAACAGCAAAATCGCGACCATTGCACATTGCAAGAGTCCTATGAGTGATTATGCAGTGATAATGACCCACCAAGTATCCACTACATCCACTACAATGTGTTGCGATTTGCCGTACTCCCTGATTGCGTTGTTTTGCAACTCGCAAACGCGGACAGCAACCCCCTTGGGTTTGGTGAAACTGCTTGCATGCTTCTTCTTACAAACGTCTTTCGACTGTTTCGATGTGTGAGCTGTTCTGGGAGGTAAAATGCAACCCCCACCAGCTATTATCCGCAAGAATGCCTGTAGCCATTTTCTGTGCATTACATGCGTTTTGCACCATTTCTATGGTTTATCGGGTACTAGTATCTTTTGTTTTTGCTGATCTTCTGGAGCTTGCTTTGTGGGCTACGTCTGAGAGTTGCGAAGTGTCTGCATCCTTTGGCCCTTTGCTCTTTTTCCAACAGCACCACATCCATAGACCTCTCTGAAATACATTGCAAACTTGCATCACTTGGAATTTGGAATCCATGCCTTGCATTGCAAGTGCAACCCCCTGACGAACATCACCTTCATGCAAATGTGGCAGTACGCTCCTACTTGATGAGAGACTTTCTAGCCAGTGACCCTGCTTGCTCCTATTTGCTATTAACCACGGTTCTCTGGCAGGTCGCAGAATCGATCCGCAATCCACATTGAGCGCTTGGCACCGGCTAGGTGCATGGCAATGCTCTTGAAATACGGGACTCTAAAATGTACATACAATATCATACGAGTACAATGTTGCTTCCTTCCGGAGAAAATGACCATGATTATGAAGTACATATCCTGCATAGTCTTAGTTGTCTGATCCAAAACATTGATCAGAAAACACATACCAAACAAGTCCAAGAACCTTCATACTTGAGACAACAACCAAGGGAGGACAATTCTGCGGTCAAGAGGTGTTTGAAGCAACAGGGGCCAGGGAATCTGCATAGTAGCCCGCAGCGCGCAAGCCTTTGTAGGAAGAATGTTTGCCCCAAAGCTGTGTTTTCTGCAGTTGCGAGGTCATCCAATTCCAGGATATCTCAACATATCTCATATTGAACCCATGTCGGGCCTTGTGGAGATGATTTTCATTTTGTTTTGACAATATGTTGTGCCATGGGGGTGCCCATGTTGCTTTCAAATGAGGTTTTGGTCGCCCAAATGGCTAGATGCTGACTACTTTCTGGGCTCCTTTGGCGCCTCCTTCGCCGAAATGCGCCGATTTTGTTATGTTGCAATATTCTCCAATGTGAACAGGCAGGATCACACATCATGAGACATCACCAAACATCTAATCTAAGTTTATGGGGCCTGTAACCTTTTTTTTAAGCCCAATGCCAATACGGTGCAACAAAGCCTCGACAGGGGGGCAGAACCTTCTGCAATGACACAATCCATATACAGGATTAGAATGGATTAGATGGATGAATGTTCTGGAATGATCCCTCCTTTGTAGGGCCAACATGGTTCTAACATAGGCTTTGGGTAAGGGCCTTATGTCAATCTTGTAAATCATGTGTTTTTTCTTTCTTTTTGAGTGTCTCTTGGAGGCGTAGCTATTGCTTTAGACAGCTTGACTTGCAACTGTGAAAAAACAGCTACCAAAAAACCTAAATTGAGCCTATTTCCAAATTCAATCAAGGACCTCTTCCCGGCTAAAGTTTTAGTGCTTGCTCTGTCCAAACTAAATGCCGGGTGCACGCGGGCTTGTCTTGCCACAGCTGTTGTGGAGTGGTGAATTTTGTACGACTGGGAAATGCCCTGGAGAGCATTACTCACTACTGTAAGTCCTTTGAGGGTTCCAAGCGAGGACAGCTTCCTTTTAAAAACTATTGGAAAGGCATTCGGCTGCATGCTGTCAGTATCTTCCACACTCCACACTTTCACCTTCTTTCACCCATGTGCAACCCGGTCACTTCACCCCGGTTGCTCCCACCGGGTGGCCGAAGGAGATCAAGCCACCTCCTGAAAATCAGCAAGCACAAAAGAAAAAACAGTTCACCCAAAACACAGAATGTTCACACATTATTTTTATTTCTTCTGTGTTTCTTGGAGGAACGCCTGTGCGTCTCATTTGTACTGTGCTTCATCTGCCAATTCTCTGTCACTATGATGTGTCTGCTCAATGGTCACATACCATCTCGTCAAAGCACACCACTGCGAATTGCTGATGCAGAACTCCCGCCACCTTAAGGAACAAAGTCTTGAAATACATGAAGCCAGATGAAACCAACATTTGCTTGCACATTCTCCTGTGTTGACTGGGATCCTTCCTTCCAGGGAGGTTGCGCCCGATTTCACAAGCTCGGTGCCTGAATGCCGACCGCACAAAAACACACTAGCAGTCACTAATCACTAACACCATCTAAAACCTGCAATGTTAAATGTTAAAACGCAGTTTCAGAGAGGCGGCAATGCATTATCAATCATTATCTGTCATCGAGTCCTCTCTCTCTCTCTCTCTGACCATGCATGGCTACACGGTGACCCTGTGCCTCCCCGGTCCCCTGATCATGATCTCTCTGGTTCCATCTGATTCCCACTTCTCCAGTTCCATTGTCCTAGCCTTTCCCGGGCTCGGCAAGACCTATAGCCTCATACATGAGGATCTCCGCGATTGCCTTGGAGTTTCAACTCGGCCAAAACAATTCGTAAATTCAATGGTCCATTTAACTGAAATCAGGGTCCTGTGCACTGTGCCATATCTCTCTACGTGGCCAATTAAGGCTATATCTTCTTGTTCCATACCCTCAACTACGAGCCAGGGACCCTGGACACAGCATTATAGAACCTTTTGGGGTATCTGAAATCATATTCTTTTAGAAAACCACCACTTAGATATCAGAACTTTGCACCTCCTGAAACAAGTGGTACGTTAGGGGGTCTGAGATCAAATCTTGACCTAGCAACAGGGGTTCTGAGATCAAGTCTTAACCTAGCAATAGAATGAAGATATGGTCTCAGACCCCAAGCTATGTGTATGAGACCTGCAAGGGCCATGTGAGTGCTTTGGTTTGAAATGGTTTGAAGTTGGGAACTTCCAACACTCAAAAAAAAATATTTTTTAAAAAATAATCTTCTTGACCCAAGAGGTTCTGAGATGTTTTTTTCTCTATGTAGTGTTGGCTGATCTTTGAGGACATGTGGGAAGATATGATCTGAGACCCCAAACTATGTGTATAAGACCTGGCCATGAGAGTGCTTTGGTTTGAAAGGGTTTGAAGTTGGGAACTTCCAACACTCAAAAAAATATATATTAAAAAAATAATGATCTTCTTGACCCAAGAGGTTCTGAGATGTTTTTTCTCTATGTAATGTTGGCTGATCTTTGAGGACATGTGGGAAGATATGATCTGAGACCCCAAGCTATGTGTATGAGACCTGCAAGGGCCATGAGAGTGCTTTGGTTTGAAAGGGTTTGAAGTTGGGAACTTCCAACACTCAAAAAAGGATATTTAAAAAAAATATATATAATCTTCTTGACCCAAGAGGTTCTGAAATGTTTGTTCTCTATGTAGTGTTGGCTGATCTTTGAGCACATGTGGGAAGATATGATCTGAGACCACAAGCTATGTGTATAAGACCTGCCAGGGCCATGTGAGTACTTTGGTTTGAAAGGGTGTGAAGTTGGGAACTTCCAACACGCAAAAAAAATATATTTTTTAAAAAAAAACTTGACCCAAGAGGTTTTTAGATTATTTTCTCTATGTAGTGCTGGCTGATCTTTCAGGACATGTGGGAAGATACGATCTAAGACCCCAAGCTATGTGTATGAGACCTGCAAGGGCCATGAGAGTGCTTTGGTTTGAAAGGGTTTGAAGTTGGGAACTTCCAACACTCAAAAAAGGATATTTAAAAAAAAAATAATATAATCTTCTTGACCCAAGAGGTTCTGAGATGTTTTTTCTCTATGTAGTGTTGGCTGATCTTTGAGCACACGTGGGAAGATATGATCTGAGACCCCAAGCTATGTGTATAAGACCTGCCAGGGCCATGTGAGTACTTTGGTTTGCTTTGGTTTGAAGTTGGGAATTTCCAACACTCAAAAAAAAAATATCCTTGACCCAAGAGGTTCTGAGATGTTTTGTCTCTATGTAGTGTTGGCTGATCTTTGAGGACATGAAGGAAGATATGATCTAAGACCCCAAGCTATGTGTATGAGACTTGCAAGGGCCATGTGGGTGCTTTGGTTTGAAAGGGTTTGAAGTTGGGAACTTCCAACACTCAAAAAAATATATATTACAAAAAATAATAATCTTCTTGACCCAAGAGGTTCTGAGATGTTTTTTCTCTATGTAGTGTTGGCTGATCTTTGAGGACATGTGGGAAGATATGATCTGAGACCTCAAGCTATGTGTATGAGACCTGGAAAGGCCATGAGAGTGCTTTGGTTTGAAAGGGTTTGAAGTTGGGAACTTCCAACACTCAAAAAAATATATATTACAAAAATAATAATCTTCTTGACCCAAGAGGTTCTGAGATGTTTTTTCTCTATGTAGTGTCGGCTGATCTTTGAGGACATGTGGGAAGATATGATCTGAGACCCCAAGCTATGTGTATGAGACCTGCAAGGGCCATGAGAGTGCTTTGGTTTGAAAGGGTTTGAAGTTGGGAACTTCCAACACTCAAAAAAAAATATATTTTTTTAAAAAAATAATATTCTTGACCCAAGAGGTTCTGAGATGTTTTTTCTCTATGTAGTGTTGGCTGATCTTTGAGGACATGTGGGAAGATGTCAAAAGTTGGCTTTGAATAAGGTGTATATATATATATATATTAAATCTATCTATCTATCTATCTATATATATATATATATATGTGACAACATATAGGGTTCTAAAATCATAAGGGGTAAAGTTCTACAATCATCCCAGGGGATGATTTTAGAACCTTGTGGTCGACCCCTCCAGGGGTACCCATTCTAGGTAGCTCGTACTTGAGGGTATCTTGTTCCCACATTGAGAAGTGCTGTGCAGTAGCTTGGCTTCAGTCAGGACACGAAGCAATCATGTACTTCTGCAACATCTAGGTCGCCAGGTCTCACCCCAGCTGTTGCCAACATTCGGGAGACAACCTTGGAGGCATCAAACAAACATAACCAAATCCAAAACTGGCTGCATGCATCCAAACGCATATCCTATCAACACGGAGACTGACACCGAAGACTATATCATATAATGTGAATACCTAAATGCATGTATAAATGAACAAATAAAAACATATAGTTATAAACAAATATAGATACATGCAATGCACACACACACACAACACATACACATACACATACACAGACACGTGCACGCACACACCCGCCTCTCTACATTTGTAAATATATATAAACCATGATATGCACATATCAAATGTCATTTGTACATTTGCACATGCATCCACAAGTGGATAAAGAAATGCACGCGTACGCACGTGCATACATACATACATACATGCATGCATGCGCGCACACACACACATGTATATATGTGTGCACACGCACGCACACACACATATATACATATACAAATACACTTGTAGAATATATTATCGAAGGGAGTTTAGAAGCCAAACTTCCGACAATATGGACAAATCGAAAAGCAGAGGTGGGAAGAGTCAGAGAAGAGAAGAGAAGAAAAAAGAAGATCAGAGAAGAGAAGAGAAGAAGAGAGACGATCAGAGAAGAGAAAGAGTCAGAAGAAAGAAGATGCAGGTGCGCGAAAAGGTAGAAAAGTCGTGATTCACTGTATTTTTCAGATGATTTGTGGCTCCGGAGGGTCGAGAAGTAGCCTCGCTAAAGCGGCCGGTGCGGAGCCATCTGGCCAGATGAGAGATGAAAAATTGCACGCCGTTGTGGCGCGAAGCACATTTCGAAGTCAAAAAGTGCAAAGCACACCATTCTCATTCTCGGAGCACTTTTTGGAAGTTGCCATGTCGAAAAAGTGCATGCCGTTCTGGCGCGAAGCACATGTCGCAGTCAAAATATACAAAGCACTTAGTTTCGGACAGCGTTTGGAAGTTGACATGTCGAAAAAGTGCACGCTGTTGTGGCGCGAAGCACCGCATTTCCACTTCAAAATGTTAAAAACACACTCGGACCACTTTTGAAGGTTCAGATGTGGTTTTGCGTGGCAGGCGCAAGGGATTCTGCACCTTGCCAAAAGTGAGCAAAACGTGAGAGCTTTGTAGCATTTCCAGAAACGGTGGCAGGCCTGGGGCATTTGAAGGGGATCTGGAAAAATGAATTTCGTATGGCAGGCGCAGTACAAGAGACACGTTCGGCAGAGATGTTAGGAGGTTAGGGCGCTGATTTCCTGAGATGGGGTGCATTTGGGATTGTCAACCACTTTTTCGTGGCAGGCGCAGCACTTTTCACAGATGGAGTGGAAAAATCGTAAAACGCATTGGTACGGGGCCGTCAGCTCTGCACTCAACTTTCCAATATTGAAGGACTTTTGGCTTCAAGTAGGTGTTAACTTTTTTGAGGTAGGTGTTTGTTTTGTGCCAAGCACTGGCACCACTTCAGAATCTTTTTGTATTACAGTCTCAGTCTGGTATCATGGCAGAATATATGTCAGATTGAATTGATTGTAGACTAAATGCCAGAGAAGGAGATGCCAGATGAATGTCAGAAAACTGGTTTTGTCATTGGAGATTTAAACTCTCTGTCGATAAAATCCAAAAGTCCAAACATAACAATAAGTTTGGGCTTGCAATCGCTCGTGGCTGAATATGAGAAAGCAACGATCAGACATACCCCATTGGCATAAAGTGGTCAGCGCTAAGAGCGCTATTACTATTATAAAGTGGTCAGCGCTAAGAGCGCTATTATTATTACTGTTACTATGAAACTTCCACATGATTGTCAACAGCCAGCGCATCTGTCGAGTGAGTACTGAAGCGAAACAATACATATAAAAGCACATGTCTGAAAATCTCTTGACAATGATGCAAGAATGACTCTCAAGCTGGTTCCTTTTGTCGGCCACGATGTGCACTATGTCGACTATGTCGATAAGCAAAAGACCCAAGATTGGGACATCAACGCAATGTCCTGTCAGATGGTGCTTTCTTTCGAGAAGCAAAAATTGATAGCAAGGTTGTGTGGACAAAATGTTTTCGAGTGTCACCTATTTGGGGCAGCCATCTGCATATCAAAATCGTAGGCATTTTCAATGCTACCTGTGGTCCAAACTGCAATGTCATTGCTTATTGAGTTTGCAGCACTGACCTGCAGCAAGGCAAAGCTTTTTGGTTAAATGGATCATGGGCTTCAGCGGCTGCAGCCCCTTGACTGTCCAGCGCACATGCCAAATCAGACTTGCGCATTGCAAATCACAAAAAGTACCAGCTGTTTCGCGTGAGGCGATGTTGGTGAAGGATATAGTCTCTTCTTTGCCGGGTTTTTCTGCTCCTTCATCTGCTCCATCTCGTTTCGTCGGCGGCACAAAGCAAATTTTGTGGGTCAACTTGAAGTCAAACAATGTCTGGCCATCAGTTTTTTGCCCAGAAGGTGTAGCCTTGTGGTAGCAGACAGTAACCTCAGGCTTGATTTTTCTTTGGTTGAATAGCACTTCTGAAATTGTCTGCACAGCACCGTTGAGGCAAACCAAGGCATCTGAGGAAGCAATGTGAAAAAGCAAAGCTTTCTCAGGTAGTGTGTCACCTTCCTTGAACAACTTGAACGATCCCCTGCCAAATCCAACCAAAGGCGACATTGCTTTGAGACTGAGCTCATGGGAGGTCTGGTTGACCAAATAGAGCTGGTGGTTGGTGCGGATCTGGAATCCAATGGTATCTTTTCCTCCAAGCTTCGTCTCAAATAGAAGCGTCTCTGCAATTTTGTCACAAGGAAGCAAGCATTCTGCAGGCACTTCCTCCACTTGACACCTTTTTGGGCTCGGTTCAGCCTCCGATGTTTTTTCTTCACTGTTTTGTCTCTTGTTGTTGGGTGAAGAATTGTCTGCATCTTCACTCACTGAATACTTTTCCAAAAATGCGTCAAGCCACTTGGAAAATTCATCGCCGAAATCTTCATCAGAACGCCACTTCAGCATCAAGTGCTTTGGCAGCACCAGACTTCGATCTTCACCTTCACCTTTCTCAACAAGAAGATTGGTAATTGGAATTGCGGGAAGTGCATCCAGGAGGTCTGGGTTGACTTCTTTCTGAAATGGCTGAGCACCAGGAATTTGAAAGCCTTCCAGCTTCACTTTCTCCACCAACTCTTCGAGCAAAGTCGCGCGAAGCCATTCCAATTCTTTGGCCTTCTCTCCGACACCAATGTAGAACAAGCTGGTCCCAGCATTCAATTGGGTCCGGAGGCGGCAAAAAGCACCTGCAAAATCACCAACTCGGGGGAAGAGGTCCACGATCAGCACAGCTGGAAATTTCTCCAGGTCAACTTGGTTGAAGGCCTTGCGAAAGACCTCTTCTGCAGCAGGACGGCCAAACTGACAATGCTTGGCTGCTCCAGAGATGTGATTGCTTGAAGTTGTGCTTGGGAGGCTGTCATCAGCCATGTCTTCCATTTCCTTCAAGTCCTTGGCGGCCATTTGCTTGCAAGGATCAGTTCGCCCAGCCTTGCGAAGCTCCGACTGAAAGAAGGCATTTGTCTTTCCAAGGTCAACCACATGACCTGGGAAGGCCCAACGAGCAGGGTAAAGCAGAGGTCGGCTGTCTCTCTGATCGCATCTGTCAGAAAATAAGACGCTGAACTGATGGTCCAAGTTGTGCCCTCCTTGTGCCAGCAGCTGCATGCACGCATTTTCCTCCAGGAATGTTTTTCCTTTCTGGTACGAAAAGGTAGGTGCGAAAATGATTGCAGCCGAGTTGGTATTGTCGTGCAACGCCCACGCAAGGCAGTTGATGTGATCATTCTGCCGTCCAGCTGGAAACAGACAGGGTGCGGTCCAATTCATGAGGACCAAGGTAGGAACATCTGCAGCTGCACCAGCTGTGTTTTGGTTGCGTAGCTTTCTCACAATTTCCATGCGAAATGAGAGGACCTGTGGAACGATGCTATCACTTCCCTTGTTGACTCCTTCCCAGCACAGGAAGCGAACACAACCATCAAGATAGGCTTCCACTGATTCCACGATTTTCCTGTGTTCAGAAACGACATGTTCCTGCTTCGCATGCTGGCGAGCCATTGCCACTGATGCGACCTTCGATTGCCAAATTTCGAAGACCTTGATGTCATAGTCCATTTTCTTCACAACATGGTCGAACTCATCTCTCTTCAGCTTGTCTCGCATTTCCACCTGCCAGCATTGTGGAACAAAACAAACTCACAATTATCCTAATGATTGGGGAGAAGATTCAACAGAAAAGGTGTTTTGGTGCAGAGGCCATCATCAAGGCAGCTTCATTGCAACACCGACTAGTAGACCAAAAACTTTGAGGGAGGGAATAAAGCTTGAAATTATTATCTTATCATTGTTTTCGTCATTATTATGGGTTATGCTACTCATCAAACAACGACTACCACGTCAAGAAAAGAGCCCCTGCCTCTTGGGAAGAAGACACCGGCGCACGAAAAAGAGATTCCTCCAGCAAAGCCTTGAAACAAGGCATGTGGGTCGCAATGGCAAAGGATTCGGACTTCTCCAGTAACTGCGCGGCCAGCTCCATGTCAATGCGCTTGCATCCAGAGGACCACTCATCCAGTATCTTCTTCTGGACTGTCTCCATGGTGATGGGATGCTCAGAGCAAAACTCATCTGCTAAGGAAACGAGGCAAGCTGCTTTTTCAGCCAGTAGCTCACAAGCTCTGTCATCCGGCTTCTTCTGGCTGCGCTTCTCACAAGACTGGTGCTCCTGCTCCCAATGAATCCTGAGAACCATAATTCTCAAGGACCTGTCGCTGACTCTCAATCTCTGTTGCCACTTCCTGTTCTTGGCTGGGAAAACGTGTCCTGGGAAGAGACGTTTTGAAGCCAAATTCTCCTCAGTCCAAGCACAATTCTCCCATCCAAGAGTTCCAACATGGTTGAGGATCTCATCCAGCACGTCCTGAACAGCGAGAAAAGGATAGTACACATAAAGAAAAACTTATCTACTATTTTTCCCTGGAGAAGTGACAAAGTTAGGGGTGGTGTCACACAAACACTATAACTTAAAAAAAAATCCAAGTAGTCCTTGGGAGCGCTTTCGAAGAGGAGCTTCAGTGCAGTTTGCTTGCGACCGCGAAGTTGGTGAGCCGCAACAGACTGCTGGTTGTACTTTCGCAGGAAAGTAGTGTAGTCGGTGCCTCCTGAAGCCAACAGACGTCTGACCATGAAGGCAATTTGGATGAGGTTGGCTGCCTTTCTAAGGGATCCTCTCGTGCTCAACTTCAGGTTGCACAAGACCTCATCTTCCTTGCTGTTTTGCCGCATATGCTGAACCCAAATGACTGAGACGGAATCGAATAACTTCGGGCAGAAGCTTTTCAAGTCATCCAAGGAGACCTCTTCTTCAAAGACTGACAAAAGAAGAGCGAAGAGACTGGTAAGTCGAGCACGTCCTTTCAAATATCCCAGGCTAAAAGGCTTGAGTGCTGACTCTTCAGATCCCCAAAGGCTGGGAAGACCAGCTGCCTTCTCAACTGCCAATGGCTGAGCCATCAGAATCACATCTCCGCTGGTTATGAAGCCATCCTTGAGGTACATTGCCATGAGGCCCAAAGCCAAATCACGTCCTGGAGCAGGTTTCACCCCACAGCCATCGGTCCAGCTGAAGGACGACACATGGATAGCAAGTGGTGGCGACTGGGCCAATTCATCTTCCAGCACACTGGGAACTACTTGGTCGTGGTGATAGCAGATATCTGGTCTTTCAGGCCATGTTTCCAGCAGCCAAGTAGCGAAACGAGCCTTGTCTGCTGCCGTCTTCATTTTGTCTTCCAAGTAGCTTCCTGGGCCAGCTGGATAGTTCTGAAGAATGGTTCTCATTTTGGCCAGCCACTCCTTTGCGAACTGGGACGCATCATCCACACACTCATCATCAATTTCAATTGTCTCAACCTCTGGTGCATCAGACACCATTGCCATGTTCGAATTGGGGGGAGCTAGTCAGCCTGACAAAGCAACGCAATGCCAGCTCCACTTGAAACTCCAAGCTGCTATGAGCCATCAAGTTGCAAAACGACAAAAGATTGCAGCACTTGATGCTGCTCTGACAAACATATTTTCCAATTTCACTGTCATTATTATTATTTATTATTTCTATTACAGCGCCCAATTGGTCGCTACCTACATATTCATATTTAATAAGCGCCCAAACGGTCGCTAACCTACATAGGGAAGATAACCGAGGCAAACCGTGCAAATGCCAAAACTGAATTCTGAGCTGCTGTTTCTGATTCTGTGACTGCTCATGCCTTTCTGACACAACAACTTCAAATGGATCCCTCATGCCATTTTTTTTCACTGAAAAGCATTGCGCAACGCATGCAACGCATTGTAGAAAAAAACGTTCTGACCTGCTCTCTTGCCTCTTCTGCGTCCACTTTTGGGAGCTGGGTTTTCTACAGGTCTAAGAGCTGGCACTACCCTAGGTGCTGCCTTTGAAGAAGGAGAGATCGATGAAGTAGGCTGGCTTTCAGCTGAAGGTTTGCTACCCGAAGCTGATGCAGTCGAACTTGGGATGCCTTCGTCATGAGCAGGCATTTCAGCTGGTGCGGCTGACTGGTCAGCTGACTGCATACCACCAGTTTCATCTCCTCGACTTCGAACTTCTCGACTAGAATCGTCTGGTGACAAAGGCCTCTTCAAGGCATTTGCTGCAGCAGGGCCAGGTTGTGCAGGCTGACTGGGTTCTGAAGATACCTTGGAGTTCCACAAACATTCCAAGGAATCATAGTGGCGTCCTTTGTGAGTCACTGGGCGCTTCTGAAGCTTCTGCTCGAGGATGCGCAAGGTTGCAGCGGCAGCAAGTTTCCTTTGACGCTTTGACAGTTTCCGATTGGAATCTGACTTTGACTCAGTGGAGGACAGGTCGTCAGCCATGGCAGGAAAAACTGGCAGCACAGAGACGCAGAAACAGAGCACTGGAGAGAAAAAATAATAGGTCAATGAAATGGGAACTTCATAAGAAGTGACTAGTTGGGTGCACCTGCTGCTCCTACCTGATGCTCAAGTCAATTTGAGTTTATCTGAATTGTTTCCTGCCACTGCCTCGTCTCATGGGCCTGGTGAGCCACAAGATAAACGGTTCATCTGACTGACTGGCATGCCCAAAAAAATTCCACACAGTGAGCCACCAGATAAACGGTTCATCTCACTGACTGGCATGCCCAAAAAAAAATCCACACAGTGAGCCACCAGATAAACGGTTCATCTCACTGACTGGCATGCCAAAGAAAAATCCACACAGTGAGCCGCCAGATAAACGGTTCATCTCACTGACTGGCATGCCCAAAAAAAACCACAGTGAACCACAAGATAAACGGTTCATCTCACTGACTGGTATGCCAAAAAAAAATCCACAGTGAACCAGAAGAGAAACGGTTCATCTTACTGACTGACATGCCCAAAAAAACCACAGTGAACCACAAGATAAACGGTTCATCTCACTGACTGGTATGCCAAAAAAAAAATCCACAGTGAACCAGAAGAGAAACGGTTCATCTCACTGACTGGCATGCCAAAAAAAAAACACAGTGAACCAGAAGAGAAACGGTTCATCTCACTGACTGGCATGCCCAAAAAAAAACCACAGTGAGCCAGAAGAGAAACGGTTCATCTCACTGACTGGCATGCCCAAAAAAAACCACAGTGAACCACAAGATAAACGGTTCATCTCACTGACTGGTATGCCAAAAAAAAAATCCACAGTGAACCAGAAGAGAAACGGTTCATCTCACTGACTGGCATGCCCAAAAAAAACCACAGTGAACCACAAGATAAACGGTTCATCTCACTGACTGGTATGCCAAAAAAAAATCCACAGTGAACCAGAAGAGAAACGGTTCATCTCACTGACTGGTATGCCAAAAAAAAAACACACAGTGAGCCACAGGATAAACGGTTCATCTCACTGACTGGTATGCCAAAAAAAACACACAGTGAGCCACAAGATAAACGGTTCGTCTCACTGACTGGCATGCCAAAAAAAAATAATCCACAGAGAAAACAGTTGATGCATTCCCCTTACTGTAAGCGCTGGGGGTCAAGCGCTGCCTATTAATATAGTTTTGGACTGTGCCCAGGTAATGGTCGTCCCTAACACGCTAACAGCAGTTCAGATGAAAAAATCGAGGGACAGCAAGACTGACTGTGAAAGCTGCAGCTGTATCTCTGTGGGTGGCTTCCTGCTCTATCCCAGGATGGCCTCTTAAAAACCATTGTTGTCAGAGAAATGTGTGATCAGGTAGCTGCAGTTCAAGCTAAGCTTATCCAACAGATCTCTGCACACTTGACTGTTTTCAGCGGCTATCCCAGGAACGACCGTGAAATCCAGGTCGAAATTTTTGTTGGCCAGATCCCCATCGAGATTTCAGGGGATATCCCAGGATATCCCGTGAAAATTGGTGAAGCTAATCCATGTGAAGTACATATTTCAGAAGAGAAAAAAACATATCAATGTAAACAAAATGCTGCCCGTTTTTTTTCTACAAGGTTTAGGGTTTAGGGTTTAGCCTTCTACTGCAAAATCATGGATGCTTCAAGTATGTTCAAAAAAAAACTTTCACAGAGTTGGAGGCCAGAAGCTGCCCTGTTTTCCTTTTACTCAGCGGTAGTGGTAAAAAAAAAACTTTCACAGAGTTGGAGGCAAAAAGCTGCCCTGTTTTCCTTTTACTCAGCGGTAGTGGTTTAAAAAAAAACTGTCACAGAGTTGGAGGCACGAAGCTGCAGTGTTTTCCTTTTACTCAGCGCAGTAATGATTTCAAAAAAACTTTCACAGAGTTGGAGGCAAGAAGCTGCCCTGTTTTCCTTTGACTCTACGCAGTAGTGATTTCAAAAAAATCTAAAGACAGGGAAAACAAAATCGCTTCGCAGCATCACTTCTTCTGGTTTTCCTGGGGGTCATTTTGGAAAGACCACTGCTGCTGCCAGTCCCGGCGCCAACGATAGCGCCCTTGAAGCAACTTCCAACCATCGTGGCTGGAATGGATTCTCTTGTATGTTGTCCAGTCAGCAGTCGACACCCGTTCCAACCTTGCTGCTTCACAGCATGAGTTCCACAAAAAAAAATGTCTCTAAAATAATAGGTTTGTTCCTAACAAAAAAATGTTTGTCCCTAAAATAAAAGGTTTGTTCCTACTTGGGTTTGTTCCTAAAATATAAGGTTTGTTTCTACTTGGGTTTGTTCCTAAAATAAAAGGTTTGTTCCTACTTAGGAGATCTCCTAAAATATAAGGTTTGTTCCTACTTGGGTTTGTTCCTAATATAAAAGGTTTGTTCCTACTTGGGTTTGTTCCTAACATGAAAATGTCTCGGTTGTTCCTAAATTTTAAAGATTTTGTTTGTTAAACTGAAGGATTTCTCCAAACATGTTCTCAAACTCATCATCAGCATGATCGCATATCTCACAAGATAAACCAAACTGCTCCTTGTCAGAGAATGTTCGCCACAGTGGCACAAAACGGTAAAGAAAACAATTTGCTAAATGGTAGCAATTTATCCATGGGAGATTGACAAATTAGCACAAGGGAGACACACCCGGGTGCTAAGAAATAAAGAATGATAGTTCAAAAGCAAGGAACTCTCCAGCTGCATTGACCATCGGGAAGGTCTCATTGCGGTCTTTTTCAACAACCCATTCATGGCGCAGCTCGCGACAGTACTCCGTATAGGTTTGGCCTTGTGCATTTTTCAACTCCCCCTTTGGAAAAAAACGCTCCAACTCAAGGAGAGCCACCGTGCTCTGGTCTGATGGGCTTGGTAGCATTGCAGCCGCAGCTGGTCGGCACATAGGAGCAGGTGCTGCCATCAGGGAGGCTGGTCTTTTCATGGTGCGAGGCAGGACTGTTTCTTTGATCCAAAAAAAACTCACAAACAATCGAGTTTCCAACAAAATTTCCCTTGAAAGAGGTCCTCGGGGTGAATGGGGTCCTGGGTCCGCGCGCGCGCGCATGCTAGCTTCAATTTGGAGCCCTTGACGCGCGCGCGCGCGCGGACCCAGGACCCCTTTCACTCCGAGGACCCCTTTCAAAGGAAATTGTGTTTTCCTCGGGCAGGACTGTTTCTTGGCCAGTAGCGCTTCAATCACAAAGCGACATCTCAAACATGTTTTTTTTTATGTCTAAGACACTTTCTTTGCCAAAGCACTTCAGGATTCAATCACAAAGCGACATCTCAAACATGATTTGGCTAATGTCTAAGAAAGTTTCTTTGCCAAAGCACTTCAGGATTCAATCACAAATCAACATCGCAAAGCAATCTGCAGCAAGGCATCTCATTTTCTCTTTTCAATCCAAATGCAAAATCTTGAAGATTGGCTGGGGATATTCAATCAACATCCTCAGCGTCAGCTTTAAGCTGACAAATGTGGCCAGCTGAATCCAAAACGTAACGACGCCTCTTCTGTTCCACCCAGGCTCGACATTGAAGGCACCCAATCCTGGCGCTTCTGCACCTGGAGCATCCATAGCGCTCGATCTTCTCTGAATCTGCCTAGCGGGCCAAGCCAAATTGGTGACTTTACGTGGTCATAAATGTGTTAGGGATATTATCATATGATATAATTATAAAGCGTCCTGCGCTACCTACTTAATAGGGGACCCATTATAGAGCGCTCTGCGCTACCTACGATGCCAAAAATCATAATACATATTATAATATATCAATGGATCGCCAGCTCTGATGCAACTGCAGCAACATTGTCTGAATTTCTGATCACCGACTGTTTCTTTCCCTTTACATCTTCAAGATAGTGGTATACCTTGACATTGAAAAGTTTGAAGTCTCGCCCCTAGCTGAAACAGAAGTCCAATAATATTGTCATAGACATCATATCAGAGTCTCCGAACATTGACATGGGTAATTCCCTAAAGAAGCCTCAACCACATGTGACTCCGGAGGAGCATTGGCACGGTCTGAGGGTTCTGCAGCCGCGGGTCTGCGCATGGGCGGTCGCGATCCAGAAGGTGCTGCAGCAGGCTTGGCCGCCGCGGCTACTGCAGCGTCTGCTGGTGCTGCAACTGCAGCACCTGGCAGAGCTGCTGCAGGTCTTCTCATCTTCGGCTGTCGACATGACTTGGCTGCAGCAGCAGGTCGCTTCAGCAACACTCTGACACGACGAGGTGCCGGATCCGGCTGAAACAGGGCTTCATCTGGCAAATCTGTGACGATCTCAGGCATTTCATGCTCCTGCAAAACCAAAGAAAAGACTGGAGGCTCCTTGGACAGCCGATGCTTGTTAGCATGGCACAAGCCTTCCAGCCATGCCTGCGCCTCAAAGAGTCTCCATGGATCCGACGACACGGCTTGAGCAGTCTTCAGGTACTGCTCCAACTGATCTTCAGACCACTGCCTTCTGTCGGCAATCGTCAAGAGGTCCCGCTTGAAACTGCCAAGAAGCTGAGCTGGAAGCATCAGCTGAGGTGGTTGCGACGCTTCGGCCGAGGACATGAACCTGGCAGTCTGAAAAAAAATACATTTCATTGCAGCAGCGGTGAGAACCTGGTAATTCAACCATGGGACGGTCCAAGAACTAAAAGGTACAACATACTGAAACGACTTTGAAGAACAGGAAAAAACCAAGGCACTGCTTGAGAATCAGCACAACATCCCTGGGGTCTTCAGGAAAATCCTTCCAGTTTGGGTTGTGGTTCTCCACCATTTGGGCACGGTCAATTTGCTGTCGCAAGACAAAGCGCCAAACATGGTTTGAATCAGGCTGAAGGTGGGTCGCTGTGAGCCCTTGCACGTGCATGCTCAAATGTTCAAAGAAAGCTTGCCAATCCCTAGTAGCATCCAAGACCTCCACCTGCATCTCGGTTGCCATTGCTGGCTTAACATGGTGCGTCATGTAGTTGGCAAATTGCAATGGCGTTTCCAGGGTGCCAGCCTTGTTCAAAATCGTCGCAACGCTTGAAAAGCGCTGATCCAGCTCATTCTTTGTGTGGCCAGTGACCATAAACTGAAACTCCACTGAATCAAATAAACCCCTTCCCACAAGGAAGGCACCGAATTGGGCCAAATAGGCATTCTTCGTCTCCCTGGTGCAATTGTCCGCTCCAATGATGAGATGTCTTGGCAAGCAATAATCTGGTCCTCTATTTTCGACAACAAGTTGGCATCTGTCCAAAAGGTGGGCCAAGCAAGTTGCAACCATGTTGCTGTCCTTCTTGGTGTCAGGCGCAAGAATATAATAAACCTCGCAGAGGCCAATTGCCACAGCTCCAGTGAGATGCAAGGCCGGCCTTTGGACATTGGCGAAGGCTGCATTGGCTTTCAAGTTTCTGGGACATCGAAATTTTGCCTGGTCCATCCCGTCCACCAACACCTTGAGGAAGCTAGTCGAGGAGTTCTCCATCTTAAAATTTGAATCCTGCTTTGACAATCGGTTGCCCCTGACATTGACAGATCGGTCCATGTCACATCTGTTGAGGTGCTGCTGCTTCAACTCGTCAATCTCCTGGCGCTCCTTCTTTGAAGTCAGCTGCGAACGCCTCTCATCAAAATCAGCACAAACTTGACATCGTACTCCTTGACCATAACCCTTGAAGCATAAAATCCTTTTCCAGTGTCGATTGAAAGCTTTGGTGAAGGTATCCCGGGACACACGTGGCTCATCCGACTTGTTCAGCTCGTAGACATGCCACAAAGAAGCCAAATTCTCCTGATTGAGGAAACGCTTCGGGACCAATGCCCCCTGGTTGCCAACACCAACAGACATTGAATATAGTGGATGGCTAACATCGTGGACAACTTCATGCACTTGATCTGCATCAGGAAGTTCTTCCACATGGCGATGGCCACCATCTTCCACTGGTGTCAGCTCTGCAAGACCTGTATATAAGTTGAGGAACCAAACATCAGCCTCATCCATGCGAGGCTTCTCCTTGGGCATCCGGGCGCCTTTTTCAGGGAGAGCAGCATGTCCAAGCTTAGCCAATTTCACCATGTCGTCCACTTGCTTGTGGCCTACTGAGTGGCAATACTCCCAAAAGGGCCTGCACACTTTTTGGCCACCCATTTGCCAATCTATGCGAGCAGTCTTTACAGATAAAGCATCCACGAAAGATTTCACCTTTCCAAATAAATTCTGGAGTCGAACCTGCTGATCCTTCAAATTTTCAGCACGTCGATGTTCGATTTCTGCTTCATCAAACTTCAGGTAACATTGCAATCGGCAGCTGCAATGCTTTTGAAGATTTCCAGGCTCAGCATCAGATTGAACGTCAGAGGGAAGACTTACGGATCTTGCTTCAGATGCGTCTTTGTTATCATCTTCAGATTCAACATCAGGAGGCAAGCTTGGTGCATCAGACAGCGTATCTGACATTGCAGCAGAGAGTTCAGTGGAAAGTGCCTAAGGTAGCGGCATTCTCACCATCATGATCATGGTCAGCCTATAAAATACTATCGCAAAAACACTCACACATGAATTTAATTATCTGCTACATCATGTTAAGTTACGTCATGCTTTTTTTGTCCGCTGACTCGTGTTGAGCTGTCAAACGTCATTTTTTGAAAACGGCTGCAGATTGCACCGAATGGAAAAACGTTTGCACTCGAAACAAACCAAAATGAAATGATCCGTCTCAGAAAATGACCTCTGCATGCAACGTGGTGGCACTACAGCTGGCACTAAAGCTGCATGCCTCTAATTTTTTTCCATCCTCATTTGAAGTCAAAGTCAAACTCAGGGTTATATTCTCCTTCCGGTTCATGAAGCAATCCCAAGATCTTCAGCCGCAAGTTGTCCAGTATGGCCTCGACGTGCTCCATGACTGAAGCCAAAGCTTCGGAACAACGCCAGTTTGTCTCCCACTCATCAATGTAGTGTAACGCCAGTCTCAAATCGCTGGCCAAATGCTGCAAGCGAGGCACCGTATACGATTGAGCTGCAATCAAATCTCGGAAGCGTCTCTTGTCACCTTCAGTCTCCCTGAGCACGGCCACTGGAATGTGAGTCGAACTTCCACGGACGATGACGCCACGAAATGTCGCCACAAAAACTTCGGCACGCATCAGGTCCAGCGTCTCTTGGAAGTTGTCAGTCAACTTGCGCGCAGCAATGCAGCATTCTTTCAACAGTGCCATGCCAAAATCTGCCATGAATTTTTTTTCCTCCTCTGACAACATAGAAATGGTCTGGAGGAACAGAGGCAACAGGTTCCACTGCTCTGCATGCAGCCACACTTGATGGTAAGCCATTGAATTGATAGCAGCAAGATCGCTATGATATGAAAAACGCGGTTTCGAGGTCTCTGGAAAATTAGCTGCGCGAGAACACAGAATGTTTAAAAGCGCTTCAAGCGCTACTATTAATTAATTATAATATAGCGCTCAAGAAGCTGCTACTATTAATTATATATAGCGCAAGATGCTGCTACCTATTATTATTATATAGCGAAGAACAGGCGGCTGCAAACCAGTGCAAATCATGCAAATAGTGATGCTGACACTTCCACGCACAAGAGGCAACATAACTGTGAACAATGATCAATTTCTCAACGGAAGATTCTGAAAGATCAACATTCCTTTCGTTCTCACAAAAAAATGTCACTTCCAGTGAGCCCCACCCTCTCCTCATATTGACAGCCATTTTCTAACATATCATCTGACATTGGCTTTGGCATCTCCTTCTGACATTTAACCCAATCTCCTCAGTGTGAAATATTCTGACGTGGTGCTTGCTTTTCCTTTGGCATCGCAACACTCTAAATTTACAAACCAAGAATCTGAGGTGCCAGTGCTTTGCACAAAACAAACACCTACCTCAAAAAAGTTAACACCTACTGGAAGCCAAAAGTCCTTCTTAGTGATATGTGACCGGTTCGAAACTGGCTACGACAACACTGCAGTGACGTTGTTGGGCATTGACCGAGGGACGTTCGGTGGCGAAATTTGTTTGGGGTCGAAATGAGGCGTGCCCCAAAAGGCGGCCCTTTGGATGGCTTGTGTGGGTTGAGGTTTAGTTTTGTGTGACATCCCGTTGTTTTTCAAGATGTTTCCGCCCTTTTTGAACAAAACCGCGCCCAAGTAGCTGCAAGGGTCGTGGGGCTGTTGAGTTTTTCGTTTGGGAAAGCCACTTAAGCTGCAGGATGAGTTCCGACGAGAAGTTGGTCCAAGTCTACAGCCGAGCAAACCGCCGCCGCTATGGCAAGACTTTTCCAAAGGCTGGGAAATGGTTGATGGTCGGTTCTAATAAAGCCATTTTGAAGGTATACCGCACTTTCACGCACATGCACGTGTTGCTCCAATTTTTCAATATGCGGGGTTGCTGACGTCAGGGTTCCAAAATGGAATACGGGACGTTTTGACCTTACTTGTCGCAGGTCTTTGTTGATTTTCATGACATAGCTGCCGCAATCATGTGGTGCATCACACATGTTTGTCTTCAAGTCAGCGCGGGGTCACAAATCGAACGTTGTCAAACACTCCAAGAAGCGATGGGATTGTATTCGGCCTGTTCATTCACCCAGTTTATATTAATCATTGTATATATATATATTATAAATGGGCTAACGCCCTGGTGCCGCCGACCCCCCATTAAGGGGGGGCAAGGCAGGGGTCGGCGGAGATTCACACACACATAGAGAGAGAGATATATATATATATATATACTTGGACCTTCCAGTTCCTTCAAAGATGTGGGATTTCTGGAATTTGCAGGTTTTGAAGGGGAAAACCCGCTGTTTGGTTTTGAGGCTTTCAAGGCCTGCCCAAAACGTGCCACATACCAGTTTCAAAGCTGAAGAGAAACAGCTTGTGAGGCCTAGGGAGGTACCATGGCCAAGCAAGCGGCACGCCTTCGAAAGCTGCTGCGGAAGGTTGTGAGGTTCTAAGGCCTTCGAAAGCTGCTGCGGAAGTTTTGAAGCTTTTAAGGCCTGCCCAAAACGCGCCACATAGCAGTTTCGAAGCCCAATAGAAACAGCTTGTGGGGCCTAGGGAGGTACCACGGCCAAGCAAGCGGGACACCTTCGAAAGCTGCTGCGGAGGGGTGTGAAGTTCTAAGGCCTTCGAAAGCTGCTGCGGAGGTTTTGCAGCTTTTGAGGCCTGCCCAAAACGTGCCACATAGCAGTTTCGAACCCCAATAGAAACAGCTTGTGGGGCCTAGGGAGGTACCATGGCCAAGCAAGCGGTACGCCTTCGAAAGCCGCTGCGGAGGGTTGTGAGGTTCCAAGGCCTTCGAAAGCTGCTGCGGAGGTTTTGAGGCTTTTAAGGCCTGCCCAAAACGTGCCACATAGCAGTTTCGAAGCCCAATAGAAACAGCTTGTGAGGCCTAGGGAGGTACCATGGCCAAGCAAGCGGCACGCCTTCGAAAGGTGCTGCGGAGGGTTGTGAGTTTTGAGCTCGAAAGCTGCGGAGGTTTTTGAGGCTTTTGAGGCCTGCCCAACACGTGTTTCACATAGCAGTTTCGAAGCCCAAGAGAAACAGCTTGTGGGGCCTAGGGAGGTACCATGGCCAAGCAAGCGGCACGCCTTCGAAAGCTGCTGCGGAGGGCTGTGAGGTTATAAGGCCTTCGAAAGCTGCTGCGGAGGTTTTGAGGCTTTTGAGGCCTGCCCAAAACGTGCCACATAGCAGTTTCGAAGCCCAATAGAAACAGCTTGTGGGGCCTAGGGAGGTACCATGGCCAAGCAAGCGGCACGCCTTCGAAAGCTGCTGCGGAGGGTTGTGACGTTCCAAGGCCTTCGAAAGCTGCTGCGGAGGTTTTGCAGCTTTTGAGGCCTGCCCAAAACGTGCCACATAGCAGTTTCGCAGCCCAATAGAAACAGCATGGCCAAGCAAGCGGCACGCCTTCGAAAGCTGCTGCGGAGGGCTGTGAGGTTCCAAGGCCTTCGAAAGCTGCTGCGGAGGTTTTGAGGCTTTTAAGGCCTGCCCAAAACGTGCCACAAAGCAATTTCGAAGCCGAATAGAAACAGCTTGTGGAGCCTAGGGAGGTACCATGACCAAGCAAGCGGCACGCCTTCGAAAGGTGCTGCAGAGGGTTGTGAGGTTCTAAGGCCTTCGAAAGCTGCTGCGGAGGTTTTGAGGCTTTTGAGGCCTGCCCAAAACGTGCCACATAGCAGTTTCGAAGCCCAATAGAAACAGCTTGTCGAGCCTAGGGTGGTACCATGGCCAAGCAAGCGGCACGCCTTCGAAAGCTGCTGCGGGGGGTTGTGAGGTTCCAAGGCCTTCGAAAGCTGCTGCGGAGGTTTTGAGGCTTTTAAGGCCTGGCCCAAAACGTGCCACATAGCAGTTTCGAAGCCCAATAGAAACAGCTTGTGGGGCCTAGGGAGGTACCATGGCCAAGCAAGCGGCAACGCCTTCGAAATGCTGCTGGGAGGGTTGTGACGTTCCAAGGCTTCGAAAGCGCTGCGGAGGTTTTGAGGCTTTTGAGGCTGGCCAAAACGTGGCACCCTAGCATTTTTCAAGAACCCAAGCGGACCCAGCTTAGTGGGGCCTATGGATGTACCATGGCCAAGCAAGCGGCACGCCGTCGAAAGCTGCTGCGGAGGTTGGAGTTCGCCCAGCCACGGCGTGTCAGAGCTAGTCGCTTTGAGGACGTCGTGAGTTTGTCCGCGGAACTGAAGGCTGGGCTGGTTAACCAAAGATCCACGCGGCCGAGCCATAAAATGGTTGATCATCATTGTTTGCAATTCAAATGCAATAAAAGTGCAATTTTGGGGCATCCTCCATTTGCATGTAGAGTGATGTTTGTGTGCATTTTTTTTTCGTACTGGCTGGGTGTAAATGAATAGGGAACAAGTCACAGTCTTTTGAGCTGCGTTGGGGATTGCATTGCGCGCGCACATTGGACATGGCAGCGCACCATGTTGCAGTCGATTCAATGAATGACCATCCCTCAAGAACCCAACACTTGTGTATCGATATCAAATCCAAAAATAGTCTGCAAGGTCTGGATTCGTGACGTTTTGTGAATGATATGTCCCTATTTGGGGGTGCGTTTGATTTTTTTGAGAGCAGGACGCTGTGGAGGTGCACTTTTTTGTCGTTTTTTTCAAAACTGTAATCACATTAAAGCTTAAACTACAGATGAAGCTGTGTTCATGTCCACTAGAGAGGATGTATTGCTTGAGGAAGTGTCCAGGTGTTCACTCTACCTTAGATAAATGCTACTACAGTGTCCCTTCAACAAAACACAATTTCTGATGAATATGCTAGATGACTTCAACATAATTACAACACCCCCATACCTGCCAACAAATGCAGTATTCAAAACAAACATGCCCTTCTGAATAAGAGTAATCTTCCTTTGGGGCAATGCACTGTGTTTTTGCAGGGGCAATATCCAAACAAAATATGAAGTATTCGTTGAAAAGTTGCGCCTTGCCCTTTGAAGGAGTGCAGTGTGCATTTCCAGATGTCTAACCCTTACTTCAAAGGAGCAGTACCCCTTTTAGAAAAGTCAATATTTCTGCATAAGATATGCAGTATTATTGACATAGAGCATCCCTTTCAAAAGTGCAACATGTTTGAAACTGTGAGCACTATTAAAGAATGCTCTTTCGCTTCTTACCACAGAACAACATAATATTGTCCTGCATGGCAAAAAATCTTCCTGTGAAGAAGCAGCATTCTTGGAAAACTGGATTGCTTTTGTTTGACATGTGTACTCTTCCCCTTGGTCAGATCAGCCCAGCCTTCATTTAGACAACTCTCACTTAAAGAAATGTTGTTTTCGTTTAATCAAATATCTCACTCATATTAAGGGGGTGTTGCACAAATTCAACAACAGATTCTTCAAGGACGACCATACTTTTTCAAAAGAGTGCTACATGCATACAGTATACCATATGTTCAAACAATGTTTGATTGTCTTAAGATTTAAAGATGCACATTCTTCAAATTACAATATTTTCAAGAGGAAAACTGCCTACACCAAAGGGTGTTATTCCCAAAATATGGTTCGTTGTCTTGGAAGGACATCACATTATGCATTCAGAAACATGATGTGCAATTGTGAAGGACATATTTTACGTGCTTAGATGTACCATGTGTTCTTCATTTAAGAAATTCATATATTATGAAAAGGGCATTGCATGTGCAAGAGTGTTCATTTTTGACATAGAAGTAGACTAAGACATGACCTACTTCAATGGAATGCTCTACCATTTTAAAAGAAATGCACTTGTTGAAGGGAGCACTCACTTCAAAGAGATGCATCACTCCTTTTCAAGGGAATCTTTCAAAGTGTTTGAACATGTGTTAACTCAAGGATTTGAGGCAACAATGTCAATATCAAAATCAGTTCTACACATTCATTGGCTGCCTATGTTTTTGGATTTGGTCAACACAGTTTTTGAAAAATTACACAGACAGACAAAATTGCCTAATCTGTGTCCCAAGCCCCCAAGCTTTCTCCAGTGATACCTGCATTTTGCCATGTTTCTTTGGCATGGTTTTCTAATGGAACCACAGGCCAAAGCAACCAATTAAATCAACCAAAAACAAGTTTGCAACCCCTAAAGTGGGAGAACTGGCAAAGAGTGAGGTCTAGGTCCGTCACTTTTGTGTTGTTTTGCCAGCCCTTCGAAAAACCAACAACGAACCAGAAAACAAGAAACCAAGAAACCAAAAAACCAAGAAACCAAAAAAACAAAAAACCAAAAAAATGAAAACAAACAAGATTGCACACCCCAAGGGGGGAGTAGTGGCAGAGAGTTGGGTCTTGTCATGTTTTCTTTGTTTTTTTTGATTTTGGTTTTGTTTAGCCATTGCTGAAAAACCAAGCAGAAATTGTCAATTGTTGCAAAGCAGTGAGAGAACCATCGCAGATGTGCAGTATCAGTAGTTGCAGAATGCAGTGAAAAACCGCACTCCCAGGGTGTCCCTTTCTTTTTTTTTGGGTATGTTCACATACACACACAGATATCTCTATAATATACGTATACAATATATATATATGTATGTATATGTATATAAATGAAATTTTATCAATATGTATACATTCATTATATCCCTGGTTGCAGCCACCCATTTAAGGAATCCCTCTTTTCGGCTCGGCTTCAGCGGTCTCAGGAGGCTCTGCCTGACTTGGCTGTCGATGCCGGCAATGAGGCCATCGAAGCTGCGGTACGTCGTGGCTTGGCAGTGGATGCATCGAAACATGGTCCCCACATTGGAAAATTGGGGATGGTTGAACCTTGGGCTTACCACATTACTAAGTGATTATTGTTAGATGTTGGAAAATAATCCATTATTGTTACAACTTCCAAGGAGTAAACTTGTTAAACCTGTTACATGATGTTTTGCAAAGGAGCTATCCCAAAATCATCCATCATCACTGCATGATAGCAAGTTTGACCAGGAGAATCATCTTCCCAACCATTCTGTTGAAATTCTATGGCAGTTTTTGAAATGCGTGCATCTATGAAATTGTTTTTTCCCCTCGTGATGGAAACTTCCGTTTAGCATTTTGCTTGGAGATTCACCAGGCGCAGAAGGAGAAATCCTTTCTGAGGCAAGAAGGAGTGTCAGAATGAGCAGCAAAACCAGGATCTGGCCAAGAAGGCCAGCAAGGATTGCATATTTGCATATACCCTCTGGTGAACTAACATAGCAATGGAAAATCACCATTTTTCATGGGAAAATCCACTATAAATGGCCATTTTCCATAGCAAACTGTTAGTTCACCAGAGGGTATTTGCATTTGGTGATTTTGGAAAACCGCGTGTTGGATACCAATTTCAAGCTCGGAAAAAATCACTCGGATCATGATGGACATTTTCAATCTGAACATCAATCCTTTCGAAGGAGCATGTGGGTCGGATGTCGAATGCCTATGGAACAATTCTTATAAATACAAATACAATTTTTAGGGGGATAATACCTATAAAAATCTTATAAATACAATTTTTAAAGGGATGAACGTCCCTTTACGACTGCCAGGTCCTGGCATATCTGAAGGGCCGCAAGGATGGCGTGAGCCGTGCAGAGCATGGAGCCTCCCAGCTGATGTCCCTCAGCTTGGCGCAGAAGATTTGGAATGCCATGCGCGAGCAGGGCCTGGTGCAAGCTGATGTGAAGCAGCTGGAGAGAGAGCTTGTGGAGGCCTGGAATGGTGATGACAACAGCATTGACACACAGAATGGAAATGGCCATTGTTTGCAATGCACTTCATGCTGCTGTCTTCAAGAAGCAACAAATTCTCAACAGTTAGTTGCCCACCACCAGTTCCACAGTTGGTGGGCCCTCCAAAAATATCCATCCGCCAGGAATACACCCGTCCGAAGGGCATCCGCACAGCTGGGCACTTGGGGTTCTCTGGTTCCTTGGCGTTGCCATTGACCAACTTGGCCACCCCGCTGCAGAACATGGAGCGACGGCTGGCGGTGGAACGCAGTGCAGCGCATGATGGAGGGGCCGACGTGGTGGCCCTGCAGGCTGTGAAGGCGATAGGGGCGATAGGGGTCTGGGTTTTCAATTTTTTGGAGTACCTGATTTTCAGAACGCAGATGGTCAGTGTGTTGGTATGGAATCGTTGAAACCCCAAATTCAAAAATGAGATGATTCGAGTTGGGGAGCGCTGCAATCCCTGTGACAGACTGGTCGGTTTTTTTTTGGCCAACAGTGACTTCAACTCGGGTGGGTCCAGTGAAGTTTTTTCTTTACTTGTCTCCTGGTCTGGGGAGATGTAGGTGTTGCAGGCGATTGTTGGGCTGTTGCTCAGACTTAGATACCGGGCATTTTGAAACATGCCCCATTTCACCATTTCCATCAATTTCCTGGACCCAATGGTGCAGCATTGGTTGCCGCCACAGTCATCCCAGCCGTGGCCGAAAAGCAGGACGGGTTGGCCAACGGCGCAGCTGGAGAAGCCGATGCGGAGGAAGAGGAGGAGCAGCGCGCGCGGACGCTGCGCGAGATGAAAGCGTGCGCGGAGCGCCTGCTGAAGCCGCGCACGGCGGCGACGGCGCGTGTCTTGGATGCGATTCTGCACCTGTGAGGTGATCAAAGCATCGGCTCGATGGCTCGATGGGTCAACACTAAAGTTTAGTAAAGGGGATATCCCATCTTTACTAAAATACTTCAGTTCGTCATCTCTTTGGATCTTTGGCTTTCATTGATCGTCCCGCCGGCAACGCAAGGCTTGCAGAAGAGTTCCTTCGACGCCTTGCATCGCTTGGTTTCCTGGGCTCGAGAGGCGGCAGAGGCCAAGGATCGTGACTTGGCGCAGCAGATGATTGATGCCGGGGTCGAGGAGATCTTTCGAAACAGGCGGGATGTGGGGGATGTGACCGGATGTGGGGGGAGGTAGCCGACCTCCATCCGGGGATGATGGTTGCCAATGTTTTTCAGGGGGTTGAAACCGCAGAAATGTATCTTATATATTCTTATAATATATATATATATATTATATGAGGAATTATTGGGCACATTTTTCGTGAAACCCGCTGCCATTTTGTTATGTCCGGAATACTTGATTTTCACAACACTTGACTACTTATAGCAGGGACATCAATGGAACCAGTAGTTTGAATATTCGAACATGTCCATTCTAGTGGATGGTTGTGGCTTAATTACATAATTGGCTCCAAAAAAAACTTGAATCGATAGCTTCCATTTTTTTGCTTCAAGCGGTTGCTTTCCGTTTGACAAGCAGCTTGGCTGTGTCTGAAAATAGGGTACTTGACCTTCAATCCACTGGTTGATAATCATTTTCCCCAGCAAAAAACCTGCCGCAAAGTGGGGGTATATAAATTCGCCATTTTCAGCCACACCCAAAGATCATATCAAGTTCATGACAGTAACTATAGAATTAATCTCCCATAGCCCATAACATATCCCCATTCTAGTCGATTTTTTTCCATTATATCCACGTTTTTTCGACTCAAACCACCAATTTCATTTAGACGCACCCGTTGGGGCATCCCTGTTGAGGCTTCACAAAGGGGAGCCTTGCGAGCACCAGCATTGCATTGGTGGGTTAGATGCTCTTGTTGTACCTCAGCTATGGCGTGGGGCTTGGGGCGACATTGCCAAGCTTGGTTTGGTAGGATAATTCATGGGGTATTCCTTTCGGATTTCGGGGTTTTACAATGTTTTACAGGGGTTGATAAATACTAAAGACTTTTTTCCCAAGAACATTCAAAGAATAATAAGTTCCAGAAGTTTTGGGTTTTGAGGGGTAGATGGCAGTCCTTCATTTGTTTCTAGTCATTACTCCATGTGCGTATGTGTCAATATTGGCACCCCAAAATGGATGATTCATGTCTGAAAGCCAGAATTTTTGCGCGTATATATGGCAGTGTGTCAAAACCAATAGTACCCCTGTAGTTCACATGAAAATAGCTGGGTTAAAATGGATGTTCATCCCCCTAAAGATGGTATTTTCATAGGTATTGATCCATAGCCATATCACGAATGATGCCATCTATTTGTGGGTTTACTCCATTTTACTCCCCACGACACCCACAGCCATTTGGAAGCACCATCTCCAAGGGCTTGGGCTTCTGCCCTCGTGCCGCGAAGATGTTGAAGGCCTTGCGGAACCTGAACCAGTTGCATCAAGAGGAGAAGACACACATGAAGGCAGGGCTTCAGGTCATTTTAAAAGTGGGGTAAGCGGGGCTTTTTGAGTGGGGCTGTTTGAGTATTCCTTGAGGCATGTCACATATGTCGCAATCTTCCAGTTTTTTTTTGTGTCTCCAAGTTTGACCCAGACTTTGACCAGTTGGAATTTCGATAGTCCCAGGAGTTGACGTGTCTACAGATAGGCCCCAGAGGCACTGCTGGCTGAGGCCCTTCTGGAGCTCTGTGATTTCCTGCTGGAAGAGTGCGATGCGCGGCAGGCTGCAACTTGGATGTCTTGCGTGTAGGTCAGTCAGGTCCAAGCCTGGTCAAAGCACATGGTCTATCAGTCTATCATACCATGCCGTACCAACCAAGATTTTAGATGTATCCAGGGATTAGATATCCCAGTATGTGTTATTCTTCAAGAGCTACCAAGACAGTTGTTTTTTGGTTCTTACTCCTCCTTGCCTCGCTTGCTATTTGTCATCATTTTCAGGGCTGCTCCATCCCAATGACAGTTGAAAAACAGCGCCACAAGGTGGACAATTGTTGCCTTTACATGGTTTTCACATGTTTTCACCGTTTTCACAAGATTCATACCATGTTTTACCGTTATTTTACCGCTATCTTACCATCATATTTCTCCACTTTCCAGCCCTCAGGACTCGGACACCGCCGATCGCGCGGAGCTGTGGATCTTCCTGGGCCACGACGTGGTCTCGGTGCTGGCCTCCGCCTGTGCCACGCTGCCCTGGAGCAATCGCGTGGCTGGGAGGTGGGGCGTGCACGCGGCGTGCACGGCATGGGGATTGGACCATTGGGATTGGATGATGTTACGATGATGTTGATATTGAAGTTTTAGTTAATCCATGATGTTTCAATGATTGGATTGGATGTTTCAATGATTTTTAGTTCATTGAGTTTTTTCTTGACAATATGATAGAATATTAGCGAGCAATTTGAGATGTTGAGTGAAGTAAACCCATCAAAACATCGCAGTGTACTGGTCATTTTTAGGATATGAAACTACAATTAATCATTCAATCTTTACTGTATTTGATTTGAACAAAATGATCCACGCCCAGGTATTGTTGGATGATTGAACGGAGTGTACAACAACAGTTAGAACAAGGGAGTTGCGAGAAAAGAGCGTGCTGGAATGTGAGTCGACAACAGTTGAACAACACTTTCTAGATCCAGCATAATGCGCAAATTGCTGTAGGACTGTCGGACTATGGTTCTTGTTCGAACTGCCTGTGACAACTCTCTCGCAGGCGTGCGCTCTGCAAGACTTTCATCAGATTGCAAGAGATTGTCGCTGCGGAGTCTGAGCACCATCAGATTGCCCACAAGGAGCGACAAGGGCGTGCGGATGGCTGATACTGTTACGGCCAAACTCCTCGTCTTGCCCGCGCCTGTTGGCCCGCCTTCTTCGTATGGGCTGAAAACGTGGTAAAAATGGGATGTTTTAGCATTATGGTTAACTTGATGTTCTAGATCAGAACGCACAGCAGAGGGACCTGTGCGGGTTCGTTCCACACCATCATCATTATCATCATCATCATCATCATCATGGGAGAATTAAACCCTTATTGAAGATCTTCAATGAATGTAGAAGTTTAACGGGGGCGGGACTTTTATCTTCCCTAATACCTTTGTTGATCTTCCCAAGACAAGAAGGGTGTGGGCGAAACGGGGTGTTTGCGCGTACTGTTACTATTAAATAACTTTCGGTTAGTCGTTTTAATCTATCAATTTATTTATCAGTAATTTTTTAGTTTGTCAAATACTTTAGGTTTGTCGGCATGTCTGGTGTAGTTATATAATGAGGGTTCCATATCAAGAACCCCCGTGGGCCAGGAGAAACTATGCAGCCTGGCCCAGTTGGCTCGGGAGGTGCAGCAGGTCCTGTGTGAGGCGTGCTATGCAGGCGTGGCTTTTCTGGGAGCCTGGTTGTTTCTCCTGCAGGGGGCTTGGGATGGGATTGAAACATGTGGCAAAATATCCTTAAATTGGGTTTCAACCAGGAACATTTGGTTTTACCAAGCAGGATTGGGTTTTAAGTTTTAACTAAGCGAACTTTGGAATTTTTTAGCACCAAAGATGGATGTAGACTGTGGGATGAGTCAAAGCAATCAGGATTCATGGGATTAATGGGCCAACGATCAGACCATGTTTGGAAAGCCAGGCTTGCAGGGTACAATTGTGCGAGCTAAGGCCCCCAAGTCATCGCATTTTGACCTTTTCCAAGTTTAGACCCAACAAATTTGGCGTGAAACGTACGTTTTTTTGTAGCAATGGTCCGCAATGGTGTACAGTGGCCAGTTGCCGGATGGTAGGGTACTGAGAAATCACATATGAAAATGGAAAAATGCCAACACTTTAACTTTGCCGGAAGACCATCTACAGATGGTGGATTTTCCATGACCATATTCGAAGAGCGCCCAGGGAAGACTGTGCAGAAGCGGAAGAACTTGGCAGGTGGATCATCATGGGTACATTTGAGGGTGGACTTTGGATCAAAATGAAGGTTGTAGTCGGGCATTGGGTGATTAAAAGGTAAGTATATTACAATATATTACATATATACAAGTATGATTATATATATATATGTATATATATATGTATATATATATATATGTATATATATATATGTGAATTTTATACAAGTGTAATTATATGAATATATGTATATCATGCATCCCTGGGGCCAGACACATGTTTTCAAGTTATGTGGCAGTCCCAAGCGTGAAGTATGTAGTGCCTTTGATCGTCAAAGTCCCATGGTTGGAGGCGTGATTTTCCCCATGAGAATGCTCGTAATTTGTGGGGAAATCCATCATTTGCGGACACCCAAAATCACCCAAAGGTCATATCAAGTTGGTTCATTATATCCCACAGAATCATGCGTAGTATAGCCTTCATTTTTGTTGCTTCGCCACTGATTTCTGTTGTTTTCCCATGGGTTCCCCCTATCGCGACCGAAAAAGGCAACCTGATGCCTGGGGAGCTGGCCACCGTTCGCAGACGCTGGAGCAATCTGCCTGAGGCGTGGCGGTGATGTCGTCGTCGTCTCCTGGTTGGTGAGGATTTCTCAGTGTGACGTCTGTCTGGTTGGTGGAGTGTGGTGTCGTCTGGTTGATGTTGGATAGTAATGATAGTATAACCCCATGCAATCATCAATCAAGAGGGTTTTTTTTAAAACTGCTCTTGAGAGAGTTGAGGATAGTTGAAGAATCTGGAAACATTTTGAGATTGGTTTCCCTTCCAACTTCCAGGGGTCGCTATGCTTTTCTCACCGAATCCGGTGGCTAAGAAGCGGTGCATCCCTAGTCAATCTATCAGTTGCTCCGCCAGTGAAGATTCATGACCACAAGGTAAATGCAACAAGTCTCAAACTTCTCCGCTGATTTTTTTTTTGGTGACTTCTGGTGTTTTCTTGTTGGCTTTTACCCATCAACACATGGATGAAGCATGCTATGTGTAGCCCATGTTTGGGTACCGTGGCGCATTTTCCATGGCAGGATTTGGTGCTGATCCTTCAACGGCTCGGTGGTCCAGAAGCAGTGGTGAAACTTGTGCGCCTCAGCTGTTGTTTCGTCCAACAAGGGAATAGTGTTAGTGACTGAGGTTATAAGTTATATAAGTTATAACCCATTTATACATCTGATAAACCATTTAGGGGATTTACCAACTAGTTTATACACCACTTACTTTGTAGCCTCTGGATCTTTTTAGACTTGCCATGGTTTTAAAAATTAGACAGGGTTTTGAAAGGTCTTGGAAGTACCAGGTTTTCTCAGGGTTTTTCCAGACAGTTTTGGACCGGCTACAACCTGAACCACCATTTTGACTTGATGTGATGAAACTGGAGGAAACAGGAAACTGGAACTTGACATCTCCGCATCGGGTCAGTTCCCCATTGACACTCCCAAAGATCATATCAAGTTGGCTATCGACACATCCCCCAAAAGATGGAAGGCTGAACCCGGTGAACCCCCCCATGGAAATGGCACAGGTTCTGCGAGGATCTCCGCTATATATTTCTTTGGTTGTGGTGGGTACTTGAAGATGACATGTGGGCCCCGGTCTGCCACTTTGGAAAAACTGATATACACATTCAGACATAGATCTTACATGAATAGATATCCACATACTCATAGTCATAACATATCTACTTATCTACTTATCGACTTGTTTACTTAGCTACGTGTCTACTTGTCTACTTATCTACTTATCTACTTATCTAATGATCTAATGATCTAATTATCCATCCATCCACCCATGTATCCATCTACCCATCCATCTACCCATCCATCTACCCATGCATCATCAAGCATCCAACTATCTGTTCATCTATCGATCTACCGATCTACCTACCTACCTACCTGTCTATCTATCTATCCATCCATCTATCCATCCATCTATCCATCTATCCTTCCATCTATCTTCTATTGATCTATTCTTATCTATTTTTGTCTATGTTTTCTAATCTTATCTAATCTCTATCTTATCAAATCTTTACCTAATCCAATCTTTACCTAATCCAATCTTTATCTAATCCAATCTTTATCTAATCTAATCGTTTTCTAATCTTATCTAACCTTGATGTAATCAATGTAATCCTTATCTTATCTGTATCTTATCTGATCTAATCTAGTCTAATTTTCCGTATCCTTAACCAAACCCAATCCAATTCAATTGAATATATCTACCTATGTATTCATCTATTCTATTCTATTCTATTCTGGTCTGTCCTATCTGTCCTATCCCCTTCTCTTTGGATCATCCATTTTCGCCAAGGCAGCTGGCAGGTGTCACAAACGGCTGGTCCCGGGACTTTGGACAGGAGGTCTCCAAGCTCTGGGAACTGGTGAGTGACAATGAGTGGCGCCCTCAGTCATGTTCCCGGCCCAAGTTGTGACCACTTTGAACAGATGAAGCATCCAAGAATTGGGGTATTGGAGATACCATGGGATACCATGGGTAGTGTATACCATGGGCACAAAAAATGTGGAGTGGCAAATCCAATTTTGGTCAGTATGATCTAAGGTGGACCAACGTGGAGTGGGTGGATCCTGACATCGAGGATTCGGCAGATCCAAGCGCAGGTCCAGATCTGGGAGTCTGGGGGAACTGTACAGATGTGCTGATTTGCTTGGGAAATCCATGGAAATCCTCCAAAATCCATGGTGTATGCGGTCTAACCAACTTCAATGTTGTTACAAGTATTTACAAGCTACAAATGGAATTCAGGATTCTTGCCTTGTTGAGTGACCTATCAATCAGTGACGGTCCCCCTTCCCCTGTTAATTTTGACTGGCTTAAAAGCGATGGTTTCGGAACAGGGGCTGGCACATGTCTCATTTCGATTCATGTTGGTGATTTCAAGCACCTTGACATGATTAAACGGCCTATGTATGCCTATGTTAGATATTACCAGCGACATCCAGCGACTCAACGCATGAAAGGTGACGAAGTTCCAGCGCTGCCAGCGCTGCGCCGGAGCTTCACGGCGGCGAGCCGCAAGCGCAAAGCGGTTGCCATGGAGGGCTGAAAGCCATGGCGGCTAGCGGGGGTGTTGGGCAAAGGAGAACACCGATGTTTGATCTGAAAGAATGTTTTCTTACTCAGAAAAAGACGCGTCAATATGTTTTAATATGTTTTAATGATAAGTTTCTGATGTTTTAATGTTTTGGATCTTTTTTTAGGTACTAGCATTGCAGGGTTTGCTCCTTTGCCTGGACAGGGATGCTGAAAAACTTCAGGGGGTATCTGAAGCATTAGATTCACGACTCGCCGGGAAACACAACCTGGGAAAGTCGAATCTGAAGTGAACAGGAAGGGCCGAAGTGTGATCAGTGCATATGGGCACTTGGCGACATCAATGGTCAGGCGACCAAGTGTCTCAAGTGTCTTCGTCAATCAAAAAAGAATCTCTTAGACTCTAACTGTCTCCAATTTCTTTCACTGCCTCCTTCCTGCCATCTTCTAATTGGCTCGAAGAAAGCCATCTCGCCTTCGCCGTGTGCAAGGGCGAAGTGTTGGTCCCAACTGCTGGGGCCTGAAGCCCTGCATAGCGAACTGACCGGTGAATCGAAGTTGAATCGCCTGTATCCTGGATGATTTCCTCTAAAATGCAATCAAAAGATGGCTGTAATCAATGTCCAAGGAGAACTAGCCCGGGACCTTCGTCTTGGGATATCCTGGATGCAACCTGGATGCTGTACTAAGAATGTGTTGAAACGTGGCAATTTAAGCAGTTTATAACAGTTCGCAGAAAAGATCCCATTAGATGTGCATTCTAAACAATGGTGAGTTTTTAACAACAAATTCTTGGATCACCAGAGCCTAGCACCATTTTCCTCTATTTTGTTGCTTAGCATGTTATTCTATCATCATTTAAATCAAGCAGAACTGGGGGTAAAGCAAAGTCCATTTAAATCCATTAAATCCATTCAACTCCCGTTTCTGGGGTTTCTGACAGTTTCTGAGCATCTATTGTACCACATTTTACAAGCGATTATTGGTGTTCACCCGGGTACCGAGGCAGATTAACCCACAACGATCGGCTCGCTTGGAGAATCACCGACGAGCGGCGGTTGAGAAAATGGATGGAAACGTACCAGGAGAACCAGAATAATGTAGTGAACCCAAGAATAGTTACCACAGAACCAATTCGGGTTTATTCTTGGATAATAAGTTTACCACATTAGTTATCCTTGGTGTGATCAATATGCGGGAACACGATGCGCACCTCATGTGCAGGAATGGGGCGACCCCAATTATATATGTCATGTCGAACACCATGATGACTTTTGTGTTCTGCAGATTTTCATTGAGTTTTGTAGCCATTTGCGATTGCAATTCCAGTTGCAAGTTTTTGACTGAGAAAACATGCTGGTGCTGATGTTTTGCCGGATTTCACCGCTGTTTTGCAGGCATTTGGCTGGATACTTTCCACCAAAACATGCAGATGATGCGATCATATATGATCGATCAAATCATGTTAGTTATGTATATTTATTATGTATATTTAGTATATTTATGCGATGTGCTCTTCCAGCCGCTCACTTATTTCTATTTCCCCTCGTCCGGCAGATGTGTAACACTGGTGGATCCACCATTTGGATGGCACTGCCAACCGGTAGCAGTTTGTTTGTTTTCACGTTCAGCAAAGCGGTTGCGTTTAAAAATCACCTGCCTTAAAGTGTGGCCTTTCTTGCACCACTTTTATAGTAACCAAAAGATAGAAGATGCGTTGATCCACTTGGGGTATCATCCTACTTTTCACCAACAATAGAACCGGGGCATTTCAACCCGCTCAATTTTTCATGGGCGCGCCAGTAGCCCAGTGATTTGCAGGCTTGGGTTGTTGGAATTTGTTGTCTGAAGCCAATCCTGGGGCCCCAGGGGGCCCCAGCGCTAGGCAATATGGGTTGCCCACAGTCGAGGGTATCGGAGCACGTTTGGACACCTAAATCGCGCTGGGGCAGGGGGGGACTGAACTGCTTGATTTTTTTTTGCATGCCGAATTTGTACAATCACAAAGGTATATTGCAAAGAAAACTGTGACTTCCTTCTTGGCATTGTTTCCATCAGCTGCTTTGCATTCTGCATGCTAGAAACTGATTTAGCAGAGCATCGTTTGTTTCAGTCCACTTTTTCCACATGCTCACATCATGTTTGATGTGTTTACGTTTCAACACCCGCTCAGCCCTTGCTGGCACTGCCGGCTTGTGGGTAGGTGACCACACCATGGAATCAATAAGAATCAGTAAGATACAACAGGATCGTTTCCTGTAAGGATACACATACCAATATGTGCTCAAGCATAGGTGTTTATACCCACACTATCCCACAACTTTTTTTGGTGTTTCCAACATGTGTGTGATGCCCACATCAGCCCCATAGATCATATATAGATCATATATAGACTAGATCATATATAGATCATATATAGATCATATATAGATCATATATAGATCATATATCCACATTGTTCAAAACCCTTTACATCCCAACTCATCCCATCTCAATATCAAATACCACCTTGTCATACCTCCGCTATGTGATACGCCCAGGCCCCGGGCAAAGTTCCACCTGGGCCGTCCGAGGCCGTGAAAATTTTGGAGAAAAGTCACATCTCTTTGCTGAAGATGGAGATTCTTATCTAGTGCGACACAAATCCAAGTCACCAAATGGGAGGGCATTAATTAGTCAATCATCTTTGTTTTTCGGGGCTTCCATCCGATTTTTCGGGCCCCTTTTTTGTTGTCATTTTTCAGATGTCTATGGATCAAACATCCTCAATCAAGAAGTAACCAGGAACCAACAAAGCGGGTCGGCATCCCATGGCCCAGGGAGGGATGGATGAAGATGATCTGACCTGGATGGCTGGAGGTGACAAGAGCCCAGTGCGGCGCCTCAGACCATGCAGCAATGCTGCGCCTCGTTTTTTTGGGACTCGAAAATTTGTTGGTTTCCTCAGATTTTTTGGGATGAATTCCATGATATCAACTCAGCCATGTTCTCAGCCATGTTGCCATGGAGCAAAGGTTGCCACACTCCGTGGGAAGTATTTTGCAGGTGACGCCTGCTCGAGCGCTGGCTTCATCGAACAGGTGTCGGGCTGTTTGGCCAAGAGTTCATCTGTTGGGGACGCAACGGACATGAGAATTGTGGACCTCCAGAAATCCAGATGATAAATGATGATAGATGATAAATGATGGTTCCACATTATCAATCCAGAAATCCAGTAGACATTTTCAGACATTGTGGATTTTATCAATCTGAATCTGCACCTGTGAAGTCTGAAAATGATGGTTGTGTTTTTAGGGCTGTTGATTCAAGATATTGAAGATATTTTTCAGTGTGCCTATCTCCTTACTTCGACCCAATCAAATCTCCCATCAACTCATGCACCCAGAAATCGCTCAAAATCGCTCGCAGAACGGCCGCAGGAAGTCAGGCTATGCGGATGACGAACCTTTGGATGCAGCTCGGGATTCAATCGATAGCCTAGGGCGAAGAAGATAAATCACTGGTGATTTGCCCGGCATTTGTGATTTCTAGCTGATCCCAGAAACAGCTTCGGATGTTGAAGAATGGATGCTTTCGGGCCAGTTTGGTGAACCCATCTGTACTTTGAACAAAGACTAGAACCTGATTTGATGATGCTTGGTCTTTGAATGTTTTTGGGAAGAGCTAACCCTGGGGGGCATCCGCATTCTGCAACAAACCATCAGCGGGGTGAGGTTCGCGTCCAGATAGAACTGGAGGGCGGATGGAAGGATTGCTCCACCGAAGAGTCTTGCCCTGAGAACTGGAGAGTTTCTGGCAGCGAGATTTGTGACTAATGTGCCTTTTCTTCCATCCCAAAATCACCATAAATGGGTTCTATAAACCAAAGCTTATGTGTTTGGGTGTCCCACGTTAAAAATGGCTTCCTTTCATGTGTTGGCACATCAGCTACCTTTCAAAAGCAACAACCAGCTATGGATGGGTCGTGTCAGCAATCCTTTTGGATTTTTGGTGAGTTAGGATGTGTATCATCCCTATGGGGCCCATGAGGATGCGTGCAATCTGTCAACAACTGGCAAAAGGAGAACTGGTGTTTCAGCCTGGGAGCCAAGTGTTGTTTCAGCATTACTCATTGCTCAGGATTTTCCGTCGTGTCAACTGACCGCCAGGAATCATGGGCGCTCATTTGTTCACGTCGTGTCCTCCCTGGACCCTTGTGCTCGTGTTCTGAGGATCCATGCCCGCGGTCAGAACTACAAGATCGACTTCTCAGGACATGGGGGGCACGGACACGGGGAACAGGGGAACAGTAGAAACCAGCAGCTCGGCAGTCCAGGCCCTGAAGGAGGTGGACAGCAGATCAATATCAGCACTGGGAAGAGGCCGGGACGAAAATTTCACCCTGGGATATAGCTCGAAGAGACCGGCGAGGCTGAAATGTGGCATTCAGCAGACAACGGATAGATTAAAGACCACAGTTACCACAGTTGGAGAATTTTGCAGAGGTGTCCTATCTACATCCCGGAAGATTTTGTGGAATATCTCCATTGTTGATTCCCAGTGCAGGCGAAGACTCCGGATCTTGGACGCGAGGGAAGAAGAAGCTGTGCCCGAGGACGCTGCTGTCATGGGTGGTCAAACTGGTGGATGACAAAATGAAAATGATTTGAGTTTCGAAGAAAAAAATGGGGTTGTACCCTCTGGTTATGTCAAAATAGCTATTGAAAATGGCCATTTATAGTGGATTTTCCCATTAAAAATGGTGATTTTCCATAGTTATGTTAGTTTACCAGAGGGTAGATTGAGTGAAAAGAGTGATGTTATTTTGGAAGGAAACGGATTGAAATGGTCACAGCATTTGAAGAACACGATGGGAAATTCTTGCGGTCGGCAGATCCAGTTGAACCCCAATGTGTCTGGTTGAACATCATTTCCCCATTCAAGTGGCCTTTTGCAGGGTGTGTATACCCCATTTTCAGACACACCCAATGAATCGAAGATAATCAAATCCGTATCCTCCCAATCTCATGGAAGTTAAGGGGCTTGAAGAGTCCTTAGTAGGTGTTCACTGGTTTCAATAACACTTTGACCAAGCTGCTGCCCCCCTGTTCTTTTTGTTGGTTTATAACCCCCGGTAAATATATCACCCCCGACACCCCCGTAAACGAGTCATTGGAGTTTTCTCAAGCAATTTAGGTAATGAACTGGGGCACCATCTTAATAAGGCGATCCCGACATTTGAGCATTGTTTCAATCCGCCGTTGATTGCGGTTATACTAGTACCCCAAATATTGTGGATGATCATAGTTGCAATAGTTGAATGAGTGGCATTCCCCATTCACAAACCGGTACCTTGTGAACACGGAATTTGCTTGGTTAACTTTGTGCCACAAAATCCCACGAAAAATATCCCCAAAGAAATCCATTTGAAGTGGCTTAAACCTCCATGTTTAACCCATCCCGTAATATAATATGTATATACATATATACTGTCACTGTACATATTATTATAATATATATATAATATATATATATACATAAACCCAATATATATATATATAAATAGTAATAATAGTCATTATATATATAATTCATATATATATATACCCAATATAAGCCCAGTATATCCTAGCAAGATCCATCATTCTGAACCCATCATAAACCTAACACATACCCATTTTTATTGGTGAAACCACCCCTTGGCCCCTAGGAGGATGTGGCGGTCAGCGCCTCGCGCGCCATGGACAGTGCCTTTCGGGACGCAGCAACGGAGCCGGCGGCGTCGTCCAGTGTCACTTGTCAAATGGTGATTTACCCTCTGGTAAACTAACGTAACTATGGAAAATCACCATTTTTCATGGGAAATTTCACTATAAATGGTGATTTTCCATAGTTACGTTACATTACCAGGGGGTAACCAACAATATATAGGGCTTCAGCCATCAAACATGTGGCTTTAACCAACAAAAATGGTGGTTTAAAAATTCGGGCCCACTATAGGTGGTAAAAAGAGGGGCCCACAAAAAAGGAATACACTGGGATATTACATGATACGGACCAAATGGTAATCGAACATAGCAATTCAATTGGAAATCCCCGAACCAAATGGAAGTTTCTAGCTGGGGAAAATAATCTATAGTCTATAAATAAAACATCAACTGTGGCAAGCAGTGTTTCCTGGATGGTACTCGTAGTTCGATGATGTTTCCTCCATAATGTCCAAGGTTTCGAAGTTTTCTATCTGTTTGGGGGTTGCTATGAGTGTTTCAAACTATTGGAACTCTTGGGATGTACTCTACTTACTAAATTTTTACAGCAACCCCAAAAAAGATGCCAAACGGTATTTTCAGGATGGTACTTCTATGTTTTCTCCACAATTTCCCAGGTTTCCAACTTTTCTATCTTTGTGGGGGTCGCTATCACCATTTCCAGCAAAACACTCCGCAAAAACTACAACCGCCCTCATTTTGCGAGCGAGAAGTGAAGGACATACCCACCACTACCGCCACCACCAACACCACCACCAAACACTGCCACCATAGAACTTGTTCCAGGTAGAAATTGCATGAACATGCAGTTGATACAATTGCCAGACAGATTGAACACATATTGGCCATTGGCATATATTATATATACGCAGATTTTGTATGATACAATATATATATATAATATATAGCAAGATACAATATATATATATATTTAATATAATAATATAATACACTATCATTTAATTTAATATAACAATAACATAATACAATCTAATCATGCATCGCCTACGCCACATTTACATGTATATTATATGTATATGCGCCCAGGCACCGGTCTCCCCGGAAGTGGCTACGCAGAAAGCGTTTGGACGCCCCAGGGCAAGCAGCACCAGGGGGTCACTCAAGGAATTGAAGCTTCAACCATTGTCTTCGAGAAATCTTGCAGGTTTACAGTATATACAATACACATCAATACACATGAATGCATACAGTAAATAGATGCATACATTTATATGCAGACATGCTATGATATATGACTGCTAGCATAGTTTGAGAGCTGTAGAAATCCACGGCTCCAAGCGGAAGACGATCTTCTTCCAAACGTTGGCTTTCCATTACCATTTTCAAGTACTGTAATGTTGGTAAAGCTATAGATTGATGCCATGCCCAATTTGACCATCAATGGCTGCTATAAACCATTGGGTGGTTTATCATTGCTTTACTAACATTGCTATAGATTGATGCCATAGATTTCATCGAGGTATGGACCCCAGAGCAAGCGCCCGGTCCTTGGTGGGGATGTCGTGTTGTCATTATGTGCAAGGGCTATGTCATGTGCGGTGGGGCTATTTCCAGCCGCCGCAAGGTGGTGGTGCATCGATGCACCCATACAAGGTGCTGGAAGGCAACGAGCACGCAAAGGCGGCGGGGAGCTCCCCTTGGGGATGACGCCCTATGGAGTTAAAATAGATGGAACCGATTTCGGGTCCTTTTTGTTCGAAGAACCAGAGGTTTTCGTCATATTCGCCGTCAACTTCGTTCGAGCCATAAATGGAGGTATGCCGGTACCCCGCAATCCATTTTAAGAGGATGTCCCATCATAAACCAACATTTTGGAGACCCCCTCCATTTATGGAAAGCCCCAAATCTTCCATGCATTCCGGCCTTCGTCGCCTGCACCGTGCCAGAAATGCTTCGCCCAGTTCGAAGCCAACGAAGCGAGGCTGTGCGGTGAATGGGCGGTCTTCTACCACTCGTGCGCCAGCGAATCGTCCATTGGTGGCCGAACTTTTTAGAGAGATTCTGAGATTCATTGTAATGATAATATCTCAGAATAGAATCACATTATTATTATTTATTGTTATTGTTATTATCCACAATTTATAACTGTTCCAATTTTTGGGAAAGAACCATGAACTCAGCTCTTGTTGGGTCTTGCGCAAGCATGAGAGCAGCTCATTTTTTTTCTGCAAAATGCAGAGTTTGTGAGTTTGTGGGTGGGGACCCAGAGCAATTTTTTGAGAATGTGCACTTGGCGCTGAGAATGGTTTGCAATGATGTTTTTCCAGCCATTGCCTACTATCTGCAGGTACTCCTTTGCAGCTCTGATCTATGAAGTGCATGCTGCTGTTGGCAGTGTTCTATTTCGCTTCCGGTCTCAGTTTGCGTCTCAGTGGCTGAACTTGGCTATTCATGATTCTGGAGTGCAGGAAATGGCTGCCAAAGTGGCTAAACCAAGAAGAAGACGGAGGAGAAGAAGAAGAACACGGAGGAGAAGAAGAAGAACACGAAGAAGAAGAAGAAGAAGAAGAAGAAGAGGAAGAGGAAGAGGAAGAGGAGGAAGAAGAAGAAGAAGAGGAAGAGGAAGAACAAGAAAAAGAATAAGAATATATAAGAATCAGAATAAGAAGGAAAAGAAGAAGAAGAAGAATAAGAAGAAGAAGAAGAAGAAGCAGAAGAAGAAGAAGAAGCAGAAGCAGAAGAACAACAACAAGAACAAGCACAAGAACAAGAACAAGAAGGACCAACTTTCACCATTCAATAATCCAGACACAGCAACAGCTTGATCAGATAACAACAGCAACAGTAATTGCAATCTCGGCATCAGCAGCGCGGAACCCACCCTAACCCCATTTATTGGGACCAAGTCTAAGGGATATCAATGGTTGATGAGCTAATTCCAGGGTTTTTGTTGGGATGAGCTGTATACCAGCCATATGCAGCATAAATGCTGAGTTGTGCTGATTTCAAAGTCATCAATCATGAGCCGGATACTACCTGTGGAAGGCAGAGTTCCGACTCAAGCTTTTAGTAGGGCGAAGTCAACTAGAGCCGGTTGTTAGCCATACAAAACAGAATATCGATGATGAATGTTGATTGCAAGGTCCGTCAGAATGAGCCTTATGCTAGCCAGATACAGCAGAAGTGCAGGTTCATGCTGACTCGGGCCAATCCAAAACGAGCCTCGTGCTAGCTTTGTTTTTGGTATACAACAGAACTGCAAATACAGGTTGATTGCAGGGGTCTAGTCAGGATGAGCCCTATGCTGGCTGCTTACAGAAAACAGAGCCTCATTCCGGGGCTTGGTCCATTGCAGGGTCTAGTCTGAACGATTTTTTTTTGCCCTTTGTAGTTTCTTCCAGCGACCTTGTAGCATTGAGTGACGACCCAGGTATGCCACGTTGCCTCGAATCTTAGTGTTGGCTCCTGAGTGCAGGGTCATTGCTGAGTGACCCCACCCAATCTTGATGGGAACGTACAGGGTGCTTGTGTGAAGTCGTGCGGAAACGGTGCCTCCTTGCGGTTCTGGTGTTCAGAGGTATGACATCTTATGTTGATATGGCCTGTTGTCTTATGTTGATTGGCATCTTGTTTTATAGTTGTTGAAAAAACAATTCCCCGTGATTTTGATAATCCGTGATTTTGATAATCTGTTGACTGGATGATGATGATGATGATGATGATGATGATGGTGATGGTGATGATGATGATGTCGTCGTCGTCGTGGTGGTGGTTGTTGTTGTTGTTGTTGATGAGTTGGACTATGTAAACATAATAGACATAGATGTTTATGTAGTACTCAATGCCCAATCAGTTGGTTTTAACATGTTTTAACTCAGTGTTTTGATTTGGTCTTTTATTGAGGCATGAATTCAACGAGACGCCGGATATTTCCTTTCTCATGAAACGGTGACTTGGCCACAAGCAGTCGACGGTGGAGTGGGTTTGTTCAGCACTGGCAACTCGAGTTGGCCCAGTAGATATAAACTGACCTTTTCCATGTTTTCCCTACTATTTAAAGACGTCTCCTCTATCACTTCCTTCCGTTCGCCAGTGCCAGTGGTTCGGCGACCGAGGTTCAATGAAGAGTTCGCTGAAAACAAGTGTGGCTCCCCAGAGGTGGTGACAGCTGATTCCCATGGGGATATGGTGGGGATATGGGGTATCAATGGTATCAATCACTATCACATCATGGCAGTCAAAGATGATTGGGATGTGATATTACTGGGTTATATGAGTTATATGTAAGATAGCGCTGAAGCCATCAATATTGGCAGGCATCGAGTTGGACGCCCTAGACAGCAGTGGTTGTTTAGGTCTAACGAAATCATCCACAATCGGATAAGCCACACAGACTATGGGGACCCTTTTCAACACAATAACATTTTACGGGCAGCGAGACAAAGGGTAGTATGAGATCATGCCAAGCGCCGAAGAATTCGTATGAGTTGCGATTGTTTGCGACTGAATGCCTGGCAAGAGAAAAAAAAACTAATTCTATACTAAATGCCTCCACAAGAACCATCTACACATGGGTTGACTAAAGGGACACCAAAACGCTCCGGTAGCTTCTCAGCTTTGAGACCAGAAAACCAAAGTCAATCTACAGCGGCGCGCTCAGTGGGCAGACATCACCATGGCGGAAAGTGTGGCACTTTACGAGGATAAGTTTGTGGACGCTGATCACATCAGGATTAAGTCCTACTATTTCCCTTTTTGCGACAAGAGGATCGAGATTGGCGATGCTCAAGTTTCTTTCGCCACTGACCAGGGAATTGCACACTCGACAGAAGCCTGGGGAATGGCGCTGAACAACGGGTGGGCTCCGGACATCGGGAATTCATTTTTGGAGGCCCTCACTATCTGGGCATCGTGATTTCCGTGGCAGGAGAGAGCTTTCGCAAAGGTTTCAGCGTTGAGGACAGCGAAGCAGCCTTGAAAGTCCTCGAGTCTTTGTTGCCAAGAACTGGGCGGCAATGAGCTGTTTCTTTTTTTTTAAGGTTGTATATATATATATATATTTATACACATATTTTTTTCTGAAAATAGGGCTCGCCAAATCTCATGGTTAATCATGAATTTTTGTATGAACATGTCCATTTGGGCTCCATTCTTCAGACACGCTCATATGATGATAACAGTGTACAGGCCAACAATGTGTCAGCTTAGCCCACGTCCACCCAGAGCGGTGATTGACGTGCTGGCTGAGAGGTCCATTCCGCAGCAATGGTTTGTCTTTTTCAATCATAGATTGGAATGATTGGACATCAACCCTGGGCTGAAGCCCAAGGGTTGATGCCCAGTCATTCCAATCTATGATTGAAAAGGACAAACCCTTGCTCCGGAATATGATCTATTTATTTTTGTACAGTGTTTGGTCGCAAGGACGAGCTGTTTGACTGAAGGTCTACCAATGTGCTATGTCACCATGTCATTGCATTGACCTCCTGCCGTGATCTATGAACCGATGCGGGAGAAACAGAACTGGGTGCTGAAAAGGATTTGAGCCAAGTAGCGATAGAAGAATCTGGAGTTAAGCGCATTGTTCATTGCATGCCGCCATATGCTAAAATGTGTCCCCACCATTACATACCATGCTGGAAGATGGGGCATTTCCGTTTCTTTATTACAACTGTTGGTGGATCCAAATTGGGTAGAAAGTTGGAGGATACATGTTGGAAATCATGTTTCCTCCATTCTATTTCCATGAGATTTCCTGTTTGGTTTAGTCTTTCCCATTTCTTCCCCGGCCTTGGGGCCCCAATCGGGTCCGAAAACTGAGGCGAGACCATCATCCAGATTTTCGCAGAGTCGGATTGTTGAGTGCTCGGAAAACTGATCACGGCTGGAGAATTTTCCATGTTGTTCGATGATTTTCCCATTGAAATGCAGACTTAGTTCAGGGATTTCCCATGAAAACCTCCATTTCTGGATGATGTTCTGACATTTTCCCAGTAAAATCATTAACATCTAGGGGATTTCTCCATATTTTCCCATCAAGATCATCAACTCCTCCATTTTTCATTGGGTGATTCGCCAGGCATGTTTGTTTCCCGGGAAGTTCGACGACTAGGGACCAAATCGACGGTTGTTCAACGAGGTCCGTGATGTGTTCATTGGCTTCCACCGGACCTGAAGCATGTGCCGTGAGCCTCGGGAACATACGTGGAAATTGTGATGATTTGGTTAGTATGGTTAGTTCTAGTTATGAATGGTTGATGATGGTTATTGATGACAATTAATGGTTCATGTTAATGTTGTTGTTGATGATGATGATGATGATGATGAATATGACAAGCATTGACAAGTGGCTGCGCTTGAGGTTGCAATGGTTTTCATTGCAGGCGAGCTCTCTGGGTGGGTGATCCGACTTGGAAAATGACGCAGCGATCTGTCTCTGTCAGGTTATAGTTGCAAGGACTTGTCTTTCCGCGGTGTGCTTGGGCTGCACCGGCTGCTTACGGGAATTTGCACGGGCGGCCTCCGATGGTTCGCAATTTTAGGGGGGATATGACCACGACACCAAAGCTCAAAATAAGTGCTTTGATTGTGTTGATGTTCGGGCATTTTGCGACGCTCAGAAAACCCCATTCTGAGATGGCGGATATTGTTCAATGGTGAGCAGAAATTCTCACCAAACGGTACACTTAAGACTTGCCAAGTATTTTGCAATATTGCAATCTTCACTGCCTCCACAAGTGAGTTATGACAGCATGATGGATAATGATAATTAAATATAATTTATATGGTGAAGCCATGTTAACCCAATGTCATAGTCACCATCCCCCAAGTCATCACCCTGTTTATGATTATTATGGCTGCTATGTTTACCATCCCCAGTCGGTGTAACATGGGTAGCCCCCAGGTGCTGGAGAACTTGTTGGAGAATTGCTACGTTCCTCGGGCGAAGGTGCGCAACCTCGCCAACGAGATCATTACGATACTCGGAAACCCGGAGGATTTCTCCGCGCCCCCGATGAAAATATGGAGGCTTAATGGAGGAATTCAAGAATTGGGAATGGATCAATACCTATTAATACCATTTTTAGTGGGATGAACATCCATTTACCAGCTATTTTGATGTTCACCAGGGGTACAAGGTTTTGACACACTGCCAATTATGAAATTCATATTAACCCTCCATTAAGCCTCCATATTTTCAAGCCTCAGGTTGAACATTCAAAAATGGAGGTTTGGCATCCAAAATGGTGAATTTCCATTTCCATTGCCATGTTGGATTACTTGTAATGTGATCAGATGTGCACGACAAGGTCAGTTCCAACTTCTGACTGTTTAGAGGCTTAGGGACATTTTCCCACCTGGATATTTTGGATGCGAAAAACTGTGCATTTCCAATGTGAGCTCCATCTTTGGGGGAGATCAATGGTCCATCTTTTGGAGATCGACCCAACGATAAGGTCCGAGAAGCATGGCTTGGACGTGTCGCAGTTTGGTGGCAAGGCAGAGATGGTGCGGAAGTGCTCTTAACCGTTAGGATCCATAGAAGGTACTGCAAACGGGTTAAGGGCACAATGAGGAGTTATTGTCAAGTACGATGATATGACATGATATGACAATTATTCATATATATATATATATACCATTTTATTTTATTGATGTCTTCCAACTAAACCTCAGAAATCGAGGATGGTATGGAGACATGCAAGTATCAAACAATCAGAGTGCAGAACAATGCACGTCTTCTGGCCAAAAGATTTGATTTGCAGCTTGGCAGGGAGTCATATATATATATATATTTATATGGTACCCCCCCAAGACCTAACTTTCAAGCAAATTTAGTGTTATTTACAGTGTTTTTATTAACATTTTGAACTCTAAAACTTAGGGCATTTTTTGGTGATCAAAAATTGCATTTTTTTGCAAGTTTGTTCCCACCCCACCCTTCCCTAAGTACATTGGATCCAAGATTCAAGATTCAAGATCCCAAAAAGCTTCTTGAATCCGAAGGCCTTCAGCCTTGAATCTTGAATCCAAAGAGGTCGGATTGAAGAAGTTTTTTCTGAGCCTTGAATCTTGAATTTCTTGCAATTTCTTGCAAATGACCGGCCTGTCTGCTAAGGACATTCCTCAAATAAACTTGCTTATCCTGTAAAAGAAAATTCTCAAGCCCATTATTTTTTCTTTGCTTTCCAAGCATACCAATCAACTTTGGCAAAAATAACAAAAACATAAAACATGCAATAAAGGCAATTAGATTCATCATAACAAAAAGTAAAATATATTGAAAAAGAACCTTCTGTAATCTTAAACCTTTAACAAACAAGAAGAACGCATTAAACAATAGTAAGTGAAAATGCATGAACTCATCCGATAGCAATACCTCTTTATCTACAGATCAATCAAAACCTTCCCAACAAAATGTATTAGAAAGGGTTGCAGATAGATCGGCAACGATTGTTTTAAAACATGGTTGCAATTTATGTTTCGAAAAAAGGTAATAGACTATAAAAACCCTGAAATGATATCAAAGTTCACATCACAAATGGTAGAATATTATCATTGAAAATGCAAACAAAGCAATCTGAAGAAACATATGATTCAAGATAAAAGGTAATTTGATTAACTTAAAACTAGATCCTCAGAATATAGAGCTGAAAGAACCAATAGAAATATAGGATCTTTCGAAGTACAAATACATATTCAACCAATGCTAGAAACTCCTATAATACCCATGAAAATATCACAAAACAAAGAACTGTAAAAAAACTAAGACAGTTTTTAATATGACAAATATATTAGAAACCGAACTAGTTTTTTGTTTTTACTTATTAATTTGTTATCATCAAAATCATTTGTGTTTAACACATAATACATCTAACTCAAGCACTCCTGGATTTAAAGCAATGAAATTATAAGATCATCTACATTATACAGATTTTTAAGAAAAAACTATTACAACAAAAAATATCAACTCTTCTAAATGTAGATGCTGAAGAAAAACTAATGGAAAGAACGTAGATTCGCAAGAACAAATAACACAATTAACATCAAATGAGAATATGATTGATTATTGTCAATTTACTATGCAAAGCTTGATGGAATGTTATGAAATTGTAGGAGGATTAAAGATGCGTTATAAAATCAATATGTCTAAAAAATATAGCTGGAGATCAGTCTTATCCATATCCATTGTACTTTTTACACCTTTATTATCTGCACAATCTTACGTAAATAACAACGTAAAATCTCAAGATGCACTAACTATACAATCTAATTTTGCACAAAGCTCAGCTTTGGTAGAAGCTAAAAGTTTCAAATTGCTACAGAAAATCTAGTAAACATGAATTCCAAATTCCACCAGTAGTCATTATAGAAAACTACCTTACAAACTGTTGTACTCATCAAAAAAAATAAAAATCATATGCTATACTCTGTTGTAAAAACAAACAACAAAAACACAATCCATCTATTCCCCTAAATCATATTGCTGCAAATCCTATACCACATGTTGTAGAAGATATTGAAAAAACAGAATTGCAAGAATCAGATCATAAATATAAAAAATCGTGTTGATACACTAACAAAAACATTAAATATAATGAAATAAATATCTCAAATACAGATGTTACAGCGCTATGCTGCAGCTACATATGTGGGCAGGATGTATCCAGGCGCATGCGTCCAAGATACTTTCCTGATGCAGTGCTACAATAGGCGATAAAATAGGAAGGAAGACAAGGCATTCAAGGAAATATCTGCTACACAAAAGGTACGTCTTGGGGGATATACGTATTAAAATGTGTCCCCGCATATGATATGATGTGCATCGTGGAGCACAAATCCTGGTAGATATTCCAGAGGCGTTTGTGCTCAATTGCCTATCATTTATCGTGAGGAATCATGTGGGCAATCCCTGGAGTCCTGACTGTCAGGCATGCCAAAGTGGCAAGGCTGGCCATTTGATGCAGCTCTTCATCAAGCGCAGCTTGGCTAAGAGAAGGGATCTCCTGCAACAGGATTGCCAAACCTGTGGGTTTTCATTCGCATCGATCCTGTTGCCCAGGAAGGCTCGTAGACAAGTTGGTCTACGCAGGGTACTCAGAAGCCTTCGGATTGAGTGGCAAAGCAAGTGAGAAATTGAAAGATTCTGGTACTGTGTATATCACACAGCGTATGGTTCTTCAAAGTTCTTTGGAGTGAGGCAAGCCCCTATCAAAGGACCTATTGGCAAAAATTCGGGAGGGCGATCAAGGCCCAAGAACGCCCTTGCAGCCCTAGTCCTCTCTCCAAGGCAGCAAAGCCTTATGGACCCGTAGATGAAGAGCTTGGAAACCCAGCCGGGGCGGTTGGCCACACGGCCATCAAACATCTCGCGGTGGTTTGGTTCAGAATCAAACCATCTTTGGTTCAAACAAATGATCATTCATATATTACATATATATATATATTACATATATATATATATATGTGTCAAAGGGAACTGAACGCTAGGACATATATCATGTGCATGCACAACTGCACATCGAAACGCCGTACTGGCTCAAGTCCCTGCGTGAGGAAAAAGTCCGATCTTTGCTTGCCATGCTGTATCGCTGTCCGGAACTACCAGCATAACAGGTATCGCAATCCAATCGCCACATCCGGAACAAGGATTTATTTGCTCACAGGTTATCAGCCGTAGGGCTCACTTCTCCCGTCGGGAGAGTGGTACCTGCGTGCTGGTAGCCGGACCTTCTGAGCAATTGATTGAGGACGCAAAGGACCAATCAGCTCATCATCGCAAAGATGCAAGGCGGCAGCGGAGATTCGCGCACAACGCAGTTTACCTTCAATGAGAACACTGCTATGCCGGTCGAGGAGGTCAATCAATCTTCCCCTGGCGACACGGCAGACAGTGGTGGGATACGCTCTACCCGAACTACACAGTCCGGATGGCAAGTTACATCAAACAGACGAAGAACATCCACCCAAAGTACACCAAGATCTTCTCGAAACAGTGCTCGAAGTGATGTTGTCCGCCAAGGGCATCGACCATCTCGAGGACGAACTACCCCAAGGGACAGATCCACCAGGGCCGTAACCGACCGAATTGGTGAGAGGACCGGGGATAGTCGTGTTAAGAGGAGATCAACGGATACTTCTGTGGCTAGTGAACCTATTGCCATGATAGAAGAACTACGGGCACAATGTCAATCCCTACGTAATCAGTTGAACCAAATGGAAGCATATGCTGCATCAAGAGATCAACTGATTCATGACATCGAGATCAGATTCACTGAATATCTTCAGGAACACAACCAGAATGTATTTGATGAGGTCAGTGCACTCAATCATAGATTGTCATGTTCCGCAAATGAGGTTGCAGAATATCAAGCAGAACTAATGGTAGCATCTCAGGAAGACGAAGGTGCAACAATACGCATCCAAGACCTTGAACGCCGAGGTGCCCTAATGGAACATGGTGCACGACGGATCCATCAACGTGGTATGGAGATCCAGGAAGAGTACAAGGATGAAGTACATCACCTTCAAGGACTATTGGGTAATACGGAGGCAAGACTGCAACAACTTCATCAAACCAATGTCTTAACCACCGATATTGCCAATCGACTATACAATGAAGGTCAAGAAATGCAGACAGATTTCCAGAACTCAATCATGGAATATCGTAATCGATCCGAAGTGGCATCCTTCTCTAGCAATCAACTTGAAGTGGTTAGCCAACAACAATCAATTGCAGTTCATGAGTTATCTGAACGGAATCAGCTATTGAGTGAAGCTTTAGTTCAGTCTCGCAAACAGGCCGAGCTGTATGAAAGCAGTATTGACGAGATCACTAGAGAATCTAGAAAGAAGGTTTTCGAGGCAAATCAGGCCAAATTGGAAAGTGATCTGAAGCATCGAAATACTGAACATGATACTGTCAGAAGAATTGCATCATACAGGAACCATGAGGCCGAAGCGATATCACACCTGAGGCTTGAATCACAGGCTAGTGCAAATTCGATCGCAAGGGCAGAGCACTATGAAGAGCTCTACACCAACGAGCAGGAGATGAACTGCGAATTAAGGGATGAGATCAAGTTGCAGAACATGAAGTTGCGAAGATCGTTGACTCAGGGCACTACGACCGACGGTCGTGGCCCCGATGAGATGCTTGTTGAAGATCTACGTAATCAAGCCAAAATCGCTCAAATCAGGGTTCAGGATCTAGATCATGAAGTTCATGAATGTTTACAAGAGAACATGTTGTTAAAAGAGAGATTGGCTGAAGTTGCGGATGTAGGGGCGTCGTCCTTCTCCAATGCTGAAGTCCGAACTTTAAGATCTGAACTAGAAAGTGAGCGCAAAATGAAATTGGCTAGTGGTGTTCAACAATATGAGAGATCATGCATGTTCATGGGGGAAATTCAGGATAGGGATGAAAAGATTGGTATCAAGAATTCTGAGATTGTTGACATGAAACGTCACCTAGATGAACTAAGAAAGAGTCTCAAAGATTCTGAAACATCTATGTCTAGGGTCAGCCCTGATACACTTCCCTATTCGGCAGGCATCCCCAACTATGATCTCGCGTCAAGACTGGTCATTGACAAACTGGAGAATGAGGTGAGTGAGGCTAATTCTGAGAGCGCTATCCTAAAATCTTGGGTAACGCAGATCGACAAGGAGTTGACCTACGAGACGAATGTTGCTCAATCCTATCGCGGACATGCTGGACATTCTCAACAGCAATCCTCTCAATCGAACAAAAGAATCACCGATCTGCTGAAAGAAGTTGACAACAAGATCGCCGATGGAACTGAGAAGGACTATTACAAGCCTCCGAGCGGATGGGGCGGTCCGCCTGACCCTGATGGACCTCCCGACCCTTTCGGGCCCAATGGTCCAGGACCACCTCCAGAACCTCCTGGTTTGCCTTCAGTTCGAGGATCACAACGTGATTCAGCAGATGACATCTCCACAGCGGCGTACACGGCAGAAGAAGTACCGAGAATGTCAAGACGGGAGGCTGACAAAGTCTATGTTAGCCCATGGCCGAAGCAACAGAATCTTGGGGTTTGGCAATCAGATCTAATCAAGAGTGTTGTTCTTGCCGCAAATGATGGGGACAAAGCTGCATGGGAAGCATGGCTACAGCCGGCTATTCGACCAAATCCTGACATCGAGCTATTGAATGACAGTGGAGGGCAACGATATCAGTCAATCGACGCCAAGTTGTCAATTGCATTGTCAAACGTGATAGCCCAAGCCGGTGATGTTGCTCGTCATGTAGCAATCAAACTGAGATTGAGAACACAGAGTCATAGCCGAAGAGGAACCTACGTTATGGGACGAGAAATCTTGGCTATGATCCTGGAACACTTCAGAACCCCAGGTCAACGAGAGACAGCCTTCACCATGGAGCACATCGTATCGATGAAATATCTCGGTGACTCGAACCTGGAAGTGTTCTATGAGAAATGGATGGAGATGGTGTCAAACATGATGCCGGATGATGTACCTCCTGATGATTGGCTTCGTGACGCTCTCTACAAGAAGATTCGAAATTCGAGTCTTATGATGTTCGATATCAAGCAGTACGAGTCATGGATTGAAGGAGACCAAAGACGAAGCTATCGATATCTGTTGGACGTCATTGAAAGGCATATCTCCAGAATCAGAGAAGACAAGCATGTGGCCGCTAGGGAAAAGTACGCAAGAGACTTTGCGGGCGGCGGCAAGCCTACCGCTCCTGCACCAAATCCAACTGCTGCTGCACCAGACGCCAATCCGAAAGCGAAGCCCAAAGCCACTCCCAAGGAGAAGGCAGCACCTAAGGCGAAGGCCAAGGCCGATGCAGCTCCAGTTCTACCATCACCTCAGCCAAAGCAGCATGCGAAAGGAAAAGGAAAAGGTCAAGGGAAAGGAAAGGATCGACCAAACAGCCGAAGTGCTAGCCCCAGGTCCAAGAAGAAGATCCCATGCCACTTCCATTTCATCAAGAAGGCATGCAGAAAAGGCAAAGATTGCGAATACAGTCACGACCAAAAGGTGTTTGATGCGAACAAGAACGCAAAAGGTAATGGTCGAAAGCCAGGAACTCCAAGAAGTCAATCTCCAGCGAACAAGACCAAGAAGGTTGATGAACCATGCTGGCACTGGGCTAAAGGCAAGTGCCGATATGGAGACAAATGCAACAAACGTCATGATCCTCATCTATTCAACACTGCTCCAAACACCGAAGCATCGAGCTCAAAGGCTACTCCTGCACTTGTCCATGAATGGAGTGATGACGAAGGGATGTTCCACAAGGTTGCATCAAACGTCGTCAAGAAGAAGGTCAGATTCGATGAGTCTAAGACTCACGCCCAAACGTACGTGAAGAAGGACTTCGTGAAGTGCAGCCGGAAATCCCAAACCATCTCCAAAGATCATGGTAAAGTTGGTAAGCCCACCGATCAGATAAGGCAAGATGAGCAATGGTCTTATTCATGCAGATTAGCATCGAGCCGAGGGAAAGCAATGGCTATTCTGATCGATGAGAAGGGTGAGTACAGTGACATTGATGAAGTCCTGGTCATCGTCGGCCCCAGCCTGGACATTCTGATCAGACTCGACGTCGAGGACGGTGAGGTGTCCAGGGAAGTCTTTGTGGAGAACTATGTTCAGCATATTGAGGGTCGATATGGTAAAAGGGGCAACACAATGTGTATCACTGTTCCCGTTGAGGAAAGAGATAAGAGATTCATATTGGATTCTGGAAGTGGTCATGATCTCATCTCATCTACACGAATAAGCAGAATGGATCTCCCAACATACGATGACAAAGTCGTCAACTTCCATACAGCAAATGGGGTAACATGTTCGACCAAACGTTCAAGTATCAAGTTCGAGGCATTCAACGAACCAGCAGAAGCTCACATCCTGGAAGACACGCCTTCTGTGATCTCCATGGGCAAGCGGTGCGTCGACCTTGGATACTCATTCGTATGGCCGACTGGAAGAACTCCTTTCATGTTAGATCCCAATGGCAACATCATCGAAATGACTGTCAAAGACTACATTCCCTATGTGAGTGTCGATCAAGAGAAGAGAAAGTTAAAATCATCCTGTGTGGAAAAGATCATGGCAGTTCTTGATGATGGATGCTCAACGTCAGAAGGCGAAGGTCTTTTGGTCATTGATGGAGAAAGTGGGGATGAGCTTGAGGATCTTTCCGACTCCGTTGGACGATCCGATGTTAAATCTCCCAAGAGATCAATGAAGAAACGTAAGAAAGCAAAATTGAGAGGTGATCAACATGAAGTGGCTGTTGGAAGTGATGCAGGTGATGCTGAGGAAATGTCGTGCTACGCCGATGAGTATGCCGAGTTTGAAGACGATGGGTACGATCCCAGCATTGCACCTGATGATATCCATGAAGATCATCAAATTGAAGTTGAAGAAATTCCTGAAGATGGAGGAGGTGAAGATGACGATGATGTCATTGATGTTGATGAGGAAGATGGAGGAGTTCGACTGAGTAAGAGGGGAACTTTGAAGAATGAGGCAAGATCAAAGGTTCATCTTCTAACTCATCGCTATAAGAACCCATACTGTGAGTCGTGCGTGCGTGCCAAGATGAAGCACAGGAAGACGTTCAGAGGAGCATTTCAGCGTAAGCTCACAAAGTTTGGGGACCTGATCACATTCGACTATGTCGACAATCGTCGTATTGCTGAACAGGACTATGGCGACGACAAAACCATCTTTGTCATCAGGGATAGATATACGGGGATGCTTCAGTCTTACCCTTCTGCTAGAAAGGACACTGACGCAGTTATCCGGGCGGTCAAACAGTTCATGGGCCGTCGTAAGATTAGAGAAGCATACTCCGATGATGCCCCGCAGTTCGACAAGGCAATGAAGATCCTAAAGATCCCAATGGACACGTCCTTGGCCGGAAAGACCAAGCACAACTCACTTGCAGAAAGAACTAACCAGTTTGTGCTCGTAGCGACAACAACATGCCTACTTGAAGCTGGAATTCCACCATGCTTTTGGATGTACGCTATCAGATGCGTGAGCCACCTGCTCAACATCGAGCCCAACGACGATGAGGTGAGTTCTTGGTGCAAACTTCATGGAGAAGAATTCAAAGGGAAGATGATACCTTTTGGTGCCCTCGTGTACTTTAAGCCCAGTGGTTCACGTGAACGAGAACAACAACACAAGTTTGACCCTATGGGAATCCCCGGAGTGTTCGCCGGATACTCCATCGGTCCCGGGCTCCATTGGTCGAGAAAGTACAGGGTATGGGCATTATGTGACTGGAGTAAGCAGAACTTGGCCTATGATGCCGAGAAACCCATCGCCAAGCTGAGGACTCCGCACTATACCGAAAGGGTCGAATTAAAAGAACCCCTTGAATTCCCATGTAAGTTAGAGTATGAGAGGATTAATGTTTCCATTGAGGGATTAAAGGTGAAAGATCGTCTTGAAGGAAACCCAGAAATCCTACCGCCACCTCCGCCGGATGATGGTGATGACGATGAAGGTGGAGATGATGACGATGGTCATGATGGCGGTGGTGTACCTTCGTCGAAGGTCCCACGAGAACCAACTGAGGGAGAGTTGGAAGCTGAAAGGCACTTTGATGCAATATCTGAAAGAATGGGACCACCAGGTATCGATAAGCCTGCACATCCAGACCTTCATGTTCCAGAAGGAGGACCAGAACATTACTCCGTTGGGAAGGCTGGGGATGGGGTCGTTTACCTGAATGACGATGGTGAATGGGTGAAGCTCAATGCTCGCGGTCATCCATATCGTATTGATGAACGTGGTTTTCGCAGAATATCAACTACTCCAAGGCCTTCAAAGTATACTCCTGACGAGTGGAGGAAGATGTCACCGACTGTCAGAAAGGGGATCGCTAAGGCCGAAGAGAAGAAGATTGAAGCTGAGAAGGAAAAGAAGAAAAGTGATGCGAAAATCAAGGAAAGTGAAGAGCGAGCAAAGAGAAAAGAAGAAAAGAAGAAAGAGAAAGAAGCAAAGAAAGCCAAATCCTCCAAGAAAAATGACAAAGACGATCACGTTTCTGGAGTGGCCATGTTATTCAGATCTATCAGACACTGATGTACCTGATGATGATGATTTCTTGATGGATTGGGACGAATGGTCTGAAATCGAGAAGGGCAAGGGACCGAAGGCCACTTGGAACAACGACAAAGTGTATGACTTCAACCAGGGAAAAGTGGTGGCTGCTGCGACCTTGCACAACACCAACGAAGTACCCCAAGACGCTCGTGGCCTCAGTGATGTTTTCCTTCCATTTCCATGCATGCCGTGCATTAATCATTGTGATGATCATCGAGAAAAGATAGCTTCAAACGGTGATGGAATCAATATCAATAAGATGTTCAACACTGCAGTTGCAAGGCCTGTTGGTCGAAAGGAAATGATGGAAAACGATGATGCACGTAAGGCTATGAGGAAGGAATGGTTAGGTCAACACGCTGCTGGAGTCTATGATTTCCGTGTTATAAGAGAATATGATGACGTTGTTCGCGAAGCAAAGGCAAACAAGACAGAGGTTCACATGGCCAGAGTACATGGTATCTGTGTTGAGAAAAATTACCAGTTGCCTGCAGGAAGCCCTAGTAGAAAATTCAAAGGCCGAGGTGTCTTGCTTGGTAATCAGGTGAAGAACCAATTCTGGGAGGCTGCTTTCTTCCAGGACTTGGGCAATTCTCCAGCTACTTTTGAGGCATCGAGATGGGCTGATTTCTATGGGTGTCTTCCAGGCCATAATGTAAAACTTGCCGACGCCATTCAGGCATACATTCAAGCAAAACTAACCGGACCACCATGTTGGGTTGAGCTACCCGAAGATGCTTGGCCAGACGATGTCGATATTCGAAAGTTCCGTAGACCAGTTGTAAGATTGGTTAAAGCTTTATATGGTCACCCCGATTCGGGAACAATGTGGGAACAACATTGTGATCAGAAAGTTCGAGAACTCGACTTCGTTCCTGTTGGAGAAGAATGGCCTTCAATGTATTTTCACAAGAAACTGAAGTTACTTCTTGTCATCTATGTAGACGACTTAAAGCTGGCAGGACCGGAAGAGAACCTGACTAAGGGTTGGGAGATGCTCAGATCAAAACTCAACATCGAGCCCGAGACTGACTTAGGACTCTATCTTGGTTGTGTTTTGAGAAAGGGATCTACCAAACTTCATGATGGAACCCTGGTGTCAACCATGACCTATGACATGGAAGGTCTGTTGAAACTGTCGGTTGAGAAGTACTTAGACATTGTTGGAAAAGATACGAAGCTGAAACACGTATCCACTCCAAGTCTACCTGAAGAGACAAAGGAACATAAGTCTAGAGCACCATGTCCCGGGAACCCCAAGAACAAGAAAGTATGTCCATGGTGCACTCACGAATTTGATCCGGACGCTCCATTGTTTTATGAACAAGGAACCCAAGGGGAAGACGTCTCACCTGGGGAGTCTGAGAGAGGTGCATTAGCGCCACACGCTGCTAGCGTGTTGATGAAGCTGCTGTACGCGGCGAGGATTGCTCGTTTTGATCTGCTTCGTTCCATTAATTCCCTGGCCAGGAATGTAACAAAGTGGACCATTGATGACGATGCAAAGTTGTATCACTTAATGTGCTACGTGAATTCCAGCCTATCTAAAAGAATGACTGGATGGGTTGGGGACAATTTCAATGAATTGACATTGTCTTTATTTGCTGATGCTGATTTTGCAGGGTGTGCCCAGTCTTTGAGATCAACTTCAGGGTCTCATATGCATATCCAGGGTAACCACACACGGTTTCCTTTGTCCGGGGGCAGCAAACGGCAAGGATGCGTAAGCCATTCAACGCCTGAGGCCGAAATCGTGGCAGCCGATGTCACCCTCCGTACTATGGGTTTGCCCGCAATGAGCATCTGGGAAACGCTGACGGGAAAGTCGCCCAAATTATTGTTCCATGATGACAATCAGGGCATGATCGGTGTAGTCAGGTCGGGTCGTAACCCCACTATGCGGCATCTTGAGAGGACCCATGGCATAGCCATTACTTCCCTCCATGAACATTTTACTCGGGAGAACTACGTACTCATGTATGAGGTGACCTCGAAAATGGCCGCTGACATTCACACCAAAGGTTTCAAGAATCCGTTGGCCTGGAAAAGAGCATGTATGCTCATCAACCTGTTGGACCCTGGTGACATCGGTACGAAAGATCTGCTCGATATGGTCTCACCCACCACGGATGTCGATACCACTGTCCGACAAGTGTTTCAAACCAAAACTCAAGATGTTCCAAATTTTCCGTATACCGAAATACCTATTCTACCACCTGAGGTGTATCAGAAGGGTCTTTCTGGTAAAGAACAAGTACAACAACTACCTGGTATGGATCCCATATTGGTCGTTAAGACGCCAACTTTCTTTAGAAAACGACCACCTGGTGTATCATTGCCCCATGATTGTTTGAGAAGTACCTGGATACTTTCTCATGGCAAATGGATCAAGGTTGAGGATCGAGTTCCACCCGTTCAACAACAAGACCGTTTTGATCAATGGGTAGAACGAGCTTGTTTCCAATACCATCCGTGTCAATTTAGTATATCACCGTCGGTGATTACTAGGCAATCAGCTGGCGTTGTCTCACCGGGACACCCGGCGTCAACAGCACGACAAGGGCTCCATGCTGCCGCGGTGCCGACTCGTCCGACTCCAGTCCTGAAGTATCCTCAGTTAACTGTGGGGGTGGGTCAACTATTTTGTCATCAATCCCCTGGAAATGAACCCACAACCATTCATGCAGCTCCTTGTGGTACTGCTCGGGTGATCAACACGCTTCTTCGAGTTGTTCATGGGGGGAGTTCTGGATGGGGTAGTCTTCCAATGGGATTTCCTCCGTCGGGGGACCCCGATGATGATCCATATCCCACAGAAAACAAAGATCCCGATCGACGACGAATTATCTTTGCCGGTGGTGACGTGATTGCTGGTAGGGTATCAAAGGACAAAGCCTATAACCCCACAACGTCATCAAGAAAGGGAAAGAGAATATCCAAAAATGAATGCGATCAAGACGAATGGATATGGAAGGATGAAACAACATTGACGAGAGTGCACAAAGTACCAAGAAGAAAGATGTTTACCCCCAAAGAGGCTGACTTTCTACCATGTAAGCTGAGACGGTTTAGGGATGAACGGGAAACCAACCAAGTGTTTCAGTCAAGTGGGAGATTGATCCACGACTCATGGAGATTGGCGGGGAATAACATCGAGAAGACCAACAAAAGAAATGAATTTTGGACAGGGACCACTACCTTCAAGATCATATCCAATGCAGACATCAAAGATGTGATGGACAGCGGGTCTGATATGGAGGACAGGGCATCGTGCCAGGACACTGTGGTCACCTGTATCCTTGATGGAAACATGATTTTCTTCCGTTGGATGACATGTTTATAGCCCATCATTACAAGCTGAAGCATGAGACCAGAAAACAAAATGATTGGGATATTCAGATGACACTCCACCGAAAGAATGGGAAGACTCTGACATATCATTTCAAGCAATCCTATGCTGATTTTCTCGAAAGAATACTTGATAACGTTACCATATCACTCAATCTCTATGAGATGAAAGATGATGTCCCATGTTTGCTCCTTATGTGTGCTGAAACGCAAAGTATCAACACAAAGATTCACAAACAGAGTCGGTTCAAGATGATGCATGTGGTCACGATTACCGAAGATGACAACCTGATGTCCAACTACGGAAGGGGGAAATGGAGACGTTGCATCAGGGGTCCTAGTGACTGCGTGTTCTTTGCGGGACCTTGCACCGGTGGTTCACCTTGGAATCGGTTAAACAAAAATGTGAGTGAGGTCACAGCACACAACATCAGAATGAAAGCATTTCTATATTGGGAGGTATGGGAAGAGTTCACATTGTGTCTGCAACGTGTACATGTCTTGCATGCTATGGCATTGTTGGAACTGCCTCGGGGATGCGACTATTGGAATGACGAGAGAATGAAGTTTCTGATAAATGGGACCCAATCAACCGTGCATGACTTTGATGGATGCATGTATGGTTTGACATCACAATTCAAGGATGTTGGGACCGCAATCAAGAAACCATGGAGAATCGTATCGTGGGGGGTTGAGTTCTTTGACTTGCATGCAAAATGTGATGGCTCACACGTCCACGGTCAATGTGCGGGTAGAGAAACACGTGCAACACAATTATATACCGAGAAGATTGTCAGATGTATCCTTCGGGGTGTCACAAATCAAATGTTGATCAACAACGCTTATGGAAGGAGATATCGACCAAAGGTATCGGATGAGATAGATCACCATGAATCAAGGTCATGTGCATGCGTCATTGTGAACGACCCTGAGTTCAAAGTTAATGAGAAGACCATCAATGAACAACTATTCATTAACTTCATCACCCGACGAGGCGGTGTGAAGGTGAAGCTGAGGCTGTATCCACGTCGTGGATCGCTATTGGCGGATCCGGATCCCGTTAGAGGTAGATTGAAGGTGAAGTCGGGCTGCTACCTGCGTCGTTGGTGCGCCTTGACGGATCCGGATTCCACGCGCCTCATCTCGGTCTTCGCAATGGCTGGAACTGACCTTGTGATCCCTTCAGCGGCCAAAGGCATTGGCTCACTGAAATCAACCTTGTCCCTCATCAAGGAGAAGAACCAAGAGCACAACCTTCCTGCTCCATTCTCCACCTATGAGGAGACAAACTTCAGGGGTTACAGGGATAAGGACCTTGACGAATGGTTGGACCGAGTGAAGATTTCTCCTCCCGTCGTTGTGGCCTTAGCCTTTGTCATGGACAGAAGTGGCAGAGCATTCGTAACTCATGCAATCAGGTTGCTCATGAAAATGTTGTCAAAAGTGACCAACGAGAATGAGTTGAAGATGTCTGCTACCAGCTTCATTGACAAAGGGGCCCGATTATCAAAGTTGGTGGAAGGGGCCGCCAGAAATCCAGATGAGAAAAGCATCATGCAGCTTTTGTGCACCTTCGAGTGTGCGATTAGAATAGATGAACTATGGGATACCCTCAAAGACCACTACACCGGGCAAAACAGTATGATCAACAAGGAGATCACGGTTAAGGAATTGCGCGACAAGATCGCGAATACAAGCCCAACAAACCTTGGATCCTTGAATCAGACATACCCTCCTTATGGAAGTTCATGCTACCAAATCCGGAAGAGAACGAACTTCGAGGAGATTGCCCGTCGGAAGTGGGAAAGATGGTCATTTGAAGCGATGCAGAGAGAGGCACCTGAGCCAAATGAAGTTGAAGACCGCATCAAGTATCTGGTCAACATCATGTACGAGGAGAGCTATAGCCTAGGCTACGCACTCCGACGTCACAACGCCAGAGCGACCAGCAGCCAGGGTAAGACCATCATCGTCCAGAATGTCCTGGAAGACTGGATGCCGATGAATTATGATCTCAGCTTGGAGCGGACGGCAGCTGTTGTCCATCTACAAACCATTCTCATGGTCTCCAAGATGCTACATGAGTGGATGACACGATTGGAGAACTTCAAATCCATGTCATACCTGAGCGGGATCATCAAGACTGATCTGGTCAGAATGAAGCAGGCCATTGACCTCCGCGACGACCTATGGGAGTTGGGGGGCTACAACATTGAGAGGGCCGACCAGGGCATGTTCGAGGAGGTGGAGAAACGGAACAGGACATTTTCCTGTATTCGCGACTATGTGACGACCACTGCCACCACCCAGATGGGCCAAGGGGCCACAGAAGTCTCCCACATCGATGGCTGGGACATCCCGCTGATGCCGAAAGACGGCAGAAACCCTCCAAGCCAACCGGATCATCCAGGTTGGGATCCCTCACCTATCAGAATGATGAACGATAAGCAACAAAGGGAAGCCGATGCACAGCGGGCACAACAGCAACAACAACAGACTGGGCCTAGCAGTTCCACCGCCGGTGGACGCGATGGTTACAGCTCTGCAGCTGGGAGCGCACCACCACCGAAGGCTCCACCATCGAAGGCAAGGCCGTCGACACCTCCTGCAAGAAAGGACTGGGTAATTCCTCGGGTACCAAATGGATATCTTTTCAGGACATCCTCAATGCCCGATCAAAGGAACTCAGAGTTCATCACGTCGGCTTGGATGGACGAGCGGGATCACTTTCTGTTATCAATCATCCAAGGCCCCGCAGCTCAAGCTGCCAGTACATCGGGATCAGCACCTTGGGCACAGTATTTGAGGAGAGTGACCGCATACGCCTGCATGGTCTTCGGAGTTTGCAATCCGGGGGTCGTGACTGAGGACACAGCGTCCACCATCTCCGAGAAGGATTGGGTTAGGTGCTACAGCCACATCGTCCGCAAGTACATGCTGACGCGGACTGGATGCTACCTGTCAACGGCAGGAATGCTGATGATGCTCGGGCACCATGACGTGAACGTCGCCAACCAGTCCGAATTGGGCCGCATCAAGAAGATGATCACGAACCCGCTCGCATGCAGGATCATCGAAGCACCGAGCGGCCCAAGGGAGGTTGACATGTTGGCAGGTGACTTCAGGGCTGGGACGACCATCCTTATCACCGATCTGATGTTCCGCGTGGGAACCCAAAGTGGGACGCATGGCATCCAAATGGGGTTAGCTGACATGGGATGGGAGAGTGTTGAAGTCTTCAAAATCCATGATTCTGAATCTGAACGACCACTTCAACAATTCCTCGACACGCTTGACAAGGTCAAGCAGCATCTCAACACGGACGCCATTGATGATGGTCAGATAACGGTTCATCTTTGGTTATCATTGCAGTTTCTCCATGAACAAAAGCCACCCCACTGCGTAATGCTGGAAAATGATTTCAAGAATCAATTTGTCAAGGGGGTGATCGACCTTGATCAAGTCACATCCCGACCCTTGATGGTCGCTATCAACAACGACTCCATGTTCAACGGTATGGACTCCGTCACATCAAGAATCGCAGTTGAGCTGATCGAGAAGATGAGGCTCCAAGGGATCTTAGTGACATCTGACCAGAGAATGTGGCGGTCGATGTATTCCCAATTTGGAAAACAGTATCCAATATTGAACACGACCAAGAAGGGGACATTGGGAAAGACTGCAATTTGGTCTGTCAGAAGAACCTATTTCGCCAAAGGGTTTTCCTCATGTGTGCCACAAACAGGGAGTATGTATCCGTACTCAATGAAGGAGCATTCAATCCTGATGAATCTGGCATCAATACAAAAGTGTTGGAGGATATG
>CAMXCT020002993.1:0-79550 GCA_947184155.2 Cladocopium goreaui | reverse complement strand
TGTTTTGGGGAGGAAGCCGGAGCACGAAACCTTGTGTTTTTCCGCGTAAAGTGGCTGCAGCCGGCGATGAAAGGTACCTCGTTTGTGCGACGGGTGCGGCTGCGGTCGTTTTGTGCGCGAATTGTTCCTCCTATGTGTTTTGCAACGAGTCGTTGTGTCTGTGTGCGTAGTTCTATGCGGTTCTTGAATCTCTGGTGGCAAATTGCATTGGAATGGCTGCATGAATGTTGCATGGGCTATGTTTTGGGGAGGAAGCCGGAGCACCAAACCCTGTGTTTTTCCGTGCTGCAGCCGGCGATGAAAGGTACCTCATTTGTGCGACGGGTGCGGCTGCGGTCGTTTTGTGCGCGAATTGTTCCTCCTATGTGTTTTGCAACGAGTGGTTGTGTCTGTGTGCGTAGTTCTATGCGGTTCTTGAATCTCTGGTTGCAGATTGCATTGGAATGGCTGCTTCATTGTCGTCATTTGATGTTGCCACGTGCGTAGATAGGTGCAGGTTTGCTACGGGATGCTGCGAAACGCATTGTAATGGCTGCATGAATGTTGCATGGGCTATGTTTTGGGGAGGAAGCCGGAGCACGAAACCTTGTGTTTTTCCGTGTAAAGTGGCCAGTCGATGAAAGGTACCTCGTCTGTGCGACGGGTGCGGCTGCGGTCGTTTTGTGCGCGAATTGTTCCTCCTATGTGTTTTGCAACGCGTGCATGGTTGTGTCTGTGTGCGTAGTTCTATGCGGTTCTTGAATCTCTGGTTGCAGATTGCATTGGAATGGCTGCTTCATTGTCGTCATTTGATGTTGCCACGTGCGTAGATAGGTGCGGGTTTGCCACGGGATGCTGCGAAACGCATTGTCATGGCTGCATGAATGTTGCATGGGCTATGTTTTGGGGAGGAAGCCGGAGCACGAAACCGTGTGTTTTTCCGTGTAAAGTGGCTGCAGCCGACGATGAAAGGTACCTCGTCTGTGCGACGGGTGCGGCTGCGGTCGTTGTGTGCGCGAATTGTTCCTCCTATGTGTTTTGCAACGAGTCGTTGTGTCTGTGTGCGTAGTTCTATGCGGTTCTTGAATCTCTGGTTGCAGATTGCATTGGAATGGCTGCTTCATTGTCGTCATTTGATGTTGCCACGTGCGTAGATAGGTTCGGGTTTGCCACGGGATGCTGCGAAACGCATTGTAATGGCTGCATGAATGTTGCATGGGCTTTGTTGTGGGGAGGAAGCCGGAGCACCAAACCTTGTGTTTTTCCGTGAAAAGTGGCTGCAGCCGACGATGAAAGGTACCTCGTCTGTGCGACGGGTGCGGCTGCGGTCGTTTTGTGCGCGAATTGTTCCTCCTATGTGCTTTGCAACGAGTGGTTGTGTCTGTGTGCGTAGTTCTATGCGGTTCTTGAATCTCATGGTTGCAGATTGCATTGGAATGGCTGCTTCATTGTCGTCATTTGATGTTGCCACGTGCGTAGATAGGTGCGGGTTTGCCACGGGATGTTGCGAAACGAATTGTAATGGCTGCATGAATGTTGCGTGGGCTATGTTTTGGGGAGGAAACCGGAGCACCAAACCTTGTGTTTTTCCGTGTAAAGTGGCTGCAGCCGACGATGAAAGGTACCTCGTCTGTGCGACGGGTGCGGCTGCGGTCGTTTTGTGCGCGAATTGTTCCTCCTATGTGTTTTGCAACGAGTGGTTGTGTCTGTGTGCGTAGTTCTATGCGGTTCTTGAATCTCATGGTTGCAGATTGCATTGGAATGGCTGCTTCATTGTCATCATTTGATGTTGCCACGTGCGTATATAGGTGCGGGTTTGCCACGGGATGTTGCGAAACGCATTGTAATGGCTGCATGAATGTTGCATGGGCTATGTTTTGGGGAGGAAGCCGGAGCACCAAACCTTGTGTTTTTCCGTGAAAAGTGGCTGCAGCCGACGATGAAAGGTACCTCGTCTGTGCGACGGGTGCGGCCGCGGTCGTTTTGTGCGCGAATTGTTCCTCCTATGTGTTTTGCAACGAGTGGTTGTGTCTGTGTGCGTAGTTCTATGCGGTTCTTGAATCTCTGGTTGCAGATTGCATTGGCAGGCTGCTTCATTGTCGTCATTTGATGTTGCCACGTGCGTAGATAGGTGCGGGTTTGCCACGGGATGCTGCGAAGCGCATTGTAATGGCTGCATGAATGTTGCATGGGCTATGTTTTGGGGAGGAAGCCGGAGCACCAAACCTTGGGTTTTTCCGTCTAAAGTGGCTGCAGCCGACGATGAAAGGTACCTCGTCTGTGCGACGGGTGCGGCTGGGGTCGTTTCGTTCCTTCAATGTGTTTTGTAACATTGGATGTTCCTGTGTACGTAGTTCTATTCGTTTCTTGAGTTTGTGTTTGCAGATCGCATTGGAATGGCTGCATGAATCTTGCATGGTGCCGCAGCTGCATGCGTAATATTATTGTCTTTTGCAGCTGAAGATCGTAAATCGTATTGGAGTGGCTGCATCCAGGCTGCGAAGTGGATTTGTGAGCAGATTTTCTCCATTTTGGCGCTAGTGATTTTCCTTTTAAAAATCCTTTTCAAAAGTGCTACAAAATCGTCTTTTTTTCGCTTTGGCGTCGAGATCCGGTTTTGGAGCTGCAGTTTCCGATGCCGTTGCGCGTAATTCTATTGTGTTTTGCAACTGAGTCACTGCAGATCGCATTGGAATGGCTGCGTCAAAGTTGCTTGATGCCGCGGCTGCATACGTAATACTCTTGTCTTTTGCAGCTGAAGATCGTAAATCGTATTGGAGTGGCTGCATCCAGGCTGCGAAATGGCTTTGTCAGCAGATTTTCTCCATTTTGGCGCTAGTGATTTTCCTTTTAAAAATCCTTTTAAAAAGTGCTTCAAAATCGTCTTTTTTTCGCTTTGGCGTCGAGATCCGGTTTTGGAGCTGCAGTTTCCGATGCCGTTGCGCGTAATTCTATTGTGTTTTGCAACTGAGTCTCTGCAGATCGCATTGGAATGGCTGCGTCAAGGTTGCTTGGTGCCGCGGCTGAATACGTAATACTCTTGTATTTTGCAGCTGAAGATCGTAAATCGTATTGGAGTGGGTGCATCAAGGCTGCGACAGTGATTAGTAGTAGTACTGGGAAGTGATTCATGAAAGCTTAGGTGACATATGAGAAGAGATGAGATGAGAAGAGATGAGCTGGGATAAGGTGAGAAGGGCTCAGATGAGATGAAGTGTGGAGTGTGAAGAGTGCAGTGTGAAGTGTGGGGCGTGAAGAGTGCAGTGTGAAGTGTGAAGTTGTGAGTGTGAAGAAAGCAGTGAGGAGTGAGAAGTGTGAAGTGTGGACTGTGAAGTGTGAAGTGTGGACTGTGAAGTGTGAAGTTTGGAGTGCGAAGAGTGCAGTGTGACGTGTGAAGTGTGGAGTGTGACGTGTGGAGTGTGAAGTGTGGAGTCTTAAGAGTGCAGTGTGAAGTGTGGAGTGTGAAGTGTGAAGTGCGGAGTGTGAAGACTGCAGTGAGAAGTGGGAAGTGCGAAGTGGAGCTTCACATGTGACATGTGAAGCAGGACACAACTTTCGCAGAGTGCACGCACGCACGGGCTTGGCTGGCGCACGGCGCATGCAAGTTCTATAGATGAGAAAAGTCTTATATATATATATCTTTAAGGCAACTTCCGCCCCGCCTCGTGCGGGTACTACTGGTATATATATGCAGGCCCCTCCTGCTCACATCAAAATAGATGGGATTGATTGGATGTGCAACCCCGAAAAATATGGCGTAATAGGTTTTTATCCAAACCGATAGGCGCACGTGCGGCTGGAAACGGGGATTGAACCAGCAAAAGTGATTCAACCAACATGTTCTGTTATTTCATGGCTACAAACCGCAATTTTAGCATCAAAATAATCAAGTCTATGGGTGCTTGTAAGTTTAGACCGGCGGCTGAATCACCAACAAAATGTTGTTTATTGAATATTTTCGTTATCTGTGGTTATAACATGTTATAACCTGGTGATGGCCATCAATGAATGGATTGAACAATTTCCATCGTTGGGTTGGGTTCCATTTGAAAGAAACTAAACAGCACGCAAGCATTACGCAAGCAATTTTTGAAAAAATATGGCGTTGTCGCCTTGTGGAAAGAAAACTATTTATTCCCGAGAGCGCCTGCGAAGGGTTCTTCGTAAAAAAGCAGCCGTTATACTACATCTTCACACCTTCACACCTGCAGATCTACATCTTCACACCTTCACATCTGCCGATCTACATCTTCACACCCTCACATCTGCTGATCTAGATCTTCACGCCTTCACACCTGCAGATCTAGATCTTCACACCTTCACACCTGCAGATCTAGATCTTCACACCCTCACATCTGCAGATCTACATCTTCACACCTTACACCTGCAGATCTAGATCTTCACAACTTCACACCTGCAGATCTAGATCTTCACACCCTCACATCTGCAGATCTAGATCTTCAGATCTAGATCTTCACACCTTCACACCTGCAGATCTAGATCTTCACACCTTCACACCTGCATATCTAGATCTTCACACCTTCACACCTGCAGATCTACATCTTCACACCTTCACATCTGCTGATCTACATCTTCACACCCTCACACCTGCAGATCTAGATCTTCAGACCTTCACACCTGCAGATCTAGATCTTCACACCTTCACACCTGCAGATCTAGATCTTCACACCCTCACATCTGCAGATCTACATCTTCACACCTTCACATCTGCAGATCTCCTCTCGCTCTTATTCTATTCTCTCTTAAGGCGGGGGCGGTGCCGCCGGAGCGCCACGAAACGCAACCCTTTCGCACGAAATGGACGTTGGACGTCCAAAACCTAGGTAAAATTGCGATTTTGAAGCGTCGCGCGCAACCCTTTCGCACGAAATGGACGTTGGACGTCAAAAACTGAGGAAAAATTGCGATTTTACTTAGTCAATCGCAACCCTTTCGCACGAAATGGACGCTGGACGTCAAAAACTGAGAAAAATTGCGACTTTGAGGTGTCACCGGCAACCCTTTCGCACGAAATAAACGTTGGACGTCAAAAACTGATGAAAAATTGCGACTTTGAGGTGTCAATCGCAACCCTTACGCACGAAATGGACGTTGGACGTCAAACACTGAGGAAAAATTGCGACTTTGAGGTGTCAATCGCAACCCTTACGCACGAAATGGATGTTGGACGTCAAAAACTGAGGAAAAATTGCGATTTTACTTAGTCAATCGCAACCCTTTCACACGAAATGGACGTTGGACGTCAAAAACTGAGAAAAATTGCGACTTTGAGGTGTCACCGGCAACCCTTTCGCACGAAATGGACGTTGGACGTCAAAAACTGAGGAAAAATTGCGACTTTGAGGTGTCAATCGCAACCCTTACGCACGAAATGGACGTTGGACGTCAAAAACTGAGGAAAAATTGCGATTTTACTTAGTCAATCGCAACCCTTTCGCACGAAATGGATGTTGGACGTCAAAAACTGAGGAAAAATTGCGACTTTGAGGTGTCAATCGCAACCCTTTCGCACGAAATGGACGTTGGACGTCAAAGACTGAGGAAAAATTGCGATTTTACTTGGTCAATCGCAACCCTTTCGCACGAAATGGACGTTGGACGTCAAAAACTGAGGAAGAATTGCGATGGACGCTTTCGTTTGTGCAAAAGTGTCTGTGTGTAAAAGCATTTATGTGTATAAGCGTCTGTGTGTAAATGTCTGTGTGTAAAAGCGTCTTTGTCTTGAAGTGTCCGTGTGTAAAAGCGTCTGTGTGTAAAAGCGTTTGTGTGTGAAAGCGTGTGTGCGTGCGTAAAAAGCATCTGCGTGTAAAAGCGTCTGTGTGTAAACGCGTCTGTGTGTAAAAGCGTTTGTGTGTGAAAGCGTGTGTGCGTGTGAAAAACGCATCTGCGTGTAAAAGCGTCTGCGTGTAAAAGCGTCTGTGTGTAAAACCGTCTGTGTGTAAAAGCTTTTGTGTGTAAAAGCGTCTGTGTGTAAAAGCGTCTGTGTGTAAAAGCGTTTGTGTGTAAAGGCTTTTGTGTGTCAAAGCGTCTGTGTTGTGTAAAAAGCATCTGCGTGTAAAAGCATCTGTGTGTAAAAGCGTCTGTGTGTAAACGCGTCTGTGTGTAAAAGCGTTTGTGTGTGAAAGCGTGTGTGCGTGTGTAAAACGCATCTGCGTGTAAAAGCGTCTGCGTGTAAAAGCGTCTGTGTGTAAAAGCGTCTGTGTGTAAAAGCTTCTGTATGTAAAAGCTTCTGTGTGGAAAAGCATCTGTGTGCAAAAGCGTCTGTGTGTAAAAGCGTTTGTGTGTGAAAGTGTGCGTGCTTGTGTAAAAAGCATCTGCATGTAAAAGCGTATTTGTGTAAAAGTGTCTGTGTATAAAAGCGTCTGTGTATTGAAGTGTTTGCGTGTAAAAGTGTCTCTGTGGAAATGCGTCCGTGTGTGTGTGTGTGTGCATGAGAAACGTCTCTGTGTGAAAGTGTCTGTGTGTAAAAGTTTCTATATACGCTGGAGCGTCTGTGTGTAAAAGCTTCTGTATGTAAAAGCTTCTGTGTGGAAAAGCATCTGTGTGCAAAAGCGTCTGTGTGTAAAAGCGTTTGTGTGTGAAAGTGTGTGCTTGTGTAAAAAGCATCTGCATGCAAAAGCGTATGTGTGTAAAAGTGTCTGTGTATAAAAGCGTCTGTGTGTTAAAGTGTTTGCGTGTAAACGTGTCTGTGGAAATGCGTCTGTGTGTAACGGCTTCTGTGCAAAAATTCACCTTTAATGTATTGTCTTGTAATATAGTGTCTCAATACTAACAACAGAAGACCCTGCTCTCTCTCTCCCTCTCTCTCGTCTCCCCCTCTTTCTATCTCTCCGTCTCTCTCCCTCTCCCTCTCTCTCGCCCTCTCCCTCTCTCTCTCTCTCTACCTATGTCTCTCTGTGGTTGCACGTCATGTGTCATACGATGCCCTTTACCAAGCAGCACAGTGCATGTGCATAGGTTATCACATGTATCCTCTTCTTAATCAATCTTACTTTTCACAACCTATCCCTCCATAGCTCATATAAACTTCACCAACCATTCACCGACTATTTTTTACGACTACCATACTCAGAGCTGCTTGAAAAATGCGTTTTTCGCTCTCGGGCCAACCGTCGTCTAGTCTTACTTACTTCGAGTGACCCCCACCAACAGGCATTTTATCTGACATTTGACCTGACTGTCTATATCTGACAGTCTAGTTGATAATATTCGCGTCCGGCAAGCTGCAGAGCCAGGATAGCGCGCAGGTTCGGTTCGCGATACAATGCGATAAAATTCGGGTCCGGCGATGGGCTGAGCTTGAGCTATAGCTGAGCGGCGCAGAGGCACAAGAGGTGCGCTCCGCAGGTGGAGGGACGAAGAGCGGAGGGGTGGTGGACGAGGAGCGGGGGAGGAGCAGACGACATAAAATTGAGAGACCCCCACCTGCCAAGTGAGAAAAAATGTTCGCGTTTAAAGTTTAAAAAAGAATTCTAGAAGGACATCTTTTCCACGCGTTTCTTCTTTCATCCTCCACTTTGGGGATTGTGACCCTTTGAAAAACGTGCTGGAAACAGATATCTTAGAATTAGAACCATTGATTTTGGCATTTTGTGGGAGGTCTTAGTTAAGCACCCCAAAACTAGCATACCCAAGCACCAGGCATTCAGACCGACCACTGGTATCTCCTCCACCAGTCGCTGCATGATCACCGGCTTGGCTTCCCCCACCTTCGTAGCCAACATATCTGCACCACAGCAGACCGCCATGACGCCGAAGCGCTGACGCTCGCAACGCTTGGAGTTTCTCCAGCCCAAAATGCGGAGAAGAGAAAAGTGGCAGGGACGCAGGAATGCACATCCAAGGTTTCGGAGCCCAAACAAAACCATATTTTCAGGGTGATATTTAGACTTGATTGATATCAGGGGAGGATTGAAACTGATAGAAACCAATTTCCACTTCGGAAACCGTAGCTCATACCTTGCGGAGTGACATGCAGTAGCAGGACAACTAGGAAGACAAGACCGAAAAGCGCTTAAAACATAAACCTGCTGCATGGAATCGTGCAAGCCCACTGCCACCAGATCTGCCTAGCGATTTATATGGCCAAGACGCGCCTATCTCCATTTTCCTCTAAGCGGAAGCTGTTGTGCATCAGGCCGCCCACTCACCTGTCACAAGAAAATGGCAAGTCCAAGTCACTAGGGCTGCTTACTCCTTACATCTCCTTAAAGTAACTTAAAAGGTTCGCCCTAGCACAGTGGTTGCACAAGTACCAATCACCTGCGGCTACCTGTTCCTACCGTTTTCTGCTTCATTAGTCTTCATTCCGGACAAGAGCAATTAATTTCTATATTTTTTGCCGCAAATCATTTAATCTCATGATCCTCTGCTCATGCTTTCCACCCTGGACAACGAGAACCGCTCGGCCTCTTGGTGTGGCTCTTCGCCAAGACGTTCATACGAAACCTTGCGATCGACATGCCGACAGTGATCAGCTGCATAGCGCGCCTGTAGAGATTTGAGTCGGCTGGCAATTTGGCTGTAAATATCCCAAGTGCCACTTGCGCCAGCAGCACAAACGGTAACGGCAACAACACTCACTCTGCATGGTGTCTTTGCACGACATGCCTTCGGTAGAGCTGCACGACAACCCCTGGGCAGGATTGCCATGATTTGGTTTGCAGCAGCCTGGCGTTGGAGGGCTGCAACATTTCTTTGTGATACATCCGTCTTTCTATGTCTTTCTAACTCCAAGAGTCGGCAGCATTACCCAGTTGCAGCAAACCAGTTGTGCATCAGAGACTCTTAAAGGACGGAATGGGCAAACCAACCCATGATGGGCAGCTGCTGTCTCTGACGGGGGGCAAAGCTGCGCCAAGGTCTGAGCCACAGAACCAGGTATCTTGTCAGCCGTGAGGGACAGGCCATTCGGTCCAATCACGAATTCTAAACGTTCCGATTTTTTGAGAAGCTTTACCAGCAAAATTCGGTTGACGCGCATTCGATTGCAAACTTGAAAGCATGAGCACAACTGCCAGGAGGCAGTCTACGGAGGGCCACCTGCACAAACAAGAATTGCGGCAACCTCTTGGGAAAGTATGACCAGGAATGTGATGTGTGCGAGTAAGCCTACCAGCATTACCTTTCCTGAAGCCGGCCAGCATTACCTTTCCTGCACCTGTTGGGCTTGAAAATGCGCAAGCACAGCATGGACAAATGACACGTCCTCAAGGCTTTGCAAGGATTTAAGCCAAGCTGATTGCATCTGAAGAACCGATGCGGCTCGCAGGCTAGGTGTCAAGCATGCAGAAACACTGCGTTTCAGACAAACAGGTTGCCAACTGCCTCCGCCCATGAGTTTGCACGTTACATGTCTCACAGGTTCCTGAGATTTGACGCCAATGATCATCCTGACCAATTTACAATATTTCTTGGGTCGTCCCTTGTTTTCAATAATTTGAAATGAAATTAAGTGAGGTCGTCTGAAAAACGAAAACGTCGTTGCCCAGGTTGAGGTCGTTGAACACGCTTTGCCTGGCAGCACACATCCGGATCGCTCAACCAAGAAAAGAAAGAATAGGAAACCAGAAAGCCATGCCGAGGAACCACATTGCAGTGTGCATGTGATTCTTTTCACTGCCCTTTCAGCAACTCCAAGCACTTTCAACTCTTTTCCCAACCTCCTTTTCGTCTCTCCCCTCTCTCTCACCCGTTCACGCCTCAACCAAGAGCTCGTTGTCAACAATGCGCTTCGCGAGCAAGCGGGATCGGGGAGGCGAGGTCAAACCTCCATCTGCCAAACATCCACTGGGAACTGGACAAGTTCGAACAATCCAATCAAAGCCTATTCGGAAGCCCGCGCCATCCTAGGTGCAGGAGAACAAGCCTGGCACCTCGCGTCTATCGCATCTCTATGAGGATTCAAGCAGCACCAGCAGCACGTAGGCTTTTTGCAACCACCGGCCCAAAAATCTCACCCAGCGTCGGAAGCACAACTGTCACAGCATCAACAGACTATTCTGCCAGGAGGCACCTTTGAAGTCAGCAATCAAGATACTCATTCGGAAACTGACAAGAAACAAGAATGCAGTCTAGCGCCAAACCTGCACAAACAAGAATGGCGCAACCTCTTGGAAAAGTATGGCGAGGAATGCGTGTGAATAAGCCTGCCAGCATTACCTTTCCTGAAGCCTGCCAGCATTACCTTTCCTGCGCCTGTTAGGCTTGAAAATGCGCAAGCACAGCATGGACAAGAGACACGTCCTCCCAGCTTTGCAAGGGAAGAAAGCCAAGCTGATTGCATCTGAAGAGGTCTCAAGCATGCAGAGACACTGCATGAGAGACAAACAGGTTGCCAACTGCCTCCGCCCATGAGGTTGCTTGTTACATGTCTCGCAGGGTTGCACTTGATTGGACAGAACCTCAAGAATTCCGCTTGACTTTGGTCGCAGATTTCAGAATCGAATGCCAAAACAATTCTTGTCGACTTTGCATAGGCCACTGCCAGCAAGGACAATTGAAGATGGTGCAACATGTGCAGCTGCAAAGGCTTTAGCATGTTACAGTTGATGTTTCCACAAAGTGAACACAAACGATCCCCTTCAGCGGTATAAGATGGTATAAGGATGTTGCACGTGCTTGGCACAGTCACCACAGGATTCGCCTTGGGCGACCGCCTTGGGCAACTGACGGGCTCTCAAGATAAAGCAGACTTCAACCAGATCCCTGAACATTTGCGTTGGCTTTTTCGGAAACTGAGACGATCAGCAAAGGCAAAGGACCAGTCAAATAGTCAGATATGTTGAGCCGGGCAGCTGTGACTTGACAAGACCGCAGGCAACCGCTTTCACTTTTTCAAAGGTGACGGCACGCCAAAATGATCCAATTTTCCGCGGGACATGTGCTCGGCGACAGCTCAAGGAAAGCAGGAACGCGGCACATCCCACTGCAAGTTCTGCGCCCTGCGCTTCTTCCATTGGTAGCATGTGCCGAAAGAAAGACTCTACATGAGTTTCCTGCTGATACCCCACCCGCTACAATATCTACCCTCTGGTATACTAATCTAACTATGGAAAATCACAAGTTTCAATGGGTAAATCCACTATAAATGGCAATTTTCAATAGCTATGTTAGTTTACCAGAGGGTAACGATCAGATCCGGCGGTATGGCTCAACATCTCCAACAGCAAAACCATGCTTCCACGAAATGTGATATCCATGACCTTCGCGCTCGCTTTCGCGGAAGCAATCCAAGTCGCCACTTTTGCGGGATTCTTTTCATACCTGGACATCCAAAAGCTGCATTTTGTTTTGGTCTGGGCTGAAAAGTAGTGAGCGACCAAAAATCGAACAATTGCTGAATTTGCCCTCTGTCAGTCACATTTGGAAGGACCAAAAATATGACGCAAAATGACGCAGAAAAGACGCGAAACACCAACTTTTTGACACCAAAACTGTGTCATTGAATCCATCACTCTCAGCCCAAAAGTGATTTTTAGGCCCGCACCCGAAAATCCACAAAGATCGAAAATTATGTGGCTCAAGGACTGTCCAGGTATAACCTTTCATCAAAATGTTTGACGTGGCGCATTTTGCTTTGCCATATAATAAATCAGTTCTGCTGCTCATTTGGTGTACCATGATGTACTCGCTGAACTTCTGTCCGCAGAATCGTGGGGCGCAAGGCTTTAGGCAATCAAATGATGCTGGGTCGGCCAATGGGCCTGACGATCTCCAAACATTGCAAACATGTGCGTGCTTCTTGTGGCCAATGTCACTAGGAGCCAACAGCCATACCCAAGCTACCGGAAACGGAAGAGCCAAACAATTATTTCTCAAGACTTCTTGGTTTCTGTCGGTCTTGCTAAATGGGGTCTTACACGGCTTGGCAGCCCCTCAATTTGTGTGCTTTCGGGAAGCAATCTAGCACTGAGCTTGCAGTGCTAACTGATTCTCTTGCATCACTCTAGTACCACGTTCATTGCACCTTCTCGTACCACATTCATTCTACCATCGATAGCTTTTCCAGTGGGCGGGAGCGTTCAAGACGTCACTATGCTGGAGCAAAGACATTGATCCGAGACAAGACCTAACAACAAACCATGGGCCTTCTGGAGACATCTTGTCACGCAAAAGCCAGAACTTGCAGGCTGTCTCACAGACCCTGAACGTGGTACGTTTGCAGGGATTGCGCATGTAGGACAGCTTCAACAGAGCTGAAAGACTTCAACACAACAGTCTCTTCTCACCCGTTCATCACCAGCAAGGTGGATTTGGGCATCACAAAAAAAATCAAGATACAACGGATTGCGGACAAGGGGCCCGGACAAACCATGAGAGCCTCCGTTGCTTCATGGCGAGGCTGCACTCAAGCTCGGGTCATCTTTGTCTATCATTGTTCCAGTTTTTGCTGTCAGCTTCCAGGACTAAGTATAGCGTACTGCAGGTAGTTTTGCGCCCGAACACATGTCCTATAATGAATAAGTTTCAATGTGCTAGTTCAGGCGTAACAAGGTTTAAAATTTACTATTAGGGGGAACCCTAATAATAAATACCCCCTAATTCCCTATAAATAAAAACTGCCTTTCCATCAACTAAATGAACTAATGGGGCTCTCGAAACAAGAGACGCTTGAATATTGCCGATACTTTTGGAAGGCTATCACCTGCACCTCAGTTAAATTGGTTTGAACGCAGTGCATGTGGCCTCTGTCTGTGCATCACTTCTATGGCTTCTGCAAACAGTGCCGGGTTTCGGGGTGACCAGGCAACATAGCCCGGGACACAGCCCGCATCTAGCGCCCATACCTCGGCAACTTACTGCAGATCAGAACCGCAAATCTCTGACCCTCTAAATATCGTAAATTGATCTTTCTGCAAAGTGGGATCTGAATTCAATGGCCAAAATCTGGATGGAAGCAGTCTTCCTGGAAAAAAGACCGCCCATTCAGATGGGGTGACAGACCTGCTGCTCTTGCCTAGATGGAAAATATATGAAAATATGTGACTTGGACTCTCTTTGATCAAAACCAGGCCTGCAAATTGCATCTTAATTTTAAAGTTCGTTTGACATGCAACAGTTCATCAACACCCCGTGCGTGCGGAAGCTGATATCATTCTCAGGTGTTACGCCCCAACAAATAGCGGGAAATCTGACAAGGTTGCACACTCAGTCGTAGAAAGCCTGCGAGGGGTCCAAACAAATGCCCAAATGCTCAGAGTCAACTGTTTGCAGCACGTTCCAGACCCCTGGCGACCCAGTTCCGAAGCCTGACTCTGAAAACCACGCAACTTGTGCTGCTCGGCCGCGCGGACCCCTTTGACCGCCCTGAATCGCCTGAATCCCTTGTTACTGCACATCGCTGGCCAAAACATTGAATAAAAGTTGCCAATGGGGATGCCTGAAACCTTTCCTTTGTGGCAACATTCAAGGCGAACTTGCTGCAGTATCTGCACACCCACCATTCAGAAACGAAATTGGTTTCTTGGAGAAATCAGTGATGCTTCGCTAAACATTGCTGCCGTGGGAGTTGCTGGGCAAGAACTGCGCGCGGAATGATGTAAACAAATCATGCGTAGTGATACGAGGCAAGAGTTCTGAGATGTTTAGCAGTTTCAAGGCATTCGAAAATACACTCAAGTCAGCAAACTACTGTCCCGATCACTTCGACACGGCTGTCCACAGCAGTCTGTCCGGGAGAGGTCGGACCTTTTCATTTGAAACCTGGCGTAACCCCAGCTGAAGCAAGGTAAAATTGCGAGGACAAGGGATATCTGACAGTTGCCGTTTTTCGAATCATATAAAAATGGACGAAAGATGAGAAGCGAAAACGTCGCGGCTTCAAGAGAGAAGATCTAGTGCCCAGTACAGCACAATCGTTTGGGAGAGAAGGGCTTACAAACGCCGGCTGTTCGGGCCACCGCCTTTGGTTTTTTGCCTTGACATTGCTGAACATTCGAAGTCGATCTCCGTTCGACCGTCTTTTTTCCTAGGAAAACTTTTGACAATGAGATGAACAAGTCTCTTTGGAGATATTGTCTGCCTTGGTTTCTCCACAACGCATATGCGACACACTGAGCATGCTAAGGGCTGCATCAACACGGTTTCTCCTTGGAGGAAATGCTAATGGCAAGGGAAACACATTTGGGTTCAAACAGGTTAGCATGTTGGATGCAAAACATGGCTCGTCTTCCGGCCTGTCTTGTGCTTGAATCAGGCTACATGAACACACGGATGCCCAAGTGGCTGATCACACCTCAACTGCTACGAGTCCAATCCGATCACGAAAAACTCATCAGGTTCCGTCGGCTCCATCAGTGTCAAAACCTGCTCCGCGGGCAAAAATACTGCTGAAAGCCAAAAACTTCCAGGTCCATCACGGTGCTCGAAACAAGAATGATCCAAATGCCCCGGGCCTTGCTTCTTGGAAATTTATTTTGCAGAAAACATATTGGAAACGCGACAACCAATGATGACTACCAAATGACATATGTCAGTCGCATTGCGGCCACAAGGGACACCGAATGATATCGCTCGAAGCATGAAAAGCATAGGAATTCCCCCGTTGCAAAGCCGCCACAAGAAGGGAGACAAATGGAGAGCCAAGCGGGGAGACCTGTCGGAAAGAAAACTGGCCCAGGGCAGTCACGGAAGTGGAGAGTGGGATAGGAAAGACGAGAAAACCTGCGTCCCAAAGAGGCCACAAGAAGGAAAGCAAAAATACACGGCGCAGTGATGAGACACACAAATTGTGAGACACAATTCCCAGTTGTGGGCCCAGTGCGAAGTACCAAGACCAGTGGAGACAACACAAATGGAGAAGAACAATAAGTGTAGAAACACATTGGGGGCAATTTTGGGACCAGGAACGTCCACCCCAAGGTAGCCAGTCCGAAGTGGGCGCCCCAGGCAACCACAAAGGAAGAATGAAGAGCAAAGTAGGGGCGCAAGCAAGTGACAAATTTGAGACGATGCAAATCCTCCGCTTCAATTCCGTTTGGAAACAACGCAAAAGTTGGGCTCCCTGCAAGAGAAAAGGAATCCTAACAGCATACAAACTGTTTGGAGAAGCACCCCACACTCCACACTCCACACCACACTCCTCACTTCCCACATCACACTCCACACTCCACATTTCACACTCCAAACTTCAGACTCCACACTTCACGCTCCCCACTCCACACTTTACACTCTCCACTCCACACTTCCCACATCACACTTCACACTTCACACTCTCCACTCCACACTCCCACACTCCACACTTCACACTCTCCACTCCGCACTTCACACTCCTCACTCCACACTGCACACTCTCCACTTCACACTCCAAAATTCAAACTCCACACTTCACACTTCGCAATCATCACACCCCAGACTCCACACTCTCCACTCCACGCATCACAATCTCCACTCCACACTCCACACTTACACTCCACACTTACACTCCACACTTCACACTCTCCACTCTCCACTCCACGCATCACACTCTCCACTTCACACTCCACACTTCCCACATCACACTTCACACTTCAAACATCTTCAAACTCTCCACCCCACTCCACACTCCAAACTTCACACTCTCTACTCTCCACTCCACACTTCACACTCCACACTCCACACTCTCCTCTTGACACTCCACACTTCACACTCCACACTTCACACTCTTCAATTCACAGTTCACACTCCACACTTCAAAACTCACACTTCACACTTCATACTTCACACTCTCCACTCCACGCTTCACACTCTCCACTTCACACTCCAAGCTTCACACTCCACACTTCACACTCTCCACTCCACACTTCACACTCCGCACTCCACACTTCACACTCTCCACTCCATATCTCCACACTCCACACTGCACACTCTTGTCCTGATTGCCACGAAGTCCCACGCCTGCCACGTCGAATACATTTTCGCAACTTCAAAACATCAGAAAATCTTAGAGACACGGCGAGCCACACGATTTAGAGACCCGCGCGCCACTTCACGCCTCAGTCCACGAAGTCCCGCACCTGCTACGTTCGCAACTTGAAAATGTAACTTTTTATAGCAATTCCTATGGGTACAGCAAGGGTCGATTAGAGACCCGCAACACGCAACGACCCGCAAACAAGACTCCACCCCCAGACCCCGTAAAAAACATCCCAGGGGCCTAATGGGTTGTGGCACAAGCTATCCTTTTCCTCGCTGCAAAAGTCGCTGGAACAATTCTCCTCGCGAGGTGGTCCTCGACCGTCCGGCCGCCCTTGGCACCCGCCAAGACGTTCACACGAAACCTTGCGATCGTCGTGCCGACAGTGATCAGCTGAATCGCGCGCCTGTAGAGACTTGAGTCGGCTGGCAATTTGGCTGTAAATATCCCAAGTGCCACTTGCGCCAGCAGCACGAACGGTAACGGCAACAACACTCACTCTGCATGGTGTCTTTGCACGACATGCCTTCGGTAGAGCTGCACGACAACCCCTGGGCAGGGCTGTGATCACTTCGTTTGCAGCAGCCTGGCGCTGGAGGGCTGCAACATTTCTTTGTGATACATCTGTCTTTCTATGTCTTTCTAACTCCAAGAGTCGGCAGCATTACCCAGTTGCAGCAAACCAGTTGCGCATCAGAGACTCTTAAAGGACGGAATGGCCCATGATGGGCAGCTGCTGCCTCTGACAGGGGGCAAAGCCCCGCCACGGTCTGACCCACAGAACCAGGTATCTTCCAAGCCGTGACGGACAGCCCAGGCGATCACATATTCTAAACGTTCCGAATTTTTTGAGAAGCTTTACCAGCAAAATTGGATTGACGTGGATTCGATTGCAAACTTGAAAGCATGAGCACAACTGCTAGGAGGCAGTCTGCGTAGGGCCAAACCTCCACAAACAAGAATGGCGCAACCTCTTGGAAAAGTAAAACGAGGAATGCATGCGAATAAGCCTGCCAGCATTACCTTTCCTGAAGCCTGCCAGCATTCCTTTCCTGCCTCTGCTAGGCTTGAAAATGCGCAAGCACAGCATGGATAAGAGACACGTCCTCCCAGCTTTGCAGAGATTTAAGCCAAGCTGATTGCATCTTAACAAGCGATGCGGCTCGCAGGCTAGGTTTCAAGCATGCAGAGATACTGCGTTTGAGACAAAAAGGTTGCCAACTGCCTCCGCCCATGAGTTTGCATGTTACATATCTCACAGGTTCCTGATATTTGACGCCAATGATTGCATAGAGAATTGTGTGACTCGCGGACTTGTCCGGAACAGCCATTCTACTTGATGTTGACAGGAGAAAGAATCTAACTCGAAGCATCGGAGCCTTGCACCTCGCTTCTATCGCATCTCTATATCGCAGACATTGAAGACACGTGGCTTGGGCCGCCTCCAAAATTTAGAGGATTCCCTTGTACCAACGGTGGACACGCTGGGATTGTGAAAAAATATAGAACAACTTAGAAGAAATTCTAAGGTATCCCGGCCGAGGACACCAGTCAGTTGAGCCATAGCTATGCAGCAAATCCAGGGTGCTAAGCTTCCAGCGACAAAAGAAAGGCTGCCGAATGTTCAATCCGGGCAATCCGACAATTTCAGCACCAAAATGCTGAGGATTCAAGCAGCACCAGCAGCATGTAGGCTTTTCTGTCGCCACCGACCCAAAAACCTCACCCAGCGTCGGAAGCACAACTGTCACAGCATCAACAAGACTATTCTGCCAGGAGGCACCTTTGAAGTTAGCAATCAAGATACTCATTTGGAAACTGACAAGAATGCAGTCTAGAGCCAAACCTGCACAAACAAGAATTGCACAACCTCTTGGAAAAGTATGGCGAGGAATGCGTGTGAATAAGCCTGCTAGCATTGCCTTTCCTGAAGCCTGCCAGCATTACCTTTCCTGCACCTGTTAGACTTGAAAATGCGCAAGCACAGCATGGACAAGAGACACATCCTCCCAGCTTTGCAAGGATTTAAGCCAAGCTGATTGCATCTGAAGAACCGATGCGGCTCGCAGGCTAGGTTTCAAGCATGCAGAGATACTGCGTTTCGAGACAAACAGGTTGCCACCTGACTCCGCCCATGAGGTTGCATGTTACATGTCTCGCAGGGTTGCACTCGCTTGGACAGAACCTCAAGAATTCTGCTTGACTTTGGCCGCAAAATTCAGAATCGAATGCCAAAACAATGCTTTTCGACTTTGCATAGGCCACTGCCAGCTCTCAAAGAGGACACCGCCTTGCTTCACAGCTTTGAAATTTTGAAATCCCAACAAGACCCCACAAGCAAACAGCACAGGTCAGACAGATCAGAAGGGTGCAAGCGTTCCATGCGATGTTCAAGGATAATGCAGGAGTTTCTCAATGATTACCATGACCCGAGACGCACTTCATGTGCAAACTACACTTGCTCCAATCTATGTGACCTGAAGCTCCAGGCGTGCAGGGCTCGGGATGACTCAGGATGACTTCAGCACCATCCACTTGTCAAGACCCTACCCAACACCTACCAACCCCTTGCACACATCAGCGGCCGCAAGAGTCCTGACATGTTCCACCTGCGCCTTGGATACTGGTGAAACCTCCGCAAGCTTCACATAAGTCGGGCACCTTTCTGCTGTATCACGAAGAGTCAGCATCAAAGTAGCTGCAACATGAAGCCTCAAAGTAACACGGCAACGATCTGCCATCAATAATTGAGCCTAATGCACAAAGGCCGGCAGTCTTGTTGCAGGAAAACTTTGAACTGGTGATGTGGGATTCGCTTGGCACTGAAGTTTGCTAAAAACGTTGCATAACAAAGCAATTGAGCTTGAAACATGTTGAATATTGATTAAACATATCTTGCCCGAAAAGGGAAAGCTTTCAGGCCAGCCGCATGGAAAGCTTTGAATGCTCAGGACACATCAAATCCAAGTGGGCCTTCCCCCGGACAACTTGCATCGGAATACTGGATATCATGTGTCAAAGAGGTTGGGTCCAACCTGAGAGCCCCATTGGCCTTGCAAGCTTTCTTGGTGAGACCATCCATGGGGTCTGTGTGCTGAGTACAGAGCTTGCTTTGGGCTTTGGCAGGCTGTGAAAAGCAAATGGCATCGAGCTTCTGATCAGGGTGACCATGCAAGGATACAGAAATTCAAGGCAATCAAACAGAAATATGGCGTGTCTTTGAGGCCAGCTGGTCCGAGAACATGACTTACTATAGACTTACTACGTGAAAGAACGGGATCGAGCGAAGGCTGCGTCATGACCACTGCGACCGCAACCGTTCTTTGTGATCTACAGGTGGGATCTGATCAAAACCCCTGCGACCCAAGCAGCTGACCCGTTGCAGCCAGCTGAAACTCTGAGAAGTGCTTTATTGAACCGCGCAGAGCGCCAATCTCCTGAGCTTTGGAATGTCCATGGCCGAGGGCACCTTTTCAGCGTGTGGGATTTGCCAATAACCATTCCAATTCGAAGAAGCCTCTGCCATCAGCAGGTTGAAAAACAATGCCTGGCTGGTCATGTTGATTGCGTTGCTCTTGGGGACATCTCAAAGGACAATTGAAGATGGTGCAACATGTGCAGCTGCAAAGGCTTTAGCATGTTGCAGTTGATGTTTCCACAATGTGAACACGAAAGATCCCCTTCAGCGGTATAAGATGGTATAAGGATGTTTCGCTTGCTTGGCACAGTCACCACAGGATTCGCCTTGGGCAAAGGACCAGTCAAACAGTCAGATATGTTGAGCCGGGCAGCTGTGACTTGACAAGGCTGCAGGCAACCGCTTTCACTTCCAAAGGTGACGGCACGCCAAAATTATCAAATTTTCCGCAAGACATGTGCTCGGCGACAGCTCAAGGAAAGCAGGCTTCCATTGCTAGCATTTGCTGAAAGAAAGACTCTACATGAGTTCCCTGCTGATACCCCACCTGTTACAATATCTAGCGATTAGATCCGGCAGTATGGCTCAACATCTCCAACAGCAAAACCATGCTTCGACGAAATGTGAAATCCATGACCTTCGCACTCGCTTTCGCGGAAGCAATCTAAGTCGCCACTTTTGCGGGAATCCTTTCACACCCTTTCATCAAGATTTTTGACGTGGCGCATTTTGCTTTGCCAATATATCCCAATCATTTCAGCTGCTCATTTGGTGTACCATGATGTACTCGCTGAACTTCTGTCCACGGAATCGTGGAGCGCAAGGCTTTGGGCAATCAAATGATGCTGGGTCGGCCAATGGGCCTGACGATGTCTAAACATTGCAAACATGTGCCTGCTTCTTGTGGCCAATGTCACTAGGAGCCAACAGCCACACCCAAGCTACCGGAAACGGAAGAGCCAAACAATTATTTCTCAAGACTTCTTGGTTTCTGTCGGTCTTGCTAAATGGGGTCTTACACGGCTTGGCAGCCCCTCAATTTGCGTGTTTTCGGGAAGCAATCTAGCACTGAGCCTGCAGTGCTAACTGATTCTCTTGAATCACTCTAGCACCACGTTCATTGCACCTTGTCCCACGAGCCGTTAGTACCACGTTCATTCTACCATCGGTAGCTTTTCCACTGGGCGGGAGCGTTCAAGACGTCACCATGCTGGAGCACAGACATTGATCCGAGACAAGACTAACAACAAACCATGGGCCTTCTAGAGACCTCTTGTCACGCAAAAGCCAGAACTTGCAGGCTGTCTCACAGACCCTGAACATGGAACGTTTGCAGGGATTGCGCATGTAGGACAGCTTCAACAGAGCTGAAAGACTTCAACACAACAGTCTCCTCTCACCCGTTCATCACCGGCAAGGTGGATTTGGGCATCACAAACTAGACGACGGATGGCCCGAGAGCGTAGAGGAGCAGAGTCTTCTGTTGCTAGTATGGAGACACTATATTACAAGATAATATATTAAAGATGTATTATAGGCAGACGAGAAGAGTAGTATCAAGACAATATATGACTAGTACAAGACAATAGTTTGCATCGTATTTTTGTAAAGTTTTTCATGCACAGAACTTTTTACAGACAGACGCTTTTGCACACAGAGACTTTTACACACAGAGACTTTTACACACAGAGACTTTTACACACAGACGCTTTTACACACAGACGATTTTGCACACAAACACTTTTACACACAAACACTTTTACACACAGAGACTTTTACACACAGAAGCTTTTACACACAGAAGCTTTTACACACAGAAGCTTTTACACACAGACGCTTTTACACACAGACGCTTTTACACACAGACGCTTTTACAACATAGGCTCTTTTACACACAGACGCTTTTACACACAGACAGCTTTTACACACAGAAGCTTTACACACAGGCTTTTACACACAGACGCTTTTACACACAGACGCTTTTACACACAAACGCTTTTTACACATAGGCTCTTTTACACACAGACGATTTTGCACACAAACACTTTTACACACAAACACTTTTACACACAGACGCTTTTACACACAGACGCTTTTACACACAGAAGCTTTTACACACAGAAGCTTTTACACATAGACGTTTTTTCCCACAGACGCTTTTACACACAGACGCTTTTACACACAAACGCGTTTTACACATAGGCTCTTTTACACACAGATGCTTTTACACACAGACGCTTTTACACACAGAGCCTTTTACAATCCCCTTGTGGTGCACCCAGGTGGGGTTGAGCCCCTGAAAAATAAAATGAAATCAAGGGGGCCCAGGCTACTGACCCCCAAAATGCAAAAATGAAATCAGGGGAGTTCAACCCCACACGTTGCGCAAAGAGAAAATCATGAAAATCACCAGTCATCCAACTGAGGGGTTTGCAAAAATAAAATCAAGAGGTTCCAGAAACTAGACGACGGATGGCCCGAGAGCGTAGAGGAGCAGGGTCTTCTCTTGTTAGTATGGAGACGCAATATTAGAAACGATATATGAAAGCTCTGTTATAGGCAGTCGAGAAGAGGAGTATCAAGACAGGATAGTGAGAAGTGCAAAACAATAGTTTGCATCGCAAACACTTTTACAAACAGACGCTTTTACACTGACGCTTTTACACACAAAGCTTTTACCCACAGAAGCTTTTACACACAGAAGCTTTTACATACAGAAGCTTTTACACACAGAAGCTTTTACATACAAACACTTTTACACACAGACGCTTTTACACACAAACGCTTTGACACACAGACGCTTTTACACACTGACCCTTTTACACACAGACGCCTTTACACACAGACACTTTTACACACAGACGCTTTTTACACACAGACACTTTTTACACACAGACGCTTTGACACACAAACACATTTACACACAGACGCTTTTACACACAGACGCTTTTTACACACAGACACTTTTTACACACAGATGCTTTGACACACAAACACATTTACACACAGAGGCTTTTACACACAAACGCTTTTTTTTACACACAAACACTTTTACACACAGACGCTTTGACACACACGACACTTTGCACACAGACGCTTTTACACACAGACGCTTTGACACACAACGCTTTTACACACAGACGCTTTTACACACAGAGACTTTTACACACAGAGACGCTTTTACACACAGAAGCTTTTACACACAGACGCTTTTACACACAGACGCTTTTACACACAGACGCTTTTACCGCCGATCGACCCTCATTTCGTGCGAAAGGGTTGCTCCGGGGACAAGTAAAATCGCAATTTTACCTCAGTTTTTGCCGATCGACCCTCATTTCGTGCGAAAGGGTTGCTCCAGCACAAGTAAAATCGCAATTTTACCTCAGTTTTTGCCGATCGACCCTCATTTCGTGCGAAAGGGTTGCTCCGGACAAGTAAAATCGCTTTTACCTCAGTTTTGCCGATCGACCCTCATTTCGTGCGAAAGGGTTGCTCCAGGCACTTTTACCTCAGTTTTTGCCGATCGACCCTCATTTCGTGCGAAAGGGTTGCTCCGGGGCAAGTAAAATCGCAATTTTACCTCAGTTTTTGTCGATCGACCCTCATTTCGTGCGAAAGGGTTGACGTTTCGTGACTCACCGCCGGCACCACCCTCGGCCTAAAGAGAGAAAGATAAAGAAGGCGAAAGAGAGAAAAGAGAGAGAAAAGAGAGAGAGAGAGATGTGAGAAAAGATGTGAAGATGAGCAGATGTGAAGATGAGCAGATGTGAAGATGAGAAGATGTGAGAGAAGGTGTGAAGATGAGCAGATGTGAAGATGAGCAGATGTGAGAGAAGAGGTGAAGATAAGCAGATGTGAGCAGATGTGAATGAAGATGTGAAGATGAGCAGATGTGAAGATGAGAAGGTGTGAAGATGAGCAGATGTGAAGATGAGCAGATGTGAGAGAAGATGTGAGAGAGATGTGAGAGAAGATGTGAAGATGAGCAGATGTGAAGATGAGAAGATGTGAGAGAAGGGGTGAAGATGAGCAGATGTGAAGATGAGCAGATGTGAAGATGAGCAGATGTGAGAGAAGATGTGAAGATGAGCAGATGTGAGAGAAGATGTGAAGATGAGCAGATGTGAGAGAAGATGTTAGAGAAGATGTGAAGATGAGCAAATGTGAAGATGAGCAGATGTGAAGATGAGCAGATGTGAGAGAAGATGTGAAGATGAGCAGATGTGAAGATGAGAAGATGTGAGAGAAGCTGTGAAGATGAGCAGATGTGAAGATGAGCAGATGTGAGAGAAGATGTGAAGATGAGCAGATGTGAGCAGATGTGAAGATGAGCAGATGTGAAGATGAGCAGATGCGAAGATGAACAGATGTGAAGATGAACAGATGTGAAGATGAGAAGATGAGATACAGATGTGAAGATGAGAAGATGTGAAGATGAGAAGATAAGATACAGACCCCCATGGAAGAACCCTGCGCTCAGACGCTCTCGGGAATAAAATCAAGAAGGTTCCAAGCCAGCATCCAAAATGTTCCAGAAATAAAACTGAAGGGGTTCAAGGTCAGCCTATGTGTTTGTGAAATCAGCTGAAAACGCGCATCTTCCTTTTCTCGCTGCTCCGGCTCGGTATGTCTTTGGTTTCCGTCTTTCCCAATCACATCCTACAACAAATACTGTGGCGGTTCACAATCCATAGTTTTTTTTCTTGTTTGTGGCGTGTTTGTTCTGGCTGCATCCTTTTCTGCCCAAACAATAGTGACCACCAAACAAAGCATAGATTCAATATATTCCAACCATACTACCCAACAAAATCCTGCAAGCTTGGGAACCTTGGATTTTATTTTCCCCAAAATCTATCAAATATTGAATCCAAACATATCCAAACCCACCAATTCCAACACAAGAGGTGTGTTCCAACATGTTCCAACAAAACAAAAAGGTAAGCAAAACGCAAAAATAAAACCAAAGGGACCCAACCTAAAGCTACTCCACCAGCTGCATTGGGGTTGGTTCTTGGTCTTGGCCCATGTCCCAAAAATAAAATCATAGGGGTCTGACCTACTCAAAACTTATGATAAGCACCTTCTGAAAAATAAATTTAAAAATATTTCGGGCTCAAGCGCCTTGATTTTATTTTTGAACACCGCTTAGGGGTCTTTTACACACAGACGCTTTTACACACAGACGCTTTTACACACAGACCCTTTTACACACAGGAGCTGCTTTTACACACAAACGCTTGTACACACAGACGCTTTTACACACAGACGCTTTTACACACAGACGCTTTTTACACACAGGCTCTTTCACACACAGAGACTTTTACACACAGAGGCTTTTACCCGCAGAGACTTTTACACACAGACGCTTTTACACACAGACGCTTTTACACACAGACGCTTTTACACACAGACGCTTTTACACGCAGAAGCTTTTACACACAAACACTTTTACACACACACGCTTTACACACAGACGCTTTTGCACACAGACGCTTTTAACCCACACAGACGCTGTTTACTTAAGCCACAGACCGCTTTTACACACAGACGCTTTACACACAGACCCTTTTACACACAGACGCTTTACACACAGACCCTTTTACATACAGACTCTTTTACACACAGACGCTTTTACACACAGATGCTTTTGCACACAGAGACTTTTACACACAGGCGCTTTTACACACAGACGCTTTTACACACAGACGCTTTTACACACAGACGCTTTTACACACAGACACTTTTACACACAAACGCTTTTACACACAGACGCTTGGACACACAGACGCTTTTACACACAGAGGCTTTTACACACAGACGCTTTTACACACAGAGACTTTTACACACACAGACGCTTTTACACACAGACCCTTTTACACACAGACGCTTTTACACACAGACGCTTTTACACACAGACGCTTTTACACACAGACGCTTTTTACACATCGTGCGAAAGGGTTGCTCCAGGACAAGTAAACTCGCAATTTTTCCTCAGTTTTTGACGATCGACCCTCATTTCGTGCGAAAGGGTTGCTCCGGTGCAAATCAAATCGCCAATTTTCCTCAGTTTTTGACGATCGACCCTCATTTCGTGCGAAAGGGTTGCTCCGGGGCAAGTCAAATCGCAATTTTCTTCAGTTTTTGACGATCGACCCTCATTTCGTGCGAAAGGGTTGCTCCGGGGCAAGTCAAATCGCAATTTTTCCTCAGTTTTTGACGATCGACCCTCATTTCGTGCGAAAGGGTTGCTCCGGGACAAGTAAACTCGCAATTTTTCCTCAGTTTTTGACGATCGACCCTCATTTCGTGCGAAAGGGTTGTTTTAGCACAAGTAAAATCGCAATTTTTCCTCAGTTTTTGACGATCGACCCTCATTTCGTGCGAAAGGGTTGACGTTTCGTGACTCACCGCCGGTACCACCCTCGGCCTAAAGAGAGAAAGATAAAGAAGGCGAGAGAGAAAAAGGAGAGAGAAAGGAGAGAGAGAAAGGAGAGAGAGTGAGAGAGAGAGAAGATGTGAAGATGAGAAGGTGTGAGAGAAGGTGTGAAGATGAGAAGGTGTGAGAGAAGAACTGAAGATGAGAAGGTGTGAGAGAAGATGTGAAGATGAGAAGGTGTGAAGATGAGAAGGTGTGAGAGAAGATGTGAAGATGAGAAGGTGTGAGAGAAGATGTGAAGATGAGAAGGTGTGAGTGAAGATGTGAAGATGAGAAGGTGGGAGAGAAGATGTGAAGATGAGAAGGTGTGAGAGAAGATGTGAAGATAAGAAGGTGGGGAGCGAATGTGAGATGAGAAGGTGTGAGAGAAATGTGACGATGAGACGGGGTGAGGAGAGAAGATGTGAAAGATGAGAAGGTGTGAGAGAAGATGTGAAGATGAGAGGGTGTGAAGATGAGAAGGTGTGAGAGAAGATGTGAAGATGAGAAGGTGAGAGAGAAGATGTGAAGATGAGAAGGTGAGAAAGAAGATGTGAAAGCCGAGAAAGGGTCCACTGCACTATATAAGATGAAAGATGATGGAATGTGTTGTGAGAGAGACTAGTATGTGAAGATGAGAAGGTGTGAAGATGAGAAGATGAGATACAGACCCTGAACGTGGTACGTTTGCAGGGATTGCGCATGTAGGACAGCTTCAACAGAGCTGAAAGACTTCAACACAACAGTCTCCTCTCACCCATTCATCACCGGCAAGGTGGATTTGGGCATCACAAAAAATCTCAAGATACAACGGAGTGCAGACAAGGGGCCCGGACAAACCATGAGAGCCTCCGTTGCTTCATGGCGAGGCTGCACTCAAAGGGATCCGGCGGTGACTGGCAAATGGCTGGAGGGCCCTGGACAGCATTTTTTCAAGAGAAAACTGACATTTGGTGGCGGCGACTTGCCAGTCCCTTGCTCTATGGGCACCGCTTTAAAGTCACAAGCTCGTCGCTTTGAAATGCCAAAATGATCCCAACTGCAACAAGCACCAGCAAACCATGTAAAAATTGGGCGCTGTCAGGATCAGATAGGATGCATGTTGCAGGACTGTCTCTTAAAGATACCCCGAAAAGATGACCTGGGGGCCATTTTGTAGAGCCAAATCTGGCTTTTGGGGCGCCACGGCTCTACAGAATGAGGAACCTGCCACAAATCTAGCAAGGGGTTTTCTCCACAAAATCAGGGCACCCAACCCCCTTTTTTTGGTGCACTTTTGTGATTTTCAGAGCCACTGGCCTCTACAAAGTGGGGAACCTGACATGAGCACACATTTGAGCAGAATTGCTACTTGGAATAAGGCAAGCCCTCAAAAATACAAAGATCTATTTTGTAGAGGGGTGATGTGAAAGAACCCTGGTCTCCCCTGAAAACCCTGAAATTTACAAAAATCCATTTTGTAAAGGCAATTCCTGTTCCACATTTCCAGTTTTTGACATCAATATAATTGGTATATATTTATGCACATGAATGTTGACACACCCCAAAACCTCTACAGAATGAGGAACCTACAGTTTCAGCCAACTACAACATGTTCCCTCTCCAAAATCAGGAACCTGTAATTGCATATCCTTGCAGGCACTTAGGCTGTCCAAAAAAATGGTTTTGGCGGACCCCCGGGGGTCCTGATAATGGAGTGGCAATTTTTGGGGGGATTCTTAAAGCACCTGTGAACCATGAACAATGTGGTTTGACGTGGCGCAAAATGTGTGCGGCAACAACTTTTTAAGAACTGAGGGCCAACCAGGGCTGAACTCCTTCAGCTCATTCTGATTGAGTCATGTTTGTCTATCATTGTTCCAATTTTTGCTGTCAGCTTCCAGGACCAAGTACAGCGTACTGCAGGTAGTTTTGCGCCCGAACACATGTCCTATAATGAATAAGTTTCAATGTGCTAACATGGCGAAAGCAATGGATTCAAAAAAAAACATTGCGGTGGATCACCTGGTCGGCTTTGAGCGTCCCGATGACACATCGAAATTGGACGACAGAGGGGTCACATGTCTCACTATGTATGGCGACTTTGAGGGAATGTTGCCTTTCAAACACATCAACTGAATGAACTATATAATTCGCGGGGCTCATGTTTCAAGAGAACGCTTGAACATTGCCGATACTCTTGGAAGGCTATCACCTGCACCTCAGTTAAATTGGTTTGAACACAGTGCATGTGGCCTCTGGCTGTGCATCACTTCTATGGCTTCTGCAAACAGTGCCGGGCCCCGGGGTGACCAGGCAACATAGCCCGGGACACAGCCCGCATCTAGCGCCCATACCTCGGCAACTTACTGCAGATCAGAACCGCAAATCTCTGACCCTCTAAATATCGTAAATTGCTCTTTCTGCAAAGTGGGATCTGAATTCAATGGCCAAAATCTGGATGGAAGCAATCTTCCTGGGAAAAAGACCACCCATTCAGATGGGGTGACAGACCTGCTGCTATTACCTAGGTGGAAAATATGTGACTTGGACTCTCTTTGATCAAAACCAGGCCTGCAACAATTTCAATTGCATTTTAATTTTAACATGCAACAGTTCATCAACACCCCGTGCGTGCGGAAGCTGATATCATTCTCAGGTGTTACGCCCCAACAAATAGCGGGAGATCTGACAAGGTTGCACACTTAGTCGTGGAAAGCCTGCGAGGGGTCCAAACAAATGCCCAAATGCTCAGAGTCAACGGTTTGCAGCACGTTCCAGACCCCTGGCGACCCAGTTCCGAAGCCTGACTCTGAAAACCACGCAACTTGTGCTGCGCGGCCACGCGGACCCCTTTGACCGCCCTGAATCGCCTGAATCCCTTGTTACTGCACATCGCTGGCCAAAACATTGAATAAAAGTTGCCAATGGGGATGCCTGAAACCTTTCCTTTGTGGCAACATTCAAGGCGAACTTGCTGCAGTATCTGCACACCCACCATTCAGAAACGAAATTGGTTTCATGCAGAAATCAGTGATGCTTCGCTAAACATTGCTGCCATGGGAGTTGCTAGGCAAGAACTGCGTGTGGAATGATGTAAACAAATCATGCGTAGTGATACGAGGCAAAAGTTCTGAGATGTTTAGCAACTGCAAGGCGTTCGAAAATACATTCAAATTCAGCAAACTACTGTCCCAATCACTTCGACACGGCTGTCCACAGCAGTCTGTCTGAGCAAGATCCGCGAGATCGAGGCGGGAGAGGTCGCACCTTTTCATCTGAAACCTGGCATAACCCCAGCTGAAGCAAGGTAAAATTGCGAGGACAAGGGATATGTGACAGTTGCCGTTTTTCGAATCATATAAAAATGGACGAAAGATGCGAAGCGAAAACGTCGCGGCTTCAAGAGAGAAGATCTAGTGCCCAGTACAGCACAATCGTTTGGGAGAGAAGGGCTTACAAACGCCGGCTGTTCGGGCCACCGCCTTTGGTTTTTTGCCTTGACATTGCTGAACATTCGAAGTCGATCTCCGTTCGATCGCCTTTTTTCCTAGGAAAACTTTTGACAATGAGATGAACAAGTCTCTTTGGAGATATTGTCTGCCTTGGTTTCTCCACAACGCATATGCGACACACTGAGCATGCTAAGGGCTGCATCAACACGGTTTCTCCTTGGAGGAAATGCTAATGGGAAGGGAAACACATTTGGGTTCAAACAGGTTAGCATGTTGGATGCAAAACATGGCTCGTCTTCCGGCCTGTCTTGTGCTTGAATCAGGCTACATGAACACACGGATGCCCAAGTGGCTGATCACACCTCAACTGCTACGAGTCCAATCCGATCACGAAAAACTCATCAGGTTCCGTCGGCTCCATCCGTGTCAAAACCTGCTCCGCGGGCAAAAATACTGCTGAAAGCCAAAAATTTCCAGGTCCATCACGGTGCTCGAAACAAGAATGATATGCCCCGGGTCTTGTTTCTTGAAAATTTACTTTGCAGAAAACACCAATGATGACTACCAAATGACATATGTCACTAGCAGTAGCATTGCGGCCACAAGGGACACCGAATGATATCGTTCGAAACATGAAAAGCGTAGGAATTCCCCCGTTGCAAAGCCGCCACAAGAAGGGAGACAAATGGAGAGCCAAGTGGGGAGACCTGTCGGAAAGAAAACTGGCCCAGGGCAATCACGGGAGTGGAGAGTGGGATAGGAAAGACGAGAAAAGCTGCGTCCCAAAGAGGCCTCAAGAAGGAAAGCAAAAAAACACGGCGCAGTGATGAGACACACAAATTGTGAGACACAATTCCCAGTTGTGGGACCAGTGCGAAGTACCAAGACCAGTGGAGACAACACAAATGGAGAAGAACAAGAAGTGTAGAAACACACTGGGGGCAATTTTGGGACCAGGAACGTCCACCCCAAGGTAGCCAGTCCGAAGTGGGCATCCCAGGCAACCACAAAGGAAAGTGACAAATTTGAGACGATGCAAGTCCTCCGCTTCAATTCCGTTTGGAAACAACGCAAAAGTTAGGCTCTCTGCGAGAGAAAAGGAATCCTAACAGCATACAAACTGTTTGGAGAAGCACCCCACACTCCACTCCACACCACGCTCCCCACTCCACACTTTACACTCTCCACTCCACACTTCCCACATCACACTTCACACTCTCCACTCCACACTCCCCGCTCCACACTTCACACTCTCCACTCCACACTCCACACTGCACACTCTCCACTTCACACTCCACACTTCAAACTCCACACTTCACACTTCGCAATCACTGCGTAATCACACCCCAGACTCCACACTCTCCACTCCACGCATCACAATCTCCACTCCACACTCCACACTTACAATCCACACTTCACACTCTCCACTCTCCACTCCACGCATCACACTCTCCACTTCACACTCCACACTTCCCACATCACACTTCACACTTCCAAAATCTTCAAACTCTCCACCCCACTCCACACTCCAGACTTCACACTCTCTACTCTCCACTCCACACTTCACACTCCACATCCACACTCTCCTCTTGACACTCCACACTTCAAACTCCACACTTCACACTTCACACTCCACACTTCACACTCTTCAATTCACAGTTCACACTCCACACTTCACACTCTTGTCCTGATTGCCACGAAGTCCCACGCCTGCCACGTCGAATACATTTTCGCAACTTGAGACACGAAGTCCCGCACCTGCTACGTTCGCAACTTGAAAATGTCACTTTTTATAGCAATTCCTATGGGTACAGCAAGGGTCGATTAGAGACCCGCAACACGCAACGACCCGCAAACAAGACTCCACCCCCAGACCCCATAAAAAACATCCCAGGGGCCTAATGGGTTGTGGCACAAGCTCTCCTTTTCCTCGCTGCAAAAGTCGCTGGAACAATTCTCCTCGCGAGGTGGTCCTCGACCTGGGCCCGGCCGCCCTTGGCACCTGCGGTCCGAAACGGAAAATGCGCGAAAATTTCACCACATGATTTCACCACCAACGCGAATCTCAGGGGATTTGATCAAGAAAATTCAAACGCATTCGAACGCTGAAATCCACAAAGGGCCATGCCCAATGGATTTTGATTGCAAAGCCGTCTTTGCAATTCTGGTTCTGCGATATTTTCTCACAGTGCCAAATGCGCAGGCCGTGCTATGCACATCTCATCCGAAACCCCAAGGCTGGAACGGCAAAGGCTTGGCTCAGCATGGGTTGCGGCCATCGTTCTCGGGCGGGGGGGGACCACGAGACGCTGGGCCACATATATATATATATATATATATCTGCAGGCCCCTCCTGCTCACATCAAAATAGATGGGATTGATTGGATGTGCAACCCCGAAAAATATGGCGTAATAGGTTTTTATCCAAACCGATAGGCGCACGTGCGGCTGGAAACGGGGATTGAACCAGCAAAAGTGATTCAACCAACATGTTCTGTTATTTCATGGCTACAAACCGCAATTTTAGCATCAAAATAATCAAGTCTATGGGTGCTTGTAAGTTTAGACCGGCGGCTGAATCACCAACAAAATGTTGTTTATTGAATATTTTCGTTATCTGTGGTTATAACATGTTATAACCTGGTGATGGCCAACAATGAATGGATTGAACAATTTCCATCGTTGGGTTGGGTTCCATTTGAAAGAAACTAAACAGCACGCAAGCATTACGCAAGCAATTTTTGAAAAAATATGGCGTTGTCGCCTTGTGGAAAGAAAACTATTTATCTTACTTACTTCGAGTGACCCCCACCAACAGGCATTTTATCTGACATTTGACCTGACTGTCTATATCTGACAGTCTAGTTGATAATATTCGCGTCCGGCAAGCTGCAGAGCCAGGATAGCGCGCAGGTTCGGTTCGCGATATAATGCGATAAAATTCGGGTCCGGCGATGGGCTGAGCTTGAGGTAGCTGAGCGGCGCAGAGGCACAAGAGGTGCGCTCCGCAGGTGGAGGGACGAAGAGCGGAGGGGTGGTGGACGAAGAGCGGGGGAGCAGCAGACGAGATAAAATTGAGAGACCCCCACCTGCCAAGTGAGAAAAAATGTTTGTGTTTAAAGTCTAAAAAAGAATTCTAGAAGGACATCTTTGCCACGCGTTTCTTCTTTCATCCTCCACTTTGGGGATTGTACTGTAACCCTTTGAAAAACGTGCTGGAAGCAAATATCTTAGAATTAGAACCAATGATTTTGGCATTTTGTGGGAGGTCTTAGTTAAGCACCCCAAAACTAGCGTACCCAAGCACCAGGCATTCAGACCCACCACTGGTATCTCCTCCACCAGTCGCTGCATGATCACCGGCTTGGCTTCCCCCACCTTCGTAGCCATCCTGTCTGCACCACAGCAGACCGCCATGACGCCGAAGCGCTGACGCTCGCAACGCTTGGAGTTTCTCCAGCCCAAAATGCGGAGAAGAGAAAAGTGGCAGGGACGCAGGAATGCACATCCAAGGTTTCGGAGCCCAAACAAAACCATATTTTCAGGGTGATATTTAGACTTGATTGATATCAGGGGAGGATTGAAACTGATAGAAACCAATTTCCACTTCGGAAACCGAAGGTCGTATCTTGCGGAGTGACATGCAGTAGCAGGACAACTAGGAAGACAAGACCGAAAAGCGCTTAAAACGTAAACCTGCTTCATGGAATCGTGCAAGCCCACTGCCACCAGATCTATCTAGCGACTTATATGGCCAAGACGCGCCTGTCTCCATTTTCCTCTAAGCGGAAGCTGTTGTGCATCAGGCCGCCCACTCACCTGTCACAAGGAAATGGCAAGTCCAAGTCACTAGGGCTGCTTACTCCTTACATCTCCTTAAAGGTTCGCCCTAGCACAGTGGTTGCACAAGTACCAATCACCTGCAGCTACCTGTTCCTACCGTTTTCTGCTTCATTAGTCTTCATTCCGGACAAGAGCAATTAATTTCTATATTTTTAGCCGCAAATCATTTAATCTCATGATCCTCTGCTCATGCTTTCCACCCTGGACAACGAGAACCGCTCGGCCTCTTGGTGTGGCTCTTCGCCAAGACGTTCACACGAAACCTTGCGATCGACATGCCGACAGTGATCAGCTGCATAGCGCGCCTGTAGAGATTTGAGTCGGCTGGCAATTTGGCTGTAAATATCCCAAGTGCCACTTGCGCCAGCAGCACAAACGGTAACGGCAACAACACTCACTCTGCATGGTGTCTTTGCACGACATGCCTTCGGTAGAGCTGCACGACAACCCCTGGGCAGGATTGCCATGATTTGGTTTGCAGCAGCCTGGCGTTGGAGGGCTGCAACATTTCTTTGTGATACATCCGTCTTTCTATGTCTTTCTAACTCCAAGAGTCGGCAGCATTACCCATTTGCAGCAAACCAGTTGTGCATCAGAGACTCTTAAAGGACGGAATGGGCAAACCAACCCATGATGGGCAGCTGCTGTCTCTGACGGGGGGCAAAGCTGCGCCAAGGTCTGAGCCACAGAACCAGGTATCTTCTCAGCCGTGAGGGACAGCCCATGCGGTCCAATCACGAATTCTAAACGTTCCGATTTCTTTGAGAAGCTTTACCAGCAAAATTCGGTTGACGTGCATTCGATTGCAAACTTGAAAGCATGAGCACAACTGCCAGGAGGCAGTCTACGGAGGGCCACCTGCACAAACAAGAATTGCGGCAACCTCTTGGGAAAGTATGACCAGGAGTAAGCCTGCCAGCATTACCTTTCCTGAAGCCGGCCAGCATTACCTTTCCTGCACCTGTTGGGCTTGAAAATGCGCAAGCACAGCATGGACAAGAGACACGTCCTCCCAGCTTTGCAGAGATTTAAGCCAAGCTGATTGCATCTTAACAAGCGATGCGGCTCGCAGGCTGGGTGTCAAGCATGCAGAAACACTGCGTTTCAGACAAACAGGTTGCCAACTGCCTCCGCCCATGAGTTTGCACGTTACATGTCTCACAGGTTCCTGAGATTTGACGCCAATGATCATCCTAACCAATTTACAATATTTCTTGGGTCGTCCCTTGTTTTCAATAAATTAAAATTAAAATGAAATTAAGTGAGGCCGTCTGAAAAACGAAAACGTCGTTGCCCAGGTTGAGGTCGTTGAACACGCTTTGCCTGGCAGCACACATCCGGATCGCTCAACCAAGAAAAGAAAGAATAGGAAACCAGAAAGCCATGCCGAGGAACCACATTGCAGTGTGCATGTGATTCTTTTCACTGCCCTTTCAGCAACTCCAAGCACTTTCAACTCTTTTCCCAACCTCCTTTTCGTCTCTCCCCTCTCTCACCCGTTCACGCCTCAACCAAGAGCTCGTTGTCAACAATGCGCTTCGCGAGCAAGCGGGATCGGGTACAGGCAGAGGGTTAGATACTTTATGTACATATCCCCTTAATTTCAGAATTCTGCCTCATTAATTCGGGGGTGACGTCGTGACGCCGAATTAAATCGTACAATTGGATAGAGACCTGTGTGACACGTGGACTTGTCCGGAACAGCCATTCTACTTGATGTTGACAGGAGAAAGAATCTAACTCTAACTAACTCGAAGCATCGGATCAAAATCATCTCCCAAGACCAGAGTGACATCACAGAAGTGGTCAAAGCACCAGAAAACGAGGTCAAACCTCCATCTGCCAAACATCCTATTTGGAAGCCAGCGCCATCCTAGGTGCAGGAGAAAAAGCCTGGCACCTCGCGTCTATCGCATCTCTATATCGCAGACATTGAAGACACGTGGCTTGGGCCACCTCCAAAACTCAGAGGATTCCCTTGTACCAAAGGTGAACATGCTAAAAAATGTAGAACAACTTAGAAGAAATTCTAAGGTATCCCGGCCGAGGACACCAGTCAGTTGAGCCATAGCTATGCAGCAAATCCAGGGTGCTAAGCTTCCAGCGACACAAGAAAGGCTGCCGAACGTTCAATCCGGGCAATCCGACAATTTCAGCACCAAAATCCTGAGGATTCAAGCAGCACCAGCAGCACGTAGGCTTTTTGCCACCACCGGCCCAAAAATCTCACCCAGCGTCGGAAGCACAACTGTCACAGCATCAACAGACTATTCTGCCAGGAGGCACCTTTGAAGTCAGCAATCAAGATACTCATTCGGAAACTAACAAGAATGCAGTCTAGCGCCAAACCTGCACAAACAAGAATTGCGCAACCTCTTGGAAAAGTATGGCGAGGAATGCGTGTGAATAAGCCTGCCAGCATTACCTTTCCTGAAGCCTGCCAGCATTACCTTTCCTGCGCCTGTTAGGCTTGAAAATGCGCAAGCACAGCATGGACAAGAGACACGTCCTCCCAGCTTTGCAAGGGAAGAAAGCCAAGCTGATTGCATCTGAAGAGGTCTCAAGCATGCAGAGACACTGCATGAGAGACAAACAGGTTGCCAACTGCCTCCGCCCATGAGGTTGCTTGTTACATGTCTCGCAGGGTTGCACTTGATTGGACAGAACCTCAAGAATTCCGCTTGACTTTGGTCGCAGATTTCAGAATCGAATGCCAAAACAATTCTTGTCGACTTTGCATAGGCCACTGCCAGCAAGGACAATTGAAGATGGTGCAACATGTGCAGCTGCAAAGGCTTTAGCATGTTACAGTTGATGTTTCCACAAAGTGAACACAAACGATCCCCTTCAGCGGTATAAGATGGTATAAGGATGTTGCACGTGCTTGGCACAGTCACCACAGGATTCGCCTTGGGCGACCGCCTTGGGCAACTGACGGGCTCTCAAGATAAAGCAGACTTCAACCAGATCCCTGAACATTTGCGTTGGCTTTTTCGGAAACTGAGACGATCAGCAAAGGCAAAGGACCAGTCAAATAGTCAGATATGTTGAGCCGGGCAGCTGTGACTTGACAAGACCGCAGGCAACCGCTTTCACTTTTTCAAAGGTGACGGCACGCCAAAATGATCCAATTTTCCGCGGGACATGTGCTCGGCGACAGCTCAAGGAAAGCAGGAACGGGGCACATCCCACTGCAAGTTCTGCGCCCTGCGCTTCTTCCATTGGTAGCATGTGCCGAAAGAAAGGCTCTACATGAGTTTCCTGCTGATACCCCACCCGTTACAATATCTACCCTCTGGTATACTAATCTAACTATGGAAAATCACAAGTTTCAATGGGTAAATCCACTATAAATGGCAATTTTCAATAGCTATGTTAGTTTACCAGAGGGTAACGATCAGATCCGGCGGTATGGCTCAATATCTCCAACAGCAAAACCATGCTTCCACGAAATGTGATATCCATGACCTTCGCGCTCGCTTTCGCGGAAGCAATCCAAGTCGCCACTTTTGCGGGATTCTTTTCATACCTGGACATCCAAAAGCTGCATTTTGTTTTGGTCTGGGCTGAAAAGTAGTGAGCGACCAAAAATCGAACAATTGCTGAATTTGCCCTCTGTCAGTCACATTTGGAAGGACCAAAAATATGACGCAAAATGACGCAGAAAAGATGCGAAACACCAACTTTTTGACACCAAAACTGTGTCATTGAATCCATCACTCTCAGCCCAAAAGTGATTTTTAGGCCCGCACCCGAAAATCCACAAAGATCGAAAATTATGCGGCTCAAGGACTGTCCAGGTATACCCTTTCATCAAAATTTTTGACGTGGCGCATTTTGCTTTGCCATATAATAAATCAGTTCTGCTGCTCATTTGGTGTACCATGATGTACTCGCTGAACTTCTGTCCGCAGAATCGTGGGGCGCAAGGCTTTAGGCAATCAAATGATGCTGGGTCGGCCAATGGGCCTGACGATCTCCAAACATTGCAAACATGTGCGTGCTTCTTGTGGCCAATGTCACTAGGAGCCAACAGCCATACCCAAGCTACCGGAAACGGAAGAGCCAAACAATTATTTCTCAAGACTTCTTGGTTTCTGTCGGTCTTGCTAAATGGGGTCTTACACGGCTTGGCAGCCCCTCAATTTGTTTGCTATCGGGAAGCAATCTAGCACTGAGCCTGCAGTGCTAACTGATTCTCTTGAATCACTCTAGTACCACGTTCATTGCACCTTCTCGTACCACGTTCATTCTACCATCGATAGCTTTTCCAGTGGGCGGGAGCGTTCAAGACGTCACTATGCTGGAGCAAAGACATTGATCCGAGACAAGGCCTAACAACAAACCATGGGCCTTCTAGAGACCTCTTGCGACGCAAAAGCCAGAACTTGCAGGCTGTCTCACAGACCCTGAACGTGGTACGTTTGCAGGGATTGCGCATGTAGGACAGCTTTAAGAGAGCTGAAAGACTTCAACACAACAGTCTCTTCTCACCCGTTCATCACCAGCAAGGTGGATTTGGGCATCACAAAAAAAAACAAGATACAACGGATTGCGGACAAGGGGCCCGGACAAACCATGAGAGCCTCCGTTGCTTCATGGCGAGGCTGCACTCAAGCTCGAGTCATTTTTGTCTATCATTGTTCCAGTTTTTGCTGTCAGCTTCCAGGACTAAGTACAGCGTACTGCAGGTAGTTTTGCGCCCGAACACATGTCCTATAATGAATAAGTTTCAATGTGCTAGTTCAGGCGTAACAAGGTTTTAAATTTACTATTAGGGGGAACCCTAATAATAAATACCCCCTAATTCCCTATAAATAAAAACTGCCTTTCCATCAACTAAATGAACTAATGGGGCTCTCGAAACAAGAGACGCTTGAATATTGCCGATACTTTTGGAAGGCTATCACCTGCACCTCAGTTAAATTGGTTTGAACGCAGTGCATGTGGCCTCTGTCTGTGCATCACTTCTATGGCTTCTGCAAACAGTGCCGGGCCCCGGGGTGACCAGGCAACATAGCCCGGGACACAGCCCGCATCTAGCGCCCATACCTCGGCAACTTACTGCAGATCAGAACCGCAAATCTCTGACCCTCTAAATATCGTAAATTGATCTTTCTGCAAAGTGGGATCTGAATTCAATGGCCAAAATCTGGATGGAAGCAGTCTTCCTGGAAAAAAGACCGCCCATTCAGATGGGGTGACAGACCTGCTGCTCTTGCCTAGGTGGAAAATATATGAAAAATTATGAAAATATGTGACTTGGACTCTCTTTGATCAAAACCAGGCCTGCAAATTGCATCTTAATTTTAAACTCCGTTTGACATGCAACAGTTCATCAACACCCCGTGCGTGCGGAAGCTGATATCATTCTCAGGTGTTACGCCCCAACAAATAACGGGAAATCTGACAAGGTTGCACACTCAGTCGTAGAAAGCCTGCGAGGGGTCCAAACAAATGCCCAAATGCTCAGAGTCAACTGTTTGCAGCACGTTCCAGACCCCTGGCGACCCAGTTCCGAAGCCTGACTCTGAAAACCACGCAACTTGTGCTGCTCGGCCGCGCGGACCCCTTTGACCGCCCTGAATCGCCTGAATCCCTTGTTACTGCACATCGCTGGCCAAAACATTGAATAAAAGTTGCCAACGGGGATGCCTGAAACCTTTCCTTTGTGGCAACATTCAAGGCGAACCTGCTGCAGTATCTGCACACCCACCATTCAGAAACGAAATTGGTTTCTCGGAGAAATCAGTGATGCTTCGCTAAACATTGCTGCCGTGGGAGTTGCTGGGCAAGAACTGCGCGCGGAATGATGTAAACAAATCATGCGTAGTGATACGAGGCAAGAGTTCTGAGATGTTTAGCAGTTTCAAGGCATTCGAAAATACACTCAAGTCAGCAAACTACTGTCCCGATCACTTCGACACGGCTGTCCACAGCAGTCTGTCTGAGCAAGATCCGCGAGATCGAGGCGGGAGAGGTCGGACCTTTTCATTTGAAACCTGGCGTAACCCCAGCTGAAGCAAGGTAAAATTGCGAGGACAAGGGATATCTGACAGTTGCCGTTTTTCGAATCATATAAAAATGGACGAAAGATGAGAAGCGAAAACGTCGCGGTTTCAAGAGAGAAGATCTATATAGTGCCCAGTACAGCACAATCGTTTGGGAGAGAAGGGTTTACAAACGCCGGCTGTTCGGGCCACCGCCTTTGGTTTTTTGCCTTGACGTTGCTGAACATTCGAAGTCGATCTCCGTTCGACCGTCTTTTTTCCTAGGAAAACTTTTGACAATGAGATGAACAAGTCTCTTTGGAGATATTATCTACCTTGGTTTCTCCACAACGCATATGCGACACACTGAGCATGCTAAGGGCTGCATCAACACGGTTTCTCCTTGGAGGAAATGCTAATGGCAAGGGAAACACATTTGGGTTCAAACAGGTTAGCATGTTGGATGCAAAACATGGCTCGTCTTCCGGCCTGTCTTGTGCTTGAATCAGGCTACATGAACACACGGATGCCCAAGTGGCTGATCACACCTCAACTGCTACGAGTCCAATCCGATCACGAAAAACTCATCAGGTTCCATCGGCTCCATCCGTGTCAAAACCTGCTCCGCGGGCAAAAATACTGCTGAAAGCCAAAAACTTCCAGGTCCATCACGGTGCTCGAAACAAGAATGATCCAAATGCCCTGGTCTTGTTTCTTGAAAATTTACTTTGCAGAAAACACCAATGATGACTACCAAATGACATATGTCAGTAGCAGTAGCATTGCGGCCACAAGGGACACCGAATGATATCATTCGAAACATGAAAAGCGTAGGAATTCCCCCGTTGCAAAGCCGCCACAAGAAGGGAGACAAATGGAGAGCCAAGTGGGGAGACCTGTCGGAAAGAAAACTGGCCCAGGGCAATCACGGGAGTGGAGAGTGGGATAGGAAAGACGAGAAAAGCTGCGTCCCAAAGAGGCCTCAAGAAGGAAAGCAAAAAAACACGGCGCAGTGATGAGACACACAAATTGTGAGACACAATTCCCAGTTGTGGGACCAGTGCGAAGTACCAAGACCAGTGGAGACAACACAAATGGAGAAGAACAATAAGTGTAGAAACACATTGGGGGGAATTTTGGGACCAGGAACGTCCACCCCAAGGTAGCCAGTCCGAAGTGGGCGCCCCAGGCAACCACAAAGGAAGAATGAAGAGCAAAGTAGGGGCGCAAGCAAGTGACAAATTTGAGACGATGCAAGTCCTCCGCTTCAATTCCGTTTGGAAACAACGCAAAAGTTGGGCTCTCTGCAAGAGAAAAGGAATCCTAACAGCATACAAACTGTTTGGAGAAGCACCCCACACTCCACTCCACACCACACTCCTCACTTCCCAAATCACACTCCACACTCCACATTTCACACTCCAAACTTCAGACTCCACACTTCACGCTCCCCACTCCACACTTTACACTCTCCACTCCACACTTCCCACATCACACTTCACACTTCACACTCTCCACTCCACACTCCCCACTCCACACTTCACACTCTCCACTCCGCACTTCACACTCCTCACTCCACACTGCACACTCTCCACTTCACACTCCAAAATTCAAACTCCACACTTCACACTTCGCAATCACTGCGCAATCACACCCCAGACTCCACACTCTCCACTCCACGCATCACAATCTCCACTCCACACTCCACACTTACACTCCACACTTCACACTCTCCACTCTCCACTCCACGCATCACACTCTCCACTTCACACTCCACACTTCCCACATCACACTTCACACTTCAAACATCTTCAAACTCTCCACCCCACTCCACACTCCAAACTTCACACTCTCTACTCTCCACTCCACACTTCACACTCCACACTCCACACTCTCCTCTTGACACTCCACACTTCAAACTCCACACTTCACACTCTTCAATTCACAGTTCACACTCCACACTTCAAACTCTCCACTTCACACTTCACACTTCATACTTCACACTCTCCACTCCACGCTTCACACTCTCCACTTCACACTCCAAGCTTCACACTCCACACTTCACACTCTCCACTCCACACTTCACACTCCGCACTCCACACTTCACACTCTCCACTCCATATCTCCACACTCCACACTTCACACTCTTGTCCTGATTGCCACGAAGTCCCACGCCTGCCACGTCGAATACATTTTCGCAACTTCAAAACATCAGAAAATCTTAGAGACACGGCGAGCGACACGATTTAGAGACCCGCGCGCCACTTCACGCCTCAGTCCACGAAGTCCCGCACCTGCTACGTTCGCAACTTGAAAATGTATATAACTTTTTATAGCAATTCCTATGGGTACAGCAAGGGTCGATTGGAGACCCGCAACACGCAACGACCCGCAAACAAGACTCCACCCCCAGACCCCGTAAAAAACATCCCAGGGGCCTAATGGGTTGTGGCACAAGCTCTCCTTTTCCTCGCTGCAAAAGTCGCTGGAACAATTCTCCTCGCGAGGTGGTCCTCGACCGCCCGGCCGCAATTTGAGTCGGCTGGCAATTTGGCTGTAAATATCCCAAGTGCCACTTGCGCCAGCAGCACGAACGGTAACGGCAACAACACTCACTCTGCATGGTGTCTTTGCACGACATGCCTTCGGTAGAGCTGCACGACAACCCCTGGGCAGGGCTGTCATCATTTCGTTTGCAGCAGCCTGGCGCTGGAGGGCTGCAACATTTCTTTGTGATACATCCGTCTTTCTATGTCTTTCTAACTCCAAGAGTCGGCAGCATTACCCAGTTGCAGCAAACCAGCTGCGCATCAGAGACTCTTAAAGGACGGAATGGCCCATGATGGGCAGCAGCTGCCTCTGACACGGGGCAAAGCCCCGCCACAGTCTGACCCACAGAACCAGGTATCTTCCAAGCCGTGACGGACAGCCCAGGCGATCACATATTCTAAACGTTCCGAATTTTTTGAGAAGCTTTACCAGCAAAATTGGATTGACGTGGATTCGATTGCAAACTTGAAAGCATGAGCACAACTGCTAGGAGGCAGTCTGCGTAGGGCCAAACCTGCACAAACAAGAATTGCACAGCCTCTTGGAAAAGTATGGCGAGGAATGCCTGTGAATAAGCCTGCCAGCATTACCTTTCCTGAAGCCTGCCAGCATTCCTTTCCTGCCTCTGTTAGGCTTGAAAATGCGCAAGCACAGCATGGGTAAGAGACACGTCCTCCCAGCTTTGCAGAGATTTAAGCCAAGCTGATTGCATCTTAACAAGCGATGCGGCTCGCAGGCTAGGTTTCGAGCGTGCAGAGATACTGCGTTTGAGACAAAAAGGTTGCCAACTGCCTCCGCCCATGAGTTTGCATGTTGCATATCTCACAGGTTCCTGATATTTGACGCCAATGATTGCATAGAGAATTGTGTGACTCGCGGACTTGTCCGGAACAGCCATTCTACTTGATGTTGACAGGAGAAAGAATCTAACTCGAAGCATCGGATCAAAAATCATCTCCCAAGACCAGAGTGACATTATAGAAGTGGTCAACGCGCCAGAAAACGAGGCGAGGTCAAACCTCCCATCTGCCAAACATCCACTGGGAACTGGGCAAGTTCCAACAATCCAATCAAAGCCTATTCGGAAGCCAGCGCGATCCTAGGTGCAGGAGAAAAAGCCTTGCACCTCGCTTCTATCGCATCTCTATATCGCAGACATTGAAGACACGTGGCTTGGACCGCCTCCAAAATTTAGAGGATTCCCTTATACCAACGGTGGACACGCTGGGATTGTGAAAAAATGTAGAACACCTTAGAAGAAATTCTAAGATATCCCGGCCGAGGACACCAGTCAGTTGAGCCATAGCTATGCAGCAAATCCAGGGTGCTAAGCTTCCAGCGACAAAAGAAAGGCTGCCGAATGTTCAATCCGGGCAATCCGACAATTTCAGCACCAAAATGCTGAGGATTCAAGCAGCACCAGCAGCATGTAGGCTTTTCTGTCGCCACCGACCCAAAAACCTCACCCAGCGTCGGAAGCACAACTGTCACAGCATCAACAAGACTATTCTGCCAGGAGGCACCTTTGAAGTCAGCAATCAAGATGCTCATTCGGAAACTGACAAGAATGCAGTCTAGAGCCAAACCTGCACAAACAAGAATTGCACAACCTCTTGGAAAAGTATGGCGAGGAATGCGTGTGAATAAGCCTGCCAGCATTACCTTGCCTGAAGCCTGCCAGCATTACCTTTCCTGCACCTGTTAGACTTGAAAATGCGCAAGCACAGCATGGACAAGAGACACATCCTCCCAGCTTTGCAAGGATTTAAGCCAAGCTGATTGCATCTGAAGAAGCGATGCGGCTCGCAGGCTAGGTTTCAAGCATGCAGAGATACTGCGTTTGAGACAAACAGGTTGCCACCTGCCTCCGCCCATGAGGTTGCATGTTACATGCCTCGCAGGGTTGCACTCGCTTGGACAGAACCTCAAGAATTCCGCTTGACTTTGGTCGCAAATTTCAGAATCGAATGCCAAAACAATGCTTGTCGACTTTGCATAGGCCACTGCCAGCTCTCAAAGAGGACACCGCCTTGCTTCACAGCTTTGAAATTTTGAAATCCCAACAAGACCCAACAAGCAAACAGCACAGGTCAGACAGATCAGAAGGGTGCAAGCGTTCCATGCGATGTTCAAGGATAATGCAGGAGTTTCTCAATGATTACCATGACCCGAGACGCACTTCATGTGCAAACTACACTTGCTCCAATCTATGTGACCTGAAGCTCCAGGCGTGCAGGGCTCGGGATGACTCAGGATGACTTCAGCACCATCCACTTGTCAAGACCCTACCCAACACCTACCAACCCCTTGCACACATCAGCGGCCGCAAGAGTCCTGACATGTTCCACCTGCGCCTTGGATACTGGTGAAACCTCCGCAAGCTTCACATAAGTCGGGCACGATTTTGCTGTATCACGAAGAGTCAGCATCAAAGTAGCTGCGACATGAAGCCTCAAAGTAACACGGCAACGATCTGCCATCAATAATTGAGCCTAATACACAAAGGCCGGCAGTCTTGTTGCAGGAAAACTTTGAACTGGTGATGTGGGATTCGCTTGGCACTGAAGTTTGCTAAAAACGTTGCATAACAAAGCAATTGAGCTTGAAACATGTTGAATATTGATTAAACATATCTTGCCCGAAAAGGGAAAGCTTTCAGGCCAGCCGCATGGAAAGCTTTGAATGCTCAGGACACATCAAATCCAAGTGGGCCTTCCCCCGGACAACTTGCATCGGAATACTGGATATCATGTGTCAAAGAGGTTGGGTCCAACCTGAGAGCCCCATTGGCCTTGCAAGCTTTCTTGGTGAGACCATCCATGGGGTCTGTGTGCTGAGTACAGAGCTTTCTTTGGGCTTTGGCAGGCTGTGAAAAGCAAATGGCATCGAGCTTCTGATCAGGGTGACCGTGCAAGGATACAGAAATTCAAGGCAATCAAACAGAAATCTGGCGTGTCTTTGAGGCCAGCTGGTCCGAGAACATGACTTACTAGACTTACTACGTGAAAGAACGGGATCGAGCGAAGGCTGCGTCATGACCACTGCGACCGCAACCGTTCTTTGTGATCTACAGGTGGGATCTGATCAAAACCCCTGCGACCCAAGCAGCTGACCCGTTGCAGCCAGCTAAAACTCTGAGAAGTGCTTTATTGAACCGCGCAGAGCGCCAATCTCCTGAGCTTTGGAATGTCCATGGCCGAGGGCACCTTTTCAGCGTGTGGGATTTGCCAATAACCATTCCAATTCGAAGAAGCCTCTGCCATCAGCAGGTTGAAAAACAATGCCTGGCTGGTCATGTTGATTGCGTTGCTCTTGGGGACATCTCAAAGGACAATTGAAGATGGTGCAACATGTGCAGCTGCAAAGGCTTTAGCATGTTGCAGTTGATGTTTCCACAATGTGAACACGAAAGATCCCCTTCAGCGGTATAAGATGGTATAAGGATGTTTCGCTTGCTTGGCACAGTCACCACAGGATTCGCCTTGGGCAACTGACGAGCTCTCAAGATAAAGCAGACTTCAACCAAATCCCTGAACATTTGCGTTGGTTGGCCTGTTCGGAAGCTGAGACGATCAGCAAAGGCAAAGAACCAGTCAAATTGTCAGATACGTTGAGCCGGGCCCACCGGGCAGCTGTGACTTGACAAGGCTGCAGGCAACCGCTTTCACTTCCAAAGGTGACGGCACGCCAAAATTATCAAATTTTCCGCAAGACATGTGCTCGGCGACAGCTCAAGGAAAGCAGGAGCGGGGCACATCCCACTGCAAGTTCTGCGCTCTGCGCTTCTTCCATTGCTAGCATTTGCTGAAAGAAAGACTCTACATGAGTTCCCTGCTGATACCCCACCTGTTACAATATCTAGCGATTAGACCCGGCAGTATGGCTCAACATCTCCAACAGCAAAACCATGCGAAATGTGAAATCCATGACCTTCGCACTCGCTTTCGCGGAAGCAATCTAAGTCGCCACTTTTGCGGGAATCTTTTCACACCCTTTCATCAAGATTCTTGACGTGGCGCATTTTGCTTTGCCAATATATCCCAATCATTTCAGCTGCTCATTTGGTGTACCATGATGTACTCGCTGAACTTCTGTCCACGGAATCATGGAGCGCAAGGCTTTGGGCAATCAAATGATGCTGGGTCGGCCACTGGGCCTGACGATGTCTAAACATTGCAAACATGTGCCTGCTTCTTGTGGCCAATGTCACTAGGAGCCAACAGCCACACCCAGGCTACCGGAAACGGAAGAGCCAAACAATTATTTCTCAAGACTTCTTGGTTTCTGTCGGTCTTGCTAAATGGGGTCTTACACGGCTTGGCAGCCCCTCAATTTGCGTGTTTTCGGGAAGCAATCTAGCACTGAGCCTGCAGTGCTAACTGATTCTCTTGAATTACTCTAGCACCACGTTCATTGCACCTTGTCCCACGAGCCTTTAGTACCACGTTCATTCTACCATCGGTAGCTTTTCCACTGGGCGGGGGAGCGTTCAAGACGTCACTATGCTGGAGCAAAGACATTATCCGAGACAAGACTCTAACAACCAACCATGGGCCTTCTAGAGGCCTCTTGTGACGCAAAAGCCGGAACTTGCAGGCTGTCCGACGGCTGTCCCACAGACCCTGAACGTGGTACGTTTGCAGGGATTGCGCATGTAGGACAGCTTCAACAGAGCTGAAAGACTTCAACACAACAGTCTCCTCTCACCCGTTCATCACCGGCAAGGTGGATTTGGGCATCACAAAAAATCTCAAGATACAACGGACTGCAGACAAGGGCGTGGCGCAAATGTGTGCGGCAACAACTTTTTCAGAACTGAGGGCCAACCAGGGCTGAACTCCTTCAGCTCATTCTGATTGAGTCATGTTTTTCTATCATTGTTCCAATTTTTTCTGTCAGCTTCCAGGACTAAGTACAGCGTACTGCAGGTAGTTTTGCGCCCGAACACATGTCCTATAATGAATAAGTTTCAATGTGCTAACATGGCGAAAGCAAACATGACGGATTGGAAAAAAAAACACATTGCGGTGGATCACCTGGTCGGCTTTGAGCGTCCCGATGACACATCTCTGGGAGTTTCTGAGATACGCCCTGAGATTACACCTTCTTTTCTCTTTATTTGGCGATAAATCCAACACATCAATGGATATGTCGGGCTCAGAGCGTATTCCGCCACTTCCAAATGTCCTCGTGCACTTGTTGAGCTATAACCTGGTAGCAGCCACTGGCACAGAACGGTGGCTCACGTGAGAGAAGCAGGAAAGCGGGGCCGGCATGATATGGCCCAGCAATTCGGCTCGCAAAATACAGTCATCATGCCCATTAGTTCGATCGAATTCGAGCGTGGTCGAGCGACTTGGTGAGAAATAATGCTAAATGGCACTAATTAGGGAGATTGTAGGGTGTACTGATGTGTACTGCGAGGGGGTATTTGAAAAATCCCTAGAACATCGAAATTGGACGACAGAGGGGTCATATGTCTCACTATGTATGGCGACTTTGAGGGAATGTTGCCTTTCAAACACATCAACTGAATGAAATATATAATTCGCGGGGCTCATGTTTCAAGAGAACGCTTGAATATTGCCGATACTCTTGGAAGGCTATCACCTGCACCTCAGTTAAATTGGTTTGAATGCAGTGCATTTGGCCTCTGTGCATCACTTCTATGGCTTCTGCAAACAGTGCCGAGCCCGGGGTAACCAGGCAACATAGCCCTGGACACAACCCGCATCTAGCGCCGATACCTCGACAACTTACTGCAGATCAGAACCGCAAATCTCTGACCCCCTAAATATCGTAAATTGATTTTTCTGCAAAGTGGGATCTGAATTCAATGGCCAAAATCTGGATGGAAGCAGCCTTCCTGGAAGAAAGACTGCCCATTCAGATGAGGTGACAGACCTGCTGGTCTTGCCTAGGTGGAAAATATGTGACTTGGACATACTTGGACTCTCTTTGATCAAAACCAGGCCTGCAACAAATTCAATTGCATTTTAATTTTAACATGCAACAGTTCATCAACACCCCGTGCGTGCGGAAGCTGATATCATTCTCAGGTGTTACGCCCCAACAAATAGCGGGAAATCTGACAAGGTTGCACACTTAGTCGTGGAAAGCCCGCGAGGGGTCCAAACAAATGCCCAAATGCTCAGAGTCAACGGTTTGCAGCACGTTCCAGATCCCTGGCGACCCAGTTCCGAAGCCTGACTCTGAATCACGCAACTGCGCGGCCGTGCGGGCCCCTTTGACCCCCCTGAATCGCCTGAATCCCTTGTTACTACACATCGCTGGCCAAAACATTGAAGAAAAGTTGCCAATGGGGATGGCTGAAACCTTTCCTTTGTGGTAACATTCAAGGCGAACTTGCTGCAGTATCTGCACACCCACCATTCAGAAACGAAATTGGTTTCATGGAGAAATCAGTGATGCTTCGCTAAACATTGCTGCCATGGGAGTTGCTAGGCAAGAATTGCGTGTGGAATGATGTAAACAAATCATGCATAGTGATACGAGGCAAAAGTTCTGAGATGTTTAGCAACTGCAAGGCGTTCGAAAATACATTCAAATTCAGCAAACTACTGTCCCAATCACTTCGACACGGCTGTCCACAGCAGTCTGTCTGAGCAAGATCCGCGAGATCGAGGCGGGAGAGGTCGGACCTTTTCATTTGAAACCTGGCGTAACCCCAGCTGAAGCAAGGTAAAATTGCGAGGACAAGGGATATCTGACAGTTGCTGTTTTTCGAATCATACAGGTAGGCACAAAATGGACGAAAGATGCGAAGCGAAAACGTCGCGGCTTCAAGAGAAGCTCTAGTGCCCAGTACAGCACAACCGTTTGGGAGAGAAGGGCTTACAAACGCCGGCTGTTCGGGCCACCTCCTTGGTTTTTTGCCTTGACATTGCTGAACATTCGAAGTCGATCTCTGTTCGACCTTTTTTTTTCCAGGAAACTCTTGACAATGAGATGAATAAGTCTCTTTGGAGATATAGTTTGCCTTGGTTTCTCCACAACCCATATGCGACACACTGAGCATGCTAAGGGCTGCATCAACACGGTTTCTCCTTGGAGGAAATGCTAATGGCAAGGGAAACGCATTTGGTTTCAACAGGTTACATAGCATGTTGGGTGCAAAACATGGCTCGTCTTGCGCCCTGTCTTGTGCTTGAATCAGGCTACATGAACACACGGATGCCCAAGTGGCTGATCACACCTCAACTGCTACGAGTCCAATCCGATCACGAAAAACTCATCAGGTTCCGTCGGCTCCATCAGTGTCAAAACCTGCTCCGCGGGCAAAAATACTGCTGAAAGCCAAAAACTTCCAGGTCCATCACGGTGCTCGAAACAAGAATGATCCAAATGCCCCGGGCCTTGCTTCTTGGAAATTTATTTTGCAGAAAACATATTGGAAACGCGACAACCAATGATGACTACCAAATGACATATGTCAGTCGCATTGCGGCCACAAGGGACACCGAATGATATCGTTCGAAGCATGAAAAGCATAGGAATTCCCCCGTTGCAAAGCCGCCACAAGAAGGGAGACAAATGGAGAGCCAAGTGGGGAGACCTGTCGGAAAGAAAACTGGCCCAGGGCAGTCACGGGAGTGGAGAGTGGGATAGGAAAGACGAGAAAACCTGCGTCCCAAAGTAGCCACAAGAAGGAAAGCAAAAATACACGGCGCAGCGATGAGACACACAAATTGTGAGACACAATTCCCAGTTGTGGGGCCGGTGCGAAGTACCAAGACCAGGAGAATAACAATAAGTGTAGAAACACATTGGAGGCAATTTTGGGACCAGGAACGTCCACCCCAAGGTAGCCAGTCCGAAGTGGGCGCCCCAGGCAACCACAAAGGAAGAATGGAGAGCAAAGTAGGGGCGCAAGCAAGTGACAAATTTGAGACGATGCAAGTCCTCCGCTTCAATTCCGTTTGGAAACAACGCAAAAGTTGGGCTCTCTGCAAGAGAATAAGAAGCCTAACAGCATACAAACTGCTTGGAGAAGAACCATTCAGCACTTGGTTCACTTCACTCTTCACACTCTCCACTCCACACTTCACACTTCACACTCTCCACTCCACACTGCACACTTCACAATTCACACTCTCCACTTCACCTTTCACACTTGACACTTCACACTTCACAGTCTCCACTCTACACTTCACGCTCTCCACCCCACACTTCGCACTTCACACTCCACACTTCACACTTCACGCTCTCCACTCCAAACTCCACACTTCACACTCTCGACTCCACACTTCACATTTCACACTCTCCACTCCACACTCCACGCTCTCCACCCCACACTTCACACTCCACACTGCGCACTCCACACTTCACACTCTCCACTCTCCACTCCACACTTGACACCCCACACTCCTCACTTCCCACATCATAGTCCATGCTCCACACTTCACACTCCACACTCCACACTTCACACTTCACACTCTCCACTCCACTCCACACTTCCCACATCACACTTCACACTTCACACTCTCCACTTCACACTCCACTCTCCCCACTCCACGCGTCACATTCTCCACACTTCACGCCTCACACTCCCCACTCCACACTGCACACTCTCCACTCCACGCTCCACACTTCACACTCTACACTCTACCTCCACACTTCACGGTCACACTCCACTCTCCACACTTCACACTTCACACTCCACATTCCACATTCCACACTTCACACTCCGCACTCCGCACTTTACACTCCACGCTGCACACTCCACACTGCACACTCTTGTCCTGACTGCCACGAAGTCTCACGCCTGCCAGGCAAAATACATTTTCGCAACTTCAAAGCATCAGCAATTCCTAGACACACGGCATTTAAAGACCCATGCACCACTTCACGCCTCAGTGCCACGAAGCCCTGCGCCTGCCACGCGACATGCAATTTCGCAATTTGACGCAAATACATGGCGAGCGACGCCATTTCGAGACCCGCGCACCACTTCACGCCTCAGTATACCACGAAGTCCCACACCGGCGATGCGAAATGCAATTTCGCAACTTCAAAACAAAACGTCACGTTTTGCACCAAGTCGAGCGACGCGATTCAGAGACCCGCGCGCCACTTCACGACTGATGCACGAAGCCCCACGCCTGCAACTTCAAAACGTCATGTTTTGTAGCAATTCCTATAGGCACAGCGAAGGTCGATTAGAGACCCGCGCAACACTGCACGCCTGATGCCACGAAGTCCCATGCCTACCACGCGTGCACTTTCGCAATTTCAAAAAACGTCGCTTTTTGTAGGCACAGCGAAGGTCGATTGGAGACCCGCGCAACACTTCACGCCGAAGCCTTTCTGCCATGCGACATGCACTTTCGCAACTTCAAAAAACGTCATCTTTAAAGCAATTCCTATAGGTACAGCGAGGGGTCAAATAGAGACCCGCAACACGCAACGACCGGCAAACAAGACTCCACCCGCAAACAAGACTCCACCCCCAGACCCCCTACCAAGAAACCAAGAACCCTTCCCTATGCATTCGGGGAAAAAAGCATCTCAGGGGCTTCATGGGTTGTGGCACAAGCTCTCCTTTTCTTCGCTCCTCCCTGCAAAAGTCGCTCGAACAATTCTCCTCACGAGGCCATCCTCGTCCTAGGCCCGGCCGCCCCGGCACCTGCGTTCCGAAAGGTCAAGGACATGACGGGAAAATGCTCGAAATTTTAACCAAATGATTTCACCACCAAGGCGAATCTCACAGGATTTCATCAAGAAAATTCAAACGCTGGAATCCATAAAGGGCCATGCTCAATGGAATTTGATTGTAAAGCCATCTTTGCAATTCTGATTCTGTGGTGAATCTGAAGGAACATCCAAGGCAATGATGTAGCATGCATAGCGCTGCAGACGAAGCTGGCGGAGTCACGATTTTTTCACATTGAATTGCCGGATGCGCAGGCCGGGCTATGTACATCTCATCCGAAATTTAAAGGCTGGAACAACAAAGTTTGGCTCAGCATGGGTTTCAGCCATCATTCCAAGCCTGCATGTGTCACGCCATTCAAAAGTGGCTCTCCTGGCTAATGACAAGTTTTTTGACTCACACCCCGGTTTTGGGTGAATAAACCCGATTAACTAAGTAGGGGGATACCCTAAATAGCGATGATCTGAATGATTGTCACTTAAAGTCTATACATTAGACATGGCAACATGGTAACCTCTGTTCCCATTCAAACCTCCCAAACCTCCAATGGCTAATTTACGGTGTTCTGCATCAAACAACCAGAGGGTGTCCCTCCTTCTCCCTTCTCCAGGCTTGGCCGCTCATCGCTCGCAGTCCAGGCAGCAATGGTTCTTCGCTACATCCTTGAAACATCAACGGAGAGATCAGAGAGGTAGCCATGAGAATGCTATGTGGGTTTGTCTGAGAATATATAGTGCATCCCCAACTTTGATGGTTTTTCAGTTTATCATCTTCCCTCTTAGAATCGCAACTTTGAAGGCGTACCCCATGTTCTGACAAACCCATGTCCCACGCTTTCCTTCACAGGTGATGTTTTTTTGCAACGGGATGCTTCTTTACCGCGAATTTATCCAGAAAGGGATGTTGTGGAGGGCTGACTTTTACACTGTTTGAAAAAGTCACTAAAAAGCATCTTTGGTCACTACATCGAACGCTCATTGTTTTTGTTATCCTTGTGATACTTTTTAGCTATTTGGCTTAGGTCATCGAGATGAATCAAAAAAACGTTATGTTTCACTCTAATTTTTTTGGTGCTAATATATGCTAACATACAGACTTAGAATAGCAAAGTAAATTATACTTACGCTGTCTAAGAAATCTTAACTTTCAGCCATATCAGCCTAATGCAGAAAGAGGAATGGACAGATATGGGTCAAATTTTGGATTAATTAATATTGCGATTGGCACAGTGCACATGCGAATAGCATGGGCCCCTGCTGAAGGATGACACGCACAACATCCTGCGCTGCGACTTTTTTCATGGCTCAAGAAAAGGAGCTTTGTCACTGGGCAGGGGAACCTCCCCGTTCGTCACCGCAGGTTATGAGCCCAAAGAGGTTCTGAAGCCATGTCTCTGACGCAACGCCTGCAGCTGATGGGGCCGATGGTGGAGGAGAAGTGGCAGATCAGAGGGCTGCAGACCAAATGCTGGAAGACCTGATGGAGGACCTGAACAATGATCCATCGGGGTCGACAGCCGCAGTGCGAGTGGTGGAAGGAAGTGCGCAAGCCCAACCGAGTGGTGGAACCCAAGAGGTCATCGTGGCTGGAGCTGGTGGCCCACAGCCAGGTCATAACGGGGAAGCCCAAGGTGTGATGGAGGGTTTGCCACCAGACCAACAGGCCGTGCTTTGACAAGGTGCTGAAGTTCTTTGAAGTGGGGTGCAGCTGCAGTGGCAGGCTTCTCCGCCGGCTGCTCTGGTGGATGCAGGAAGGCGACCTGAACATCTTCTAGGGGGCCATCAACAAGATGAACGAGCTGGAGGCAACGATCCAGGTGAAGGCCAACGTGGTGATCAAAGAGCTCAAGGGGTTGGTGACGGAGGTCTTTTGGGTCCTCTTGCCCTTCCTGCTGGCGGCTTGGAGCCATTGGTGCTTCGACCTGAAGGTCTCCCTCCTGCTCCACAAGGTGGTCCTGTGGTTTTTGGTCCTGCTGGACATCAAGGGGGTGCTGAACGACAACAAGGGCATCCTCCTGCACAAGGCCAACATGGTGGACACCAACCTGGCGGTGGAAGAGATCTCTTCGGATGTCGAAGTGGTGCGACCGAAAAAGGTGATGAGAAACGATGGAAGCCTACTGAAGCAACAAAGAAAAGTTATGGATGATGTACCAATGTATGGCTTATGTTGTAGTCTGCATTCCTTAGCCTCTAGTCAGGAAGCAATAACATCAGCTTTGATGGAGGCTGTGTTGTCATGAGAGCAAGGGTCCCTGTTGCTCCAATGAGTTGTAGAGATTTGGACATTATAAATTATAAAGATGAAAGTTATCGCGTTGTAGAAAAAACAGTGACTTCTTCAGCTACAGTAGCAACTCATGCTCAGTCCAGACATGTTGTTTTGCTATGTTAGAATTGACCCAAAGTGTCTGCATCTGTAGCAACTGCAGTAAGGATAGTGGCTCCACTGGAACCTACAGATTTGCTGCCCACCCTGCCCACCTTCTGGCTGAAAAATATCTTGACCCATATCTGTCCATTCCTCTTTCTGCATTAAGCTGATGTGGCTGAAAGTTAAGATTTCTTAGACAGTGTAACTATAATTGACTTTGCTATTCTAAGTCTGTATATTAGCATATATTAGCACCAAGAAAAATGAAAGTGAAACATAACCTTTTTTTTGATCCATCTCAATGACCTAAGCCAAATAGCTAAAAGTAGCACAAAGATAACTAAAACAGTGAGCGTTCGATATAGTGACCAAAGATGCTTTTTAGTGACATTTTTTCTATGTTTATAGGCAATGCAGCCACGAACAGCCAGTAAACAAAGCACACTGTTTTTGTCTTGAGCCACAATGTCAAAGTAATATACATGCTTACTACAGGTGCTACTTTACATGGAGGTATAGGACAGTAGTAATTACCATCCTGTAAAAAAACACCCCCCCGTTCACCGCAGCTGTATAACAGCTTTGGTGGAAATCGCCTGCAGTAAGCCGCCGTCGCAAGACCTAAGTCAAGGTGAAAGATGCACACTGCTGATAATGTACATGAGATCACAAGGCTCGGATGCAACGGATGTTAATGGCAAGAACGAATGCGAAATGGCGAATCGTATGCTCTTTTTGCCAGAATTGGGCACGATGTTGCACACAGCATGGCCGTGGCTCCCGCCAGGCACCTTCAAATGAATGTAGGAACTTTACCATTCCTTCTGATGTCACCTGAGAGGTACCATGGCAGGAAAAACTGTACAGCCATGAAAATGGTGCGAATTAATCTGAGCTCTTGCCTTGAACATCCAATTGTATGGCTTGAGAAGTTTTTGAATGAAATTTTAATTCTTTCTAAACTGTACGGAGTTAATGCATTGAAGTTCATTTGACTGGTGTGATGCATAATGTGCGTCGAAGCTTTGGTGTGTTCAATGGGTGCAATGCCTGCCAAGTTTGTCATAGACAGGCATGCCTCCCGGCAAGCAAACTTGAAAAAGAAAGATATGACCTAGGTGTCACTGCGAGTCATCCAGAATGTTCAGGTCCAGCGCCAGTACCATCCACGCTGTTGGTTCCAGTACCACGTATAGCGATAGCCCTGAACCCAGTAGGAATCTCCTTCAAAGTCACCATAGGCCACACCTCCCGGTGGGCTTCTGCCTTGCTTGCCCTTTCCCTTCTGCTGTCCCTTCCCCTTTGTCTGTCCTCCGCCTTTGTAGTGACCTTTTCCACCCTGGCCTTGTCCATAAGGTCCACCCCGAGCCGGCTTCCCAAGGTTTGGCTCGAACTGTTCGTGATGAGGTCGTTGATGTTCAGGTCGACTAATGGGCCCAGTCGCATGGGGTAGACTGACCTCCCGGTCGTCGCCTGTAGTTTCCGACTCTTTGTGTGTCTGCTGGGAAGTGAAGTTCGACCACTGCAGCTTGCTGAACTCCACCAATTCCTTCGCAATCCCTTTGGCATCAGAAGCATCTGGCACGAAGTCACGGTTGCCCCAGCCATAAACAATGGGTAGAGGTCGTTGCTTCGGCTTGATGAACTTCGCCACATAGACTGCGAACTGGCCAATGTCGAGAAAGACGCCCCGATGTGACACAAACACCTCGGTGTGAAGATCCAAGGGTTGGTCGGGCTCCCGCTCCGACGATGGCACGAAGATCAACTTGGTGGCCACCTCCAGCTTTTCTCCAAGAACCTGTGCCTTGGTGCGTTCAATGGTCGGACTCACACAGCCAGCCAGCCGTTCAATGAAGAGCAGGCTTCCGGGACCAAATTCTGGTTCGCCGCGTTGAACTGGAAGAATGGGTCACGGACAAGCCTGTCGACCAGGTCTTTGAAGCCGCGCTTCTTGAAAGATCGCACATAGTTGCGTGCCATGTCTCGCAAGTTCCCATAGGTACTTCTGGTTCGGACGGCGGTCGATGAAGATGAAGCCCCCTTCTCCGGCTGTCTGGCCACTCTTCCTCTCCTCGGGTGGTTGAAGATCACCTTGTCCATGGAAAAGGGCACTCCTCGAGTTCGGGCCATCGCCTCCCGGCAGGCAACTTCGGTGGCAATGTTTGCATCAGTGACAGGTTCCATTTGCCTGAAACACTGTGGGCATTTCAAATGCCCATCCACCATCAGAAACCCGCAAATCGGATGTCGGCAACGGACCTGAGGAGAGTCCTGGATCTGGTTGTAGGAGATGTCCTTGAATTGCAACTCAAATCCATGCCTTCCTGTGCCTCGATTCCAGTTTCCACCACCGGGCCCGTTTCGTCCACGACGTTGAAATCCGCACGCATCAGTGCTCGTCATGGCAGCCATCTTTGCAATGGTGTAACCTGGCACCAGCTGTGATCCTGATGCCGGCTCACCCTCCCGGGTGGCGGTGCTTTTCTCCACCTCGATGTCTTCTCGCCTGGAAAAGGGGAGCAGCTTGCCGAACTCAATGCGCTCCTTGATCCCCTCGAAGTTCAACTGGGCATTCTCCATCAGCATGTCCATTCGGCTGATGAGGACATCATCCGGATCAAACTCGGCCTTCGCCTGCTTCAGGACCTCTTGGTAGGCTTTCCTGTGGTTGACGTAGGCACGGTTGATGTAGAAGAATTCCCCGGATCTCATGTCGTAGGCGTTGATCATCGGGAGGTTCGAGATCCAATCTGGCGAGAGGATGGCCTCATCAGTCGCGAAGAGTTTGTAGCCCATTTGCATCATGAGCTCCATATCGAACGCGATGGCGATTGGCCTCCCGGCCCGCGTGCCTTGCAACTTTTTCATTTCCGCTTTCCAGGGCGGAGTGGGGTTGAAAAAGTTGTGGGTTCTGCCGGTTTTGTATGGGAAGCCGCCAGGGATGAGGCCGTACTTGATGATGGAGTTGAAGGCAGCTTGGTCACAGGTGTGATACACCACCCTGGGGAACTTGTGCCACACAGGCGAGCCTTCCGGCATCGCCGAGAAAGCGGGGTGAACCGTAGGATCGTCGACCTTGGTCTCGTCGAAGTTCTCATCAAATGTGAACATCGTTTTGATCATGGATGACATCCCCCCTTCCTCCACGAGAAAGGCTCGATGGCCCTGAATGGCCCTGATCCTCACTGGCGTCCACTTGAGCTTCCCGGACGACATGCCATTCACCTGGACTCGGAAACGGCGCATCAGCGAATTGCGCACAATCATCAGGACTTCTTCTTCTCGAAGATGCGCAAAATCTCCTTGGAGATGCCTCACCAATGCCTTGAAGTCCATAGACAAATCTGTCCTCCGAATCTCTGGGGAAAGCCTCCTGTGAAACAAGCGGTGGCCACGGAGGTAGTCGGACATAGCATGGGAAATCGAGCTAAGCCTCCCGTAGTCCACCTTCCGCACGGGAACACCTGCCATGTTGTCTGGCTCAATCCATACCAGATCCTGCGCTGAGGCAAACTTTGACGTGTCGAACTGTTCCGCGCTCGGACCATGCCCTTCATCGACAACCTTCAATCTTTTGGGCATGGCCTTGACCTTCGGCTTGGACTTTGGCTTGAGCTTGGTGGACGGATCAGAAGACGAGGCTCCCGCCGTCGCAGCTGAGGTGTCAGTTCTCCACGTCTTGACCGATGATGTGCTCTGGACCATCTTGTTGCCCTGTTCATCCACATCCATGGGATCCGGGTCCCCCCGTGCATCAGACTTGTCGGCCTGCATAGAAGAGACCTTGTTGATCACGGCCATGTCATCATCGTCATCGTCATCAATTGCCTCGACCTGGCCCTCCTCGACGTCGTGGAACTCTTCCTCTTCGACAACCTCCAGCGAAGCCACTGTTTCGAGATCATCGAGGTCAAGATCCTGTTCTTCTTCGTGAATTGGATCACTGGCCACGACTCCCGGCGGGCGTTTGTCATCTTCAATGAGGTCCCAACCCTTGAACTCCTCTTTCTCATCCTCGGCCGAGTAGGTAGCATCTTGCCACTCTTGGTCATGCTCCTCGGAGAGGCCTTGTCGCCTTGCCTGAATCCGGTCTTCCATGGTGAGAGCCTGGACTTTGACAGCTTCATCGTCGGAATCAGCGTTGTCCTGATGCATAGGTTCCAACGCCTGGTCCTCTTCAGGAATGTCTCTCATCCATGACTCAACCTCCCGGTTGGCAGTGGCAGTGGCGTTCTCCTCAGCTTGGAGCACCCAGTTGAAAATCTCGATGTCTGCATCAAGCATGACCTTCTCTGGATCTGGTCGAGGAGGTAGGTCTTGTGGTGATGAGACATTCGAATCGATCTCCAGATGGTACGCGGCCTTCAAGAAGGTTCGGGTAGTTCTTCTGCCCTTGGAGATCCTCGATCCTTGGAAGGGTCCTCAAATGATCGTCGACGCTGATGAGCTTGAGATAAGAGAGGTGGCAATCAGCGACGGCTTGAAGGAAGTTGGTGATATACTTCCGGTTGAGGGTGTCATCTTCCAAATGGACCTTGTCATATCTCACCGTACGAGCAAGCATGATGGTGGTGTCAAGGGTTTGGATGTTGTGGTCCTCACGCAGTGCTCTGATATGGACTCGCATGGTCTCGTTGTAGGCCGACGGGAGCGCAAAGATGTCCGCGTCGGCATTGCCCACAACCACGATGTCCAGGATACGGGGCTCCTCTCTCTTGAGCTGGCCCAAGTCATTCACGGACCGCTCAACTCTGGCCTTTTGCCGCTCGCACCAGTTGGCCGTAACCTCCCGGTCGGCAGCAGATTTGTTGTAGGAAGCCCTGTGAATCCAATGGACACCTCTGTAACCCCCTTCGCCATACACATCATTTCCCGTCTATGCGACGATGACCAACACCGGCAAGACCGGGCGGCCATGGGCACGATTTGTGGACTCAATGTCATCGATGGCCTCGGGGATGTACTGGACCATGTGATTCAATCCCTTGCCCCACAGCATTTTGGTATAGATGCCACGGATGTCCCCCCAGGGTTTGAGAAGATCGCCACCTGAGAAACACGAGGCCTTACCTGCATTTGGGTCTGGCACCAAAGCCAGTGACGAATCCGATACAATCAGCAGGTCGACCTCGCCTCCCGGCGGGTATGGGCACATTGCCAAATAGCCGTCAGGGGTGTTTTTGAACACTTCAGCCAAGGTGTCGTACGCTCCCTCTGAGTTCCCACCGCCAAGCATGGGCTCGACAATGTTCGCCAAGGGGAGCCGGCAGCCCTCCATCTCTCGTAGAAGCACTTGGGGGTCGTCCCGGGTCGCCACCGCGATGGCTCCCTTCAGGGTATTGACCACACCTTCCCACTGGGTGATTCGTTCGAGAATGGCTGGCCTCCCGGCAACAGCGCAGGCCTTAGCCATCTGGATTGCACGGGTCAACATGACGACAACGGGCGTGTGAAAGGACGCGGCGAGTGCACAGCAAGAAAGCTTGAGAGCGGGATGCTGTCGGGTAAGAGCTTTATGTATGGTGTCTGTCATGCGGAACGTGTACTCTTCCGTTTTCTTAAGAGCTATACCTCTGCCTGGAGCGTGACGCCTATTGCATGTGCATTGGAACTTCGATAATGCCCTACCGATTCCAGCATGATTGGTGGCCACTGTCCAAGGTTTCTTCAATGGTTCGTTGTCTTGATTCAACATTCCAAGATCACAACCGTCAAAATGGTATGCAATCATTTCATACAAACTCAAAAGCTTTGCAACTTTAGCCAGTTTCCAATATCGACATTTGCGTGGCCATTCAAGTGCAATGTGTACTTCACGAGTCAACATCCGAAGGAATGATTTCAAGGAAATCCAAAGTCGGTCAAACTCTCTGACATGTTTCAAAACCTTTTCACGTGCACTGGGGTTTTTCATGTTGATATAGGTCCATGGTGTACCCCCCGTGCACGGTAGGCTGATCCAAATGAATGGTTTCACATCACCTTTAAAAGAGTTGACATGCTCTGCAATCCTCATTTGATTTTCCACTTCGTTAAGATCAAATTCTTCTGTAAACTGTAGTACCTCGCAACCTTCAGACCACTTTCGATTGGTTTGGCTGAGTTTGGATTCAGGATGACAGCACACTTCAACGATCAGTCTCTTGGTATCAGACTTGGCAGCGGGTCCCCCCGTGCTTGGCGCAGCAATGCTATGAGGCAAAATGGCCTCCGTTGCCGATGCCAGAGCTTTCAGTGGGGCAACTTTCTTGGCGGGGGTAATTGCAAGAAGTTTGACAGCGAGTCTCCATTTCTCCGCACTAACAAATGGTTTAGTGAGAATGTCGGCAGCCTGAAGCATGCTTGGACCATGGACTAGCTTGTACCATCTTCTTTTAAATTGTTCCTCCAACCAAGATAGGTTAACTCGCTGAGTTTTGTCTGTATGTCGGAAAGTGGGTGATTTTCCGTTCTCAAGAATTCTAATGGTAGCCTGGTTCTCTACAAATACACCTTTTATTGACTGTGGGGAAAACATAGAAATCATGCACTCTCCCTCTTTCTCACGTCCTACGAACTCGTAGTCGGTGAGAACTTCACGGATTTCGACGGACTCGATGTTGTAGTCGGACTCATAGGGACCGTAAACCCTGAAGAAAGTCTTGCCAGTCCACTCCCCATCGATCGGGTAGTCAACTTTGACCTTCCAATTGTCCTGCATGAAGTCAACCATTCCATCCTTTAGCATCACGGTGGTGCGAGCACATCCGATACGCTTAAGGTTAATGGGCGACTTGGACATGTCAATGGGTGTGAACAAGTGGGACCTTGGCTTTGTGTGGACTCGGATAAGCAATCTTCTACTTCTCATGAATTGCCAGTATTCCCCATTGGATTCTTTTTGGGTTTCAATGTCATGCCTTGGCAAACCTCCCGGAATGCTGTCTTTTCCTTCTCTCTCTCCCCCCGCGTTCTGGAGGTATGCCCACAAACCGGAGGAAGGTAGACCGACAGCTCTAAGGGACACGTTTGCACTTACTACTTCACTTTCAGTGCTTGACATTGCAACGGCAGTTTGTTTCTTGCTGAATGCTGTGAGCGGGAAGTACGTGTTAGGGCCAACAAGAACTAACAAACAACCACTGGTGGATCGATTGTCGTATTCTCCTGCATGATCTGCGTCTGCAAATAGCCAAAGTCTACATTCACTTACCTTGTCCCCTATGAAAGCTCTTTGCTTGTGATTCAGGGTGGAATTAATGTAACAAATGAGTCTGTGCAGTGCTTTGTCGCATTCTGCACTCCATTTTGTTACACGGGCTGCCAGGCCTTGAACGGCCCGCAGCAAGTCGAATCTTGCCATCCTGGCTGCAAATAGTACTTTCATTAGGACCCTTGCGGCTATTGGAGCCAACACACCTTTGGTTTCCTTTTCATCGGCAATGGGCCGTGCAATCCGTTCTTCGTGGAATGGTGTGGAAACTTGTTTCAAAGGCTTGGCATCCCTGCCAGCAAGTGTTAAATACCTATCAACGCATGATTTCAGGAAAGGCTCCATATCATATGTGAAAGTAGTCACAGGCTTTTGCATGCAGGGTTGGTTCTCGAAAAGTTGGTCCATATATGAAAAACCTTCCGCTCTAGCTTTCTTTTTGGCTCCGGATTTGTCCCTTTTGATGGTAGCCATGGCAGCCTTCGGGTCTTTGCATGATGTAGGAAAGAAGTAAGTAGTGCCAACCCAAGATTCATTTAGGCTACCCCCTTTGTTCACGTTGGATCCAATTCCAATAGTATCCCATTGTTCTATTTCATTCTCATTGTTGCTGCATGGGATTGCATTCGTGAATCTAAAAGGGGCTAAATGGCATGTTTTTACAACTTCCTCGTCGGGCAAAAATAACTTCTTCCTTGGCTGCACATGGTGTCTCATATAGACATCATTGATGGTGTCGAGCTCCCAAAAATCCTGAGTCCTGTGGCACGCGGCGGCGGCAGGCGAGGCCGGATCGGCCAGTGACTTGTCAAAGACACGAGCATAAGGATGATCCTCGACCGTGAGCTTTACGTTGTGTTGAGCTACATGGTCACATCCAAGATATCTATTGACTTCCCCGGGAGTGTCCATATCAATCTTTGATGCAATCCAGCTCCATCCCTTTGACATGTTTTCTTTGGGTCCTGACATCTTAAAATCATCAACATACACGACAAGCAACAACTTGAGCTCTGGGTGGAAAAACACCGAAGGCCACCCTTCCGGGTCTGGCATGATAAAGCCCACTAGTTTCAACATGGCTTCACAGTACTGTTCCCAAAGTCCCCCCGAGTCGGGGTGACCGTAAAGAGCGATGCGAAGCAATACAGCTGGTCTAATGAACTTACCATGCCACTCTTTGGGCCATCGATCGGGTGGCAGTTCCACCCAAGTCTCCACGCCCTTCCATAAGGCTTGAGTGTAAGCTTGTACTCCGTCATTTTGTTGGGTTATGAATCCCGGTTGAGCTCCGTAGGCATCCACTGCTTTGCCAGCTTCCATGGTGGCTGGTGAAGAACCTAATTCGGAGAACAGTGCAACATCGGAACTTTCGTCCTTTACATTGTTGCCTTGGAATACTGTTCTTCCTTTGAATTTCCGGAGTTTATCTCCCTCGGGTAATTCACTTCCCTTTTCAACGCAAATCTCAAAGACCTTTCCTATGTGAACTTTCTTCCCAGTCTTTTTGGCCTTGTCGGCAATGACCTTCCATTCGGCCACTGTCTCATATTGCCAGGCCTTCTTCTTTACCAGTTTCTCCCACTCCACGTCTAACGCTTGCTGGGCCTTGGGGTTGGCTCTAATTTCCTTTTTCCCCACTGGCCTAGCCACTAAAGTGTTGATGGCTTTCTCCCCAGATTGGATTCCAAGCCTAATACACTTAGTTCGATGTTTCTGAGGGTTCATCTGGCATACAGGCATTGCTGGGATGAATTCGTAGGATAAGCATTCTTCCAATTCATTTGGTGATTCTTTGAGAGTTCCGATCATGGGTACAGCTTTCACTCGTTTGGCGCGTTTCTTTTCCTTTTCTTCCAGGGCTAACTTTCGTTGCTCATCTGCAATTGATGCCCTTCTTTCTTTCTGAGACATTGCTTGCCATACAAATGGAGGGATGTCCTTTGGTTTGCTTGAATTCTTGTATTTTCTTGCTTTAAAACCACCTGCGTCATAGTATGAGGGGTCATTGGTCCGAACCCTTTCAAGTTCCCCCGTAATCGGATTAATTACTTCGACTTCTTCACCAGGTGCGTCTCCTGCGATGGGCTCGTCCACACGATTCCTCAGGTCGATGGGTTCTTTCGAAAATATGGTAACAATCACCTCGTGAACCTCAATATCCTTTTCAAGATCTTCGACCGGAGGATCAATCTTCAAATTCTCGTCGTGGACATGCCATGAGTCATCGTCTTTAATGCATGTCGTTCGAAACGGAAAATCAGCTGCAGTAAAGTCAGGAGATGGACCTATACATTGATTGTCGATGATCCGAACGTTCACTTTGCAATTGGCGTATTCATACCATGCCTCTTTGTGGTCAACGTGCTTGAAAAACTCTAACCACCCCTGGTGATAAACGGCGGATGCACTGGATTGTTGGGCAGGTTGTCCAGCTTCAATGTCCGTAATGGTTCTTTTGGCTGGGCCTGGCTCCCGCACAGGCTGAGCGTCTTGCTCTTCCGGTGGCGGCAGTGCATCCTGGTCATCAAGCAGTTGGTTTGGTTTCAAGCTACCATCTCGGATGGCATCGGCACGCTTGCGACAGGGAAACTCGATTATCTCAGGAATCGAAACCTTCAATACCCTCAATACTGTGACGGATTGGCCAAAATCTGCATCATTGATTTGTTTTAGTGAAGCTACTGCAAATTCTTTTCTCCAATGGAAGCCTGGATGGATGACATACCCTAGGAAGACACCCGGTTCAGACGTTGGTTCAAACTTCATTTGCTTTTTGGGTTTCTTCCGAGGTCCAGTCCAATAGTCCACCTTACATCCGAATGGGATAAGTGGTCCTTCGAAGTCCGTCCCAAATCTTAATTTCCATGGTGTATCCTTTCCGGTTCCATCTGGTGCAGTGTCATGCATGATGCACCAATGTCTGGCGGCATAGGGCCAGTACCCATGGTGAAGTCCTGCTTGAAGCAAATTAGCACGTGTTCCTTCCAACGTGGACCGCACGGCTCGCTCAGCGATGGCATTGGATGTTGAAATGTAATCTTTACTGATTTGATGCCTGATCTTCATAGCTCTCATAGCTGCTACAATCTCAGGAGCATTATCACTGTAAAAGATTCCAATTTTCTCCAAGTCATCAACGAAGTGTTTCATCGCCAGTGTGGTGTTGGAGGTGTCACGACGTGCAACGGGGTAGACATATCGAAAGTCAGTGGCAACATCCTTGAATACCATTGCGACCCTGTCTCCGTCAACACCAGTTTCAGGGTCTGATTTGGCGATAAGTTAGTCACCTGTAACATGATCCCCAAACTTCTTTGCGTCAACCATGGAAGAACCTCCCTTAGAGTATCCAGGTGGTTTGTACATCTTGGCCTTTGTACAGACATCACAGTAGGGATTCTTAGGAATATGGGTAAGCATATGTCGTTTGCTCTTAGCTTCGGCCTTGAGTGCGGCCTTACCCCTTTCCCTACGTCTTTCCATTTCCGGGTCACGACGGACATCATCCCTTGACTCATCAACCTCATCAGGCTGGACCTCCCGGTCAGCGGGTGCTATGCCTTCTTCATCGGAGGGCGCATCGGCACCGGGGTCACCTGAAATGTCGGGAACAAGGTCGTCATCAAGCTTTGATGAACTACCACCTACAACAGCTGGTTCGTCATCTTCATATTCTTCGTCGTAATTGTCCGGTGACGGGGGTGAATCCTCTTCTGCGTTGTCTGGTTCGGGCCTAGATGAACTAGACATCACTTTCACTACTTTCATGGGAGAAACATTGTCGTTGAACTTTGCCACTGTGGACACACTTGATTGATTTGATTTGGAACATTGATATGGGACATAGTCTCTGACTTCAAGTTCTATGACTTTCCCATCAGGTGAAACTAACTTTGGCTTCTCATTCTTGGAGCCCCTCCACACGAAGTCGAACCCATCCTCAACGCACCTGAGACCAACTGATAAAACAGGAGGCGAACTTTGCACCAGGTACGGTGATACTGTGGCATTCAGTTCTGGGACCTTCACTTTGCCCTGCTTGATGGATGAACTTTCCCCGTTGGCAGTGATGAGATGGACTGGATTATCTGAATAGTAACCATAGTGGTCGGGCACATGATGATCCGTGAGTAAATCTTGTGCGCTACCGGTATCAACTATCCAATCAATAGAGGCTTCAAAGCATCCATCAACGTATTCTTCTGATTTGGCAGGCATGGCAACAATTCCCTTTGGGATACAGTGGTCACATCCAAACATGGTGTCACATTCGTAGTTGCACTTGCAGATACTGTTCATCAAAGAATTCTTAACTGCTCCTGCCAACATATTCGCTGACAAACATGCGTCCTCTACGTCTCTTCGGTCAAACTCAAACGGATAGTCAATTGGGAATGTTCTTCTATACCTTCTTGAAGCTGGATTGACAGGCACAAGGTCCCCCTTGGCAACGACTTGATACACGTCATGGTTGGTGTTGAAAGTCACTGCTGGGCAACTGATCACGTCAATGGGCGGCAACAGGCATGCGTTGGATACGGATGCTAACATTGAGGCAATCAGGCAGACGGCTGCTGGGGAAGCTTTGGGAGTGTCAGGTTTACCTTTATTCCCCTTAGGGGAGCGGCTATTCCTGGGACTCCTTGATCCCTTCTGCTTTGGCGAGCGGTCCCTGCCTTTTCCTGGACTTCTGCTATTCTTTCGTCTGGATCCTTTCGAGTCATTGGACGATGGCCTAGCAGGAGTGGCGGCACGAGGAGACTTGGATTGTTTACCCTCGTGACTGAATCTACATTCATTGCCTCTGTTACATCTTCCCTGTTTCCAAAACTTGCATGGCTGCTTTTTCTTGCTCTTATCATTCTTGCCCCTTGATGGTGATCTGCCACGATCGGAAGAGGGTCTTGATTGACTTCGGTCTTTCTTTGGTGGAGGCTTTTCATGTTTGAATGTGCAGGCATCATTCGTGCAAGTTCCTTTATTCCATTTGACACAGTACCCCTTTGGAATGTACCCGGTCTTCTCACCCACAGCCGGAGCTGCGCTGGACGACGAGGCACCGAGGGTCCTGGCAACTCGTTCACGATTGGACTCGAGTCGCTCCCTGTCCAAGTAGCGGCGAACTGCTGTCACTAGGAAATCATAGGACTTCTTGTCGGTCCCTTCCTCAGCACGATGATATTCCTGCAAATCGTGTGCTATTGCTTTGCTGTTTTTGACTTGGTTAAAGAACAGTGTTTCCGAATGCTAATCTCGGGCACTTTGGGGATACCAGCCATTACTTGGTCCCAGTTGCTGATGAATCCACGAAGGTTGTCACCCTTGAGTTTGACACTGAACAAATCCTGTAGTGAATAGGTCGCTCCATGTTTGATGTTGGTACTGAAATGTTCATGCATCATAAACAGTACTTGTCGACCTCTCACATAACAATGGTTTGATGCTTCAGTCTCTTTGTAAGTGTCAACCTTTCTCGCAAAATCACCTGTAAGAATATTGGTGAGTGCGGACAGCAATTTGGCATCCAATGTAGTGAACTTGCCTACATCCCGAAGAGCCCCAATTGTTTGGCCTTCTTTCCATGTCTCACTTATCCAATCAAATGCTTTGTCAGGGTCAGTCGATGCCGACATTACTGCCTCCCTTGTGCGGATTCTCCAGTTTCGGTACGATTCCGCATGGGGGAAGGCTGGCACTTTAACACTGTCGGCCTCTTTGACCTTGTTCTTCTCATTTGACTGGTCTCTGGAACTACCAAACATGGCTCTCATGCGGCGGATGAAACGGTGGTCACTATCATCAGAGTCATTCCCGTCCCCGTCTCCATCATCATCATCTCCGTCCCCAGGCCCACCTCCCGGTGGGCGTCGGCTCCCCGTAGGGTGCTTTTTCCCACGCTTGTCCTTTCTACGCTTTTGCTCATCATCACCATTTGAGTCCTTGTCGTCATCAGGAGGATCAGGTCCCGGTGGTTTCCCTCCTGCATCCGATGGTGCAACACTGGTTGGCGGATACGTTGGGGACCTAAGACCTGTGATCTCTGTGACGGGGTCATGAGTGTCAACCGGCACATTACCTTCTGGGTCAAGCATTTCCCATAAGTCTTGGTGGGGGATCTTTGGCTTGAACGCACTTGCGGATGCAAATGAAGGCAATGGTGCAGAATACTTGACCTCAGTTGACGGTGGAATGACGGCAGTGGCGGTCTGGACAACAGGAATTGGTAATGGGCCAATTGTGTCAAGGAGTTTACTCATCCTCATGTTCATGGATTCGGTTTGCAATTGCTGAGCCCTTATTTGCTCACTCTGCTGCTTGATGATGGATTCGAGTTGGGACAACTGTATCTTACGGGCTTCATCTTGACGTTCATAGTGGTCTTTCATGGACTGTAATTGCTGGTCCTTTGTTGCGTTCGGTCTAAACCCTTTTATATACTTCCCCTTGTTGGGCCAATTCTTCACGAAATTGATTTTCCCGACTCTCTGCGAGCAACATCATTTGTTGTATCCGGGCGCTCGCAGCTTGTTCTTCTGCATGGAACCTGCCGCTTATTTCGGACACCATCGATTGCATCATGCTTTCAGTGTTGGCCAAGGCCTCTCGATGGCGTGCTTCAGCAACCTGCTCAACCATCTGTGTAATTGCAGGGTCATGTGCATTCACGTACACTTCATTGTTTTGAACTTGCTGAAGGTTCATCGTGTTGTTTACTTCGGTCATTTCATGATGGTGAACCTCAAGCTTGTTCGACTGTACATGATGTGATCCGGCAGGCATGCCCTCCCGGGATGCGTGAAAGTCATAACCTCGGTGAGAAAACCTGGACGCTCCACTTTGGGGCATAACAGCGCCTGGAGGGAGCGGGGCTCTGACTTCACGTTTGTCACTCCGAGAGCGTTCCGAAGGAGTCTGGGAAGTCGTGTGACTTGGTACGTCATTTCCAGTTTGGCCATTGTCTGCATCCTCAATCGCCATGGCTTGATGATTCCCGGAGTTGCGCGAGCCCTCTGGAGATGGTTTTCCAAAGGGGGCAGACATTGAGCTACAAAAGGAAAGTATCCGGCGATACGGCTGATAACCTATGTTTATAGGCAATGCAGCCACGAACAGCCAGTAAACAAAGCACACTGTTTTTGTCTTGAGCCACAATGTCAAAGTAATATACATGCTTACTACAGGTGCTACTTTACATGGAGGTATAGGACAGTAGTAATTACCATCCTGTAAAAACATTTTCAAAACACCGTAAAATCAAACCTCCACAATGTTCCATCTCAGATGACCCGCCAGCCCTGGGGTTCCCCGAGCAACTGAATGTCTCGCTGAGGTGGATCAGTGTTCGTTTTCCTTTTGACGCCATAGTCCTCGCCGTGTACGTGTCTCTTTCCATATCATGGTTACTTCGCTGCAGCGGGTGTGATCTGTGGCCGACGTTTCGACCGACGTGCGCGCAACTTTGGGAAGTTCTTCATGTTTCTCGGCTGAACCGTTTGTTGGCACGTTGGTTGGGGGGTGGGGGGGTGGGATGAAGAGGGGCCCTAGCGTCTACTTCAAGATCAGCTAAGGCGTCTTCCCCAATGACAGCACTCTTTTACTCAGCCTGTTGCCGGTCTGTGCTTGTCTACAGGGTTACTCTATATACCTCTTGAGCCTTGAGGGGCGCATATAAATGTGCTCAATACTCATGCATGTACCTATGTAGGTATTAGGTCGAAACAAAAACACAGGCACAAATTCAAAAGCAATGAGTAGAGCACTACGCCTTGCCGTACCCAATTGGTATTAAGAGTATCTTCCTGACTTCTCTACACGATGGCAAATAGCAAAAGAAACCGGAGTTACGCAGTGGCTTCGAATTGAAAAACACGTGAAAGCAGCGAATGTCCTAAGGACATGTCGAAAAAGAACAGCGGATTCGCTAAATTTTTCCAGTAGTGACCAATGGTGCTTCGCGCACGGTCTCTCCACAGGCAAAATGCCTCGCTCTACCGGTGAAAGTTCGAATTGAAAAGTTCGGGTTCGCAAGATTCAGAAATTCAGGTCATACGAAAACAATTGACCAAATCACGAAATAAACGGAAATAGCGGATCTCCAAAGTTGCTCATTCAAGCAAACAATGGACTGAAATCGAAGTTGGTAAATTTTTGAAGTTCGTTCCATTCGGAGTGGTCTGCTCGCCGGATGATTCATGGAGATAAATGTATATAGTATCTCTATTTACAAGAGTCTCTATTCTACATTAAATTGAAGTTCAGACACTTGTGGCATTATCTCTATCTAAAAGAGTATATGCCATCTGTGTGAAATAAGTTGAACGCACAGAAAAACTGTACACGGCTTCTCATGCTGTGTTATCTTCAATTAAAGAAGTGTACACTCACTCATCGCCACTCACTTGATCTCCATGGTTTGGACGCTGAAGAGGAGGATCCACCCCACTCTGTGTTGCCCTGATACGTCGATGCTTGATCTTCATATGCCTTTCTCTTTTTCTCCTTCTGTCTTTCCTTTCTTGAATCAGCATACTGCTTCTTCTTGTAGGCCTGTTTGTAATGATGTCGTTCATTCCATGACATATCAGAAGGATCAAGATGAATAAGAATTGGATTATGAGCATCGCGGTCATTTGGGGCAACCATGAAGATGTTGTGATCACCATGTAAGCAAGTTTCATTTACCTTGAAGTAAAATTCACCCACATAGTTCATGTGATCTTCATCCTCAAAGTCTTCTGGGTGTTCCTCACACATCAAACGTGAATGACCCCACTCAACAACTGTTAACATACAACAATCACCTTTACCAGTTGTCTTCTTCATGATCTCGTCGGTGTATGTTGCTGTTGTAATGCCATCCAAGTGCGTTGCAAGAAAATCCAAGTCACGATAACTGCAAGAAATGAAATGCTTGACCCTGATTGGAGGGCAAGATGAATCAAAATGCTTGCGCATGGCTTGTGTTGCAACACCCATCATTCTGTTAATCCAGAATTGGATTAGGCTATGTTGATATGTAGGGACGCCTGGAGATTTTGGTGTGCTGTAATAGCATGCCTTGTTTCCATCACCTGCGATGAAGTCAACTTGATATCTGGCACACTCAAAAGCCATAACAGCTAAGCACTCACCAACAATACCAGCAGAGTCTGATGCATACTTCTGTCCGACGTGATAAACGCACACACGTGTCATTCTCATCCTAGCTCTTGTCAAGTCAACAATCTCGTCTGTATCTCGATCCTTTGTCTTTCCCCAAGATACTTCAAAGATTGCCCATGAGACTTGTCGAACTCGTGTGTCGTTGTCATCTGTGTGATATCCAGCAATTTGCTTGATATAGCCATCCTTTCCAAGGCGAGCTGCCACCATCAAGTCATGATAGTCATTGAAGCAAGTTTTAAAGTCAACCTCGTCGAGTCTTTCTCTGTGAGGATACAACGAACCAGCCTCGCCATTCATGAAAAGATGTCCTCCAAAGTTCTTGATGACATTGATGAAGTAATTGTTGAACTGTGATTTGGTTTCATCAAATTCTTCATGATCCTCATCGATAGTGTAGTCAATGTGTGGAATGAATTGTTGAAATCTTTCTGGAACCGGGCATTTTTCAAATCTGTTTCTGCACCAGTTTCCCAAATTCCAAAACATTGCTGTTATCTGTGGAGAGGATCTGTATGGAAATTCGGCATCCTTGTATGTTGGGTCTGATAGGCCTCCACCTAAGTACCTGTAAGCCAAGCTATGCAAGATCATACAGTAAGGCAAGACCTTGTGGTCCTCAACGTAATCTTTGAGTACCCTTGTGAGATTTCCAAAATCGTCATCAATCCTCTTTTCTGCTTCTTTTGAGGATCTTTCTGCTTTGTCTTGATGAAGAGGATGCATCCTTGGATCACTACAACCATATTCAATGCGCTGATTAAGTTCTTGTAATTCTAGTTGTGGATCCTGATTCTTGTGTCTGGCAATGTACTCAACCATCAACTGGTCATCTGTAAGATGGTACCAAAAATCATGATGTGGAGACATGGTCTTCCTGTACTTAACATGCCAAAACATATGTCGATGCTTCGAAGACGCTGGATAACCTTTGTTGTAAAATCCTGCCCATTCACCATGGTAACCATCTGAAAAACAATCCTTCAATCTTCGAAAAACTGAATCATCTTCGTTTCCAGTGATATCTTGACCATAGTAAAGTCGAACTGCAGGTTTCACTTCAGGAGCTGTCTCATCATCTTGAATGTCTGTCTTCTTCTCCCCTGATTCCTCCTTTTCTGAGGAGCGTTCAGGTGGAGCTGATTCCTCTTTCTCTGAAGAGCCTTCAGCTGGGACATGTGGCTCCTGTGTGTCTTTTTCTTCTTCTTTTTCTTCGACAGCAATCTCCTCTTCTTCATCCTTTTCTTTCTCTTGTCCTTCTTCTGGTTTGACAAAACTTTCCTTGATCTTTCGTTGAACATTCTGATTGCACATACTGATCCATTTCAATGTACACTCAACCAATTTGTCATCATCAGTTTCCAAAATGATATGTTTGTCCTCAATGTTCAAACTTTCAATGGTAAGCTTGTACTCAGGATCACCTGCGCCTGGTCTTTGAAGATCTGGAAGTGGAGTGTCTGGATCATCGTCCACCATATGAGGATCCTCTGCTCCAAAGAAATTTTCTGCGCCAAGGTGTTCATTGTCCTTGAGAACTTGGTCAATATCCAGTTTGAACTCATAGTACTTGTCGTAAGAGATCTCATAACCCATCATAGGTGCATACTGCTCCATAAATGTTGAAAAGGAAGCATCTGATAATGCTGACATCATCAACCATAATGAGAAGAAGCTTATGTCACCACGTTCAAGGGGTTGACCTCCTTCAAGATCATCTCCTGTGAGGACTGATTGGCCTGCGAGTGTAATATCATGGAGGATCTGTCTGTGCTCTGGTTTGAGTTGCCTGACTAAGAACAGTCCCTGTCGATCTTCCATATTTCTTCGAGGATTTGCATCAGGTAATACCTCACTTTCTTGTTGTGGTTGTGTTTCCTCTCTTTCTTGAGAGCATACACCTTCTTCCTCTCTTTCCTGAGAGCCTGATGCCTTTTCCTCCTCTTTCCTGACAAAAACTTGTAGTCTTGGCAAAAACTCCAAATCATCTTCAGCATCATCATCATCGTGACCTTCCATGTCCACATTCTGTTGCTCTGATCCTGGGATGTGAGCGATCTTGTCCTTTCCAGCTACCCAGATGTAGCCATCGAGCTTTGTAGATGTGTGGAAGTCACCTGAACCGCATTCCCTGACCTTTGTCCTTGCTCTTGCAGATTGATGGAATGCTTCATGCTGAAAGAATTGATTGTAGGCATGTTCAACAAGAATCTGTAGGATTGAGCTGTCAATTCCTTTCTGCTATCCACAAATTGTCGAAGCTTGTTCAAAGCAAAAACTGTGAAATGGCTAAAGCTAGCAGGTGCTTCATCTTCATACAGATCGATTGCCATGATCATCATCTTTGTGGAAAACGAGAAATGCCGTTCAGGTTCTGGGATGACTGTTCTCTTGTTCATGGGAACTGTAATTCCTTGAATAGTCATGTCATACCCATGTGTGTTCAACTCCAGTGCATCCAAAATGTTACCATCACGGTCCTTCTTTCTCCTGCAGAAATCTCCCCAGAGTTTGTTGTTCTCTCTAATGAACTGATCAAGATGCTTAGTGTAAAAGACAAAGACTGCTTCTGAGAGATACTCCATGTCCTTCTGTATTGCTAAGTCTCTTTCGTATAGCAAGAACTTCTCTCTCCATTCGTCTCTGTTGATACTGTGTCTGTCTTCCCAACCTGTTGGGGCAGTTTGACCTCGCATCCAGTCTGTCCAATATTGTCGACAAGAGTCCATGTAACCTTCCATGGCTTCAATATTTTGCTCCTTATGGAAGTGTGCCAACATGCGTCCAATTTCCCAAGCTCTTGTGAAGAGTAGGCATTGATGTCCTGTCCATGGTAATTTTTCCCAATCTGAGCGAGTGATTGATTGTCTACGAAGTGCTATCTTTTGTGAAGAGAGTAGTGGGTTCCATTCACGCAGAACTATCACTTTTTCTCCTGAGGAGTTCTTGATGAGTTCACCGCTCTCTTCTCTTGCACAGACAATACCTGCCTCATACAGGACCCAGGGATTCGATGCAGAAATTGAACTTTTGGTAGCCTGTTCTACCACAGGGTCTTCAATATCATCTGGTGGATCTTCTGCTTCCCAGAGATTGACAGCCTCTTCACCCATTGGGTCGTCATGGACGTCCACTGATGGCTCCTCTTGTTGATTGTCTTGAGCATTTTGTTGAGGATCATCATGTTGTGGTGATTCTGGACTTCCTGATGAGGAGCGTTGTTGCTCCCATGCATCTTGAGGTTCCTCTCTTTCTTGAGAGCGTCCTCTTCTTGATGGCTGTTCATATGGATTTTCCATGGGTTCATCAGCCTGCGCAGATACCTCTCTTTCTTGAGAGCCTTCTGCTGCAGATACCTCTCTTTCTCGAGAGCCTTCTGCTGCTGCACCATAGATTGATTCCACAATCGGGTCAAAGTCATTCTCGTTGCATAGTGGTGTACCAAAAACTAATCTTCCATAGTTTTGTGGAACCTGTTGACCCATGAACTCCCATGCTGTGATTCTGACTTCTTCAGGAATGTCTTGTCCAGGAATAAATGTTGGACCTTTCTCCTTCATGACATGGTTCCATGTTGTATTGGTGTGCCATGAACCACCTGTAACTGATGGAGGTAGAGAATGACCACGTCCTTGATGAACAACGTTACATGCAATGGTAGGGAGTTGTTCCTTGACATGGAGGTACTGGAAAGGAATGTCACCATGAAATAAAATGACACCATTCCTTGTCAGATAGAGTTGGTTGTCCACAATAAAACTTGGATCCAACACGAGGTACACTGGTCGCCTATAGTTTCTTGGAGGCTTCGTGCCCTCTGCCATCCTTATGTAGCCCTGACCATTGTCATTGTGGTACATGAAGTGAACTGCATCCATTCTGCCTTTTCCACTTCCTTTCACAAAGGTCTTCAGGCCTGATTGTTGAATGGAATCTAAATTCATGTAATCAGTGACATGAAAAATCCAGCCCAAACTCAAAGCCTCATCATATGTCAGTTGGTGGTGTGCCACAGTGGGATCGACAACTTGGTTGCTATGTCCTTGAAAAGCACCAAGACGAACGTCGAATGGATACTCTGCCATTGGGCTATATGGGTACCACTGCCATCTCATGGAGATTCAACAAAGAAACGTTGTTTTGGATTACACAGTAACATAGCAGCAAAATCTGCTCCAGACATGTGATATTCCTTTGGATTGTCTCCTTGCATCTGATCAAACAGTAAGGAAATGTTCATAGCTCCACTGGCAGTGAATAACGTTTTGTCTCTGCAATGTCTCAACACATTTGATAGCTTCTTGCTACATGACATATAATAGCTTCTCCTTGATGAGCTAGTCATGTCCACGTGGAAATCATTGCATCGTTCATCAAACCAGTTTTCTTCTGCCTGAGTTGTAAAGCCACAGAGATACTTCAGAAAACTTGAAGTCCATTTCAAAGATTCATCAAATTCTCCATGACTAGTTCCCCAGTGCAAAATCCAAGCTATTGCGTCCATGAACATTTCATGTCTGTCAGTTGGTCTCATATTGTGTGGACCCATCAATGTATGTAAATTGCGCTCTCTCTTCTTCCTCACTTGCTCGTGAGCCTGAAACCAGTCTGTTTGGCGCCTGTAATCATAGCAAAATGATAAATGATCCTCATCGGGTAACGTTGATGGTGTTCGAAATCTGTCAGCTGGGATTTCCTCTGATCTTCTCAGAGCATATCCATCAGCTGAATGTCTTCTGCTAAAATCATAGCTTTGATATTCTTGACCTCGAGTGTTCGATTGTGCCTGATCACTAGATGATGCGGCTGAGGCCCTGTTCCACCGGCTAGAGCTCGACATGTTGAAGAAACAGTGCGATCCTCGAGACTCTGCCTTTTGAGCCGCAGGCACAAATTCAAAAAAAATAGTCAAGAATCCCTCAAGGTGTCACCTAACAGAAATACATCATGTCTGAAATCAACATGACTGCAAACTGTTGGCAACCATGACCTGAGGTAAGCTTTGTGTTCCAGTAATGATCTGAATGGTGGATGAGCATCAACTTCCTTAAGAACACCTTGTCGAACAGCATCGATAAGATTCTGAGGATTGGCAGACTTCTTGGTCAAACAATCGGCTAAACACCATTGAGTTCTGATATGTGACAAGTCAGCAATGGAACCTGAACATGCTTCTTTCCTAAGCATCTGAATCATATGAATGGTCTCTTGTTGTTCAGGAACATGAGTAGTGCTGGCAGTAGTCACAAGATTGTTTGCATCAGTCCTCATATGAATCTCAATTGAAAGTCCAGTGATGTCCTTGATCAGTCCTCTCAACATTTGACATGTACCATAACACTTCATGAGTGCATACAACTCTGCAACAGTTGTGCTCAACGTGGTACGTTTGATTTTGGTTGATTCAAAGAAAATAAGAGAACCTCTGGTGTTTGTGTTCTTTTCCTTTCTCGGTTCAGCCATGAAAATAACCATTGCGCGCTGTGAGGATTTGTCACTGTTGTTCCTAAACGCTGCATCTGGCATTGCAACTAATCTAGGATCACCTTGCAGTGGCCAGAACATAAGTTCCATCGGGTCACCTACAATTTGCCTGCAAAGTTTGTTCAGCGTTTTGCAATCACCTATGGTGGGGAAAGCAGCGGCAGAAGCACAACGTGAAAACTGATAACATGACTGAAATTGGGTTCTTGATTGTAACCAGTTGATACTACCTAAGAGTGATCTGTAGGCAGTGTGGAGATCTTTGTCACATTTGTCTTCATCCTTCAAACCTTTTGGTATGACAACCTCAGTAAGTTCACTGACGCAAAGTGATTGTTCAACAGTGATATGTGATTTCTTCTTGGTCTTCTCATCAATGATCCATTTCACACGTTGACCAGTGAACATCAAATCATTCACATCTTCATGACCAATCTTGAATTGTGACTTGACAACTTTCTTGAACTTCTCCAGAAACTCTGGAGTTCCAGTAATGAACAAGTCGTCAACATGCAAAAAACACATGCCAATAGGTTTTCTTCCCTTGGCATTACTGCCATTCACAGGGTCCATGAAGTGTTCCAAGAGTTGTTCAACAATCTCTGGTGTCAACTGTGGTGTCGTGGCAAGATAAGTACGCTCTGAAGGTAAGAAGACTGAAACAAGTATTTCAGCTTCTTCTTCCAAACTTGTGGAGACATTGTCCTTGTTCATGTCATGATTCATCTCAAGCAACCACCAAACTCCTTTCCTCTTCACAATAGAAGTTCTCAAGTGAAACTTCTTTCGATCATAATGTGAATCAGGAGTTCTCAAGGCTTTTGCACGATAGGCAACTTGAGCATGACCATTTTCAAAAGGATACCAACCAGACTTGTGTTCAACAGATTCCAAAAACTTCAACAAAGTTTCATCAACAACAGGAGTCCAAGCACAATCTTCAACCTTCTTCCCCTTGAACTCTTTCCTATGTTTCCATGTTTGGGTTTGTTGATAGCAAGCTGAAAACAATCTTTCTTCAACCAAAAGAGACTTATGAACTTCCTCAGCAATGTCGGAGGATTCATCACGCGTTTCCTCACTGTCTTGTGAGCTTACGTAGTATGTCACAGGTGCTGGTTCTGTTGCCTCAGAGTCAGCAAAGCTAACCTGTTTTGGCTCTTTAAAAGCACCATCATAGCATACATACGTACACCTGTCAGCTCTTGTTGGTTGGATACCAAGCGAAATCAGAAATTTGTCACGGCGGTTCCACCATCTACGTGGTGCGTCCGCAAGTCCATAGACGGAACGAGTGCACAAACCAACCAAGTAAGGAGGCAACCCAATGTCAGTAGGCAACTGAACATGGATAACGCGGCGGTCTAAGTCGTATGTTTCCCCCTGAAGGAAGGCAGTTTTCAAGTCTAAATGGAGTAAATCCCAGTACATCGAGGCTGCATGCTGAGATGCCACACGAAAACCATACCTGGTAGCAGTAGGACTATCAGTCTGTAAGTCATACTTTTGAGCATCTTGAAAGCCTCTACATACCCATCTAGCCTTGAACTTCTTGAACTGTCCATCCTTATCAACCTTGATGGTAAGGACCCATCTGCCAGTGACATAGTTATCAATCTTATGACGTCTTTTGTCTCTGAAAGTCATGGCAGTGAAATCCAGAAAACTTCTGAATTCTTCAAGCTTGGCTTGTTTGATCTCCTTAGCATACTTTCTCAAGACTTCTTGAGTGATAACTGATTCTGCCTTTGGCTGCTTCTTTCCATTCTTGGCAAGATACTGTTCAAACTGTTTGAATCCAGTAACATCGTATGAACCAAATTCAGGTGCAGCTTGGACCTTTGGTCCTAAAGGAACGAAAACAGTACCATCAACATCGACAAAATGAGAGTGGTCTGATGTGTAAGGTTCAGTGTCCCACATCTTCTTCCTGAAGCTGGGCAATGTCATCCTCAGTCAAAACAGGAGTGTCGTCTGTTTCATATGGTTCTGTTTCATCATCATCATGTTGTGATGATACCAATTCTGGTGTTCCTTGTGAAGACTGCTGTTGCGCTGGCTGCGCAAAGTCACCTGGCGTAAATGATGTTGGTGTAGTAGTAGGCAATGGAATTGTATTATCATGTGAACTTGAGGCAGTAGGATCATGTGAAGGTCCTTCATCTTCATCTTCATAAGGTTTCCGAGTAGGAACTGAAATTGGCTGAACATGACCTGGTAATTGAACCTTTGGCCTCTTGATAATCACCTTTGCCTTTGCCTTTGGTAAAGCATCAGTAGAATCAGTTGAGATCTGTCTCTGTTTCCTTTGAACTCTGATAGGCTCTGACGTCGGATCAGGTCCTGGTGGTGAATCGTCATCTTGTCCAGGATCAGCAATCTCTTCAATTGGAATGTCAGGATTGGAAAACGGAGTTGATGGTGAACTTGGTTGATGTGTTTCCCCCGAGTCCTGTATTCCTGGCATATCCAAATCATCATCAGGTGGTGGTCCATAATCATCTGGAATGATGTACTCTTGATAATCATCATCACCTGGATCAGGTCCAGTGTTGTAATCAGGTTGATTATCATCATCCAGAGGATCTTCTGGTTCATCACCACTCAACATCTCATCATCATTTGGTGGAACATCACCATGCTGATCTGGATGAATGGGATCGTCACCATTTGGTGGTGTGCTACTTGAACTAGGAGGATCTTCAACTCTCCTTTTGATAGCACCAGTCGTTTCTCGTGAAAAGACGATCATACTCCATTCATGGGTTTTGAACTGTTCATGATGTGGATACAACTGTGACACAAACATGAAGTAAACATGATCATAGTCACCAGGTTTCCAAATAAGTAGGACAGCATCTTCAGGATGTTGAAACAAAGGATTCACTCTTCCATAAGTTCCTCTGAACACACTGCAATCTTCAAAGTACATTTGAGGCAATGTCTTCTTTCTGACATCTTGAAGTCCAGGAATCAGTTCAATGATTCTGGGGTCAGTTGATTCTCTGACACTGGCCTCTGTACTCCTTGGCAACTGATCAATCTTCCTCAATGTTTGAACAAGTAACTGAGTGGTAAACCTCTGTGGAAGAATGTGCTTCAACGGCACTGGAATCGAGGTCTCAACATGATGCAAATCTTGCAACAAACACGAGCACTCAGGTTCACGGTCCAAAAACATTGACGTGCCACACAATGCTCCATCATCAAAATGTTCCAACAGATCTTCAAACAAGAAACATTGTCTCATGTTCTGCAAAGGGACAAGTTGTGTGAACTGCGCAATGAATGAACACAAGTGAGATGGTAAGACCTTCCATTGTGGATCATTCCAAAGCTTCCCTTCTCTATTGAAGGCATGCTGTGGTTCCAACATGTCAAAGTCTTCATCATGATTGTAATACACACGCAAGTGCTTGATTGAAGGATCACAACGACAGTAATTTGTCATGTCAAGGTTGAAACAACCAATGTGATACTTGATTCTGTCCTTCTGAAATTTCTTCCAAGCCAAAAAACTGAGCAAATCCTGAATCAGGTGGTGCAATCACCAAGAAACCTTTTCCTCGGTCAACTTGCCATTTCATCACATCAAGGCAAAACTTGAATACCGAGTATTTCCAGGAATTTGGTGAAGGATTTGTGATCAACACGTATTCAGGATCAAGATTCTCAAGTTGTTTCCAAACTTGGTTTTGTTTCTTTTTACTGTTGAAACTCCAACCATGCTTGTGGTCAATGGGTTCACCAACCTTCATGTTCAATCGTGCCATGTGCCAACTAAGACCAGTGTTGCTACTGAAGAGTTCCACAACATCACACTTGCCAGTTTGACAAAACCAGTGAGCTTGTTCACCTAAGTAGGCTTCAGCATATTCAGCTATGTCTGGTTCATAGTCATCTTCATCTTCAACTGCAAGTGGAACAGGTTCCGATGTGTCAAGTCCAGGAACAGCAACATCATGCCATTCATCATGGTCACGTCTCACCTTCGATTGATTAACAAGCATGACTGCGTTGTCAACATGAACATTGACCATAGCACCTTCTTGAGAGATAACAGTACCTCTGATCCATCTTTCCTTCTTCCATGCCTTTGAAGCAATAGCATT